>JAQGBZ010000023.1:0-410818 GCA_034687125.1 Neelides folsomi
ATGAATAATAAAATTGAACAAAATATTTATGAGCAATGTTGAAACTAGTTAAAACCGAAATTATTTTAATTATGTCCAAGGCCCAATTTATGTCCGGGCCCAATTTATGTCCGGGCGTTCGGGGTAATATTTTTAATTATGTCCCGGGACAATTCATGGGCGAATACGGTAAGTATATAAATAAGTGCACTGTATAAATAAATATTTAAGGAATACATAAATTCATTCTTTAATATTTACAAGGAATTGTAAAAAATTCGAATTTACATACATTATAAGAAAGTATCCTAAAGTCTTTGTACAATATTTGTATCTTGGCACTATGTACCATATAGGATTTCTTTATACTTTTGTATAAAGAAATCCTATATGGTGTAACAAGATTGAAAATGGAATTGAATAAAGAAATAACAAATTACACTGAAATCTGCATTTGAAAAAATCCCTTCGACTTGGGAAATCTTGTGAGGGGAATTAGGGTGATGTTAATTCCATCTGGTCCTTGTATTCTCCTTTGTATTCTCTCAATTCTCCGAATTAGGTTTGTTCATTGAGAGCTCCGAGATTTCCTAATCTCATAGTTGATGTGGAAAATGAATTTCTCAGTTCCTTCACTGACGGAAGGATGAAAAAGGAGATTAAATGAGAAACTCTTGAAATTCGGAAAATCCAGGTAATAGGAATTCAATTGCTCAGAGAGCTCCAAGGCTTGATTCTCTGAGCTTCCAACTTCTTCAAAAACTCATTTTTATACGAAACGAACAATAAATGTAAATTCTTTCAGATAACACTAACAATTCCCATATATCCTCTTGTTCCTTCTAGGAAAAGTGAAAAAATCCTGTAAACTATACTGCCCCTCATTTCACAAACCTTTCATCTTTCTTTAAAATCTCAACCTTACAAAACTTACAATGATGTCTACCATATATCTGTAAATTTACGTATCTTATACTTTATTCAAACTTCAAACTACAGTATTATATCTGTATAACTACTACATAAATATAATACATATTTACTATAGTGTATTTACACGATTTAAATATATCACTTGTTCGGAAATCTCTAAAATAACGAAAATTGTGCACTTAATAACATTATCCAAGCTAATTTAACGAAAAGAGTAAAATAATTCTTGGACTTATATGAAAGGGTTTGTGATGTGAAGCTGAACATTAAAAGGTATAATTTGGTATAAGTTCATAGAGTTGTATTTAATGGGGTGATAGTAAAATGAGCCGAGTCAGCAGGTCTCATTGCATGAGTTTATAGACAAGATCCGAGTGGAGATGAAATGAACCAAAACCCAATGAAACTTAATGGAACTCCCATATGGGAAAGCGAGAAGAAACGATTCACTTTTCCTTTAACTCGAGAGGCGGCAAATGAAACCACATTCACTTTCTCCTATAATTCCCATACTCCCACAATGCTTTCGGACCAAATTACCCAAAATTACATTACTTCTAAAAACCCTCCAGAAAAGCTCTGTTTTAACGTTTAAGCTTTAGCCTCAAAGTTGACTATAGAACAGTATTAAATGTATAATATAATATCCTATAAGATTTATAGCAATATGGAAAGATTTTTATATTACACTTTCTACCAACTAGGTATATATAAACGGTATACCATATATGATGTTATTTCTAAAGGAAGAGTTGGATTTTGATTTTGGAGTTGATGAGTTTATGAGAAGTTATAAAGGAAGCTATAAAATAGTAATAAGTGAATTTTTTTATTATAAATATGGCTAATAATGATGCTGACATTTGTTCGGTCGTTTCATAGTGGTGGAATTCGTCACAAAGGCGATTGAAGTTCGAGGTCTTTCAACCACACGAGAAAGAATTGAAAAATGAGAAATGTTTGGCCTTTGAATAGGAAAACTTGTTCTTTTATCCAAAGTCCCCCTTTCTCCTTTTCCACAATTAGAAGACCAAACTCATTTTCTCATTCTTAAGAGAGAGGAAGTTAATGAATTAAAACTCATTTAAATAAGAATCCGCTTTAATTAATTCCGAAAGTATCTTCTGAATCTTCTTCCTTGTAAGAAGGGAATTATTTCTCTCATTTTCATCCTTCTTTGGGTTAATTGTCGGAAGTGAAAAAAAAGTTAAAGTTTTTAATATGTAAAATCTTATAACGTCCGCACCATATTAGCCATATTAACTCCACATTCTTCTACATATGCAATTCGGATATTTCTCATTATTTAAAAAAGGAAAAAGAAGAATTCATTATTAAGTTGAGGTTTTCTTTATATTGAGATCTAAACTTTTTGAAAAAATTGAAGAACAAAAGAAGCCTTTTTTGAGATTGTGCAAATTGTGCATTTTTGGAAAGGAAAGTGTGAAATAAGGGGGAGATAAAAAGAGAAAAAAGAGAAAAGGTAATAAACTCATGGAGAGAAAAAACGTCTGTCGCGGTGAGGAAAGAATTCCTATTGAAGATAATGGATGGAACTTTGCATTGTTCTTCAAAACGAGGACTTTTCTTGATGTTCCATTTTAATAAAGTTTTATGAAGGACGTGACGGTGTGCGGATGAGATCTTAAGGACAACATTATCCTCAACACTCCTTCGAACAAAAGGTAAAAGTGACAAAGTCGCGTCATTTCCACCAATTCTCATTCCCATACTCTCTCGTCCTACATCTCTACCTAGCTGAATATCTCGAATAATCCTTCCATTAAATAAAACCGGTGTTCATAATTCTCCCTTTTATCTCTCCCATAGACAAGAATATTTAGATGCATTAGATGGCTTATAGTAACTCCGAAAAAGAAAAATGATTAAGATAAGAATATTTTTCAGAGTTACAGACTTTACAGAACTCTACTATTGGTATACATAAATATGTACTATATTTCGGCACATATGTAGTACATAGCATTGTATTTAAGATAGTTAGGCATTATTGAGTTGTAATAAGAAAATTAGAGAAATATACATGTATAAAAGTGTCAAACTGTAATAAATATACGTTGTATTAATGTATAAACGGCATAAATTATACGTAAAATTGTAATGTTGAAGTTATCTTTGATAGCAAAGTCGTAAATGAATTTAAAATGATATTCTCAGGTGTTTAAGTTGAACATCCAACCACTTCAGTTTTATTCCCTCACATTTCATTATTTCGAAGGGAAAACTTGAATGTCTTCAATTACACCTTCATTACTCTTGGCAAACTTTTATCAAGACAGGCCAATTAAAATCTTAATTTCCACCATTACAAAATAATTAACTCATTTTCTTTCCTAATCACAATAATTTATAATATTTAATCAACCCACGCTTTCTGTCACTTAAATAAATCAGCCCCACTCAAAATGTTTTTAAATTATTGAATAAAGTAAATATTTTTGTATTTATGCTACACAGGTGTAAAGCTTTCGACCAATTTTATATCGTACAATATAGTTGAACATACAGATTATATATAATAATGAATATTATATAATAAGTTCGTAGGAATTATTTTCTCTTGAATAATTATTCCAACTTCTTATGCATTTACTATTACATTTATTGTATTTAAATCAAAATGAATAAATGTTATACAATGAAAGAGAATGACAATATTAATATATTACAAAAGAGTAATATATAATTGAGCATTGGCTTGGTTGATGGGAATGTTGATTATCTCATTCATTCCAGTTGGATTATTCCATTTCTTTAGAGGAGATTCCGAATCAATTCTCCCATGCAAATGAGAGTGAGAAATGAAGAAACAATTTCAATTTGTGTTTATTGAAGCTTCAAAAGTCTCAGGACTTTGTCACATTTTCTGTCTTCACCAGAAGTATAAAGAAATACGTATTTGAAAATGGTCGGAGAACTATGATAAAGAATGGGAAGTTAAAAAGGAGTTTCCTTCCGCTTCTCTTCACTTCTCATTAGGGAAATCATAAATGAGAAATCTTTTATATTCACATTTAGGCTAATATTTCTCCATTCAATTCTCTCTATTTCTTTCATTTCAAAGATTCAAACAAAAAACATTTTATACATTTTTTTGGTAAAACAAAAAATCCTTTTTATATTATACAACTACTTTTTTATAAATAAAACCCTAGATTTTGGTTTCATTAATACAAAGGGTTTCCGTATCAGATTTCTCCATCTCTTCATCAATAGATTCATGAAGAGGGAAGAAGGTGATTAAGGGAAGAGTCAATTTCTAAAAGTCACGAACCAAGTTCTCCTATCTTTTACTATTCGTGTGAAGGGACATCTTTCTGCCTCTTTCTATTAAACTCTTTTTCTCTCTCTGGCTCTGTGATGAGGGATAGGAAGGGCCGGCCTTTTCCACGTTCCTAATTGTCCCTTTTCTCCCTCTTTTCTCTTCCTTAGGAGGTGGATCGGTTAAGGTGGAGGTGACTAATGATCAAATCCATTAATTCTCCTCCCTCAACTATTTATCTCTCTCCCACTTCCTATTGCCTTCAATAATTCAACACGACCAGTACTTAAACTACACAATTTTGTATACTTGGCTCACTCTCGGTGACAACTCAAAACATTGTCAATTTTACTCATTCGAATACGTAATCGTCTTAAAATAAAGGTTAATGACGTTAATGTATATCTTTATTTATGTGGGACATGTATTCGTATTTATAGGAAGACGATTCAAGCACAAGTTGAGTTTTTAATATTGTAAATACCAATAAAAGGATGCGAAGGGAGTAAATCTGGTGCGTGTAATATTGGATAATGAAAAAAGTGTCCTAAGTAAGTAATGGATTGACCTTCTCGTAAAAGCCTTTCAATTTTCTCAGAAATTGAATTGTGAGGGGTGGTGGGGATGAGCTTTAGATCTATTATCAAGAGGAAAGTGACAATCGATTTTTCGACCAAATCACCGTTCATGATGAGATGACCATTCACACTAAAAAGACTTACCAAAGACTTTTTTTCTTTAAAACCTTTCTGAAAAATATTTTTTTAAATCCTATTCAAGTTATATAAACCCAAGTACAAATCAATATGACGTCTTTATTAAATTTTATTTTCTCTAATATTCCTAACCGAGTACAATTTATAATAGTTTTAAATTGGGCGTTTTATGATTTTCGTGTTAATTTAAAAAAACATTTATTTTGCAGATATATTTATGGTTGTAAGTTCAATATTGATATTTACCTTGTATGGGCATTGGGCTCATACGAGTGAATTTCTGTAAGATTTGTACAAGGTAAATAGCCACAGTGTGCGTATTTGTAATAGTACAAGTCTTACAGGGCAGTTTGGGATCTTTTGAGGAAGAATGATATGAAGGATATGAATGATATAATTTATAGTGAAAAGCTTTTTACTTTTTCAAAGACTCCTTGGCCCTTTCCATCATCATTGTCCAACCATGGTCATTGAGGATAAGAAATCCAATGGAGTTTTCTCATCTCTTCCTCCACCTCAATTTCCTCTCTGATCTTTGAGTTCTAATCAAAGTGCTTGGACTTTCCCTTCAATCTCAAAACTCTCCTGGAGTGAAAAGCGGGATGAGGGGACGAATACTATATCATACAAATACTAACGAACAATAAGTACCTATGTTACAGATATATTAAGGATATTATTCTACTATAGGCTATAGCCATAATGTCTTAAAGTTGGTAAGGTATACCATAACTTTTATACATCTTACATATTTTAAGACAATATTTTATTAGAATATGTATTATTAAAAATAATATACATAATATAGTATAGTATTTATATAGTATTTGATAAGAATATTTTATAAGTGCATATCAGGGAGGTCAAAGGTCCGTTCCATAAGGTTTGGCCCATTGAGTTAAAAAAGAACGGCTGAGGAATCTCCCATTCAATTTTTCATCATCATTCATCTTGGCGATGTTGGGGTTGAGTTTTTTGAGATGCGGCGCAGAGGCAGATTGCTCAGATTTAACATTTTTAGACGACATGGTTCGTAATGGAGACGTGGAGGATTAACAGGTGATCAATCCATCACCCCCATCACTCAAAAACACAACTTCCTTAATGTTCTTATACTTTGAGCGATTCAATAAAGATTCCACATACTTTTATATATAAACATTCATTTTCATAAAACTCGTCTGAAAATCGTTGATTAAATAATTAACTTGTTTTAATATTAATTAACGAAATTATAATTAATAGAAGGACTTGTTTCCCAATTAGCATTATTTGGGTCTAAATTGAATTTTCAAATAATTAAAGTAAAGCTATTTTTATAAAAAAAGAACTCAAGCACATTTATTTTATTGCATAGAAGGAAAAGAAAGTAAAGGAATTGGACTTTGAAAAAGGTCGATGCGTGTCGTGAAAGAAGACCGGCGTCATTGAACGTTAATTAAGGCATTTATTGTTATTATAAAAGACAGGCATTTGACGAGTCCTGACTGCTAAAAAACACGACTCAAAGGAACCACAGACATTTTCTTTTTTTTTCATAAAAAAGGTAAAAAGGGCCAAAATTATTTTTCCTTTTTAAAAGGATTAATGTCCTTTGGGTGGTTGAAGGCACGTCGCTGTTTCGGCTCTGAAAGACTTGAAAGACCCAGTGGGTCGTTTCCTCTTTTTCATTTTAATAAAGCACAACTCAAAGAGAACCTTAATTTAAAATATCTTCAATTTTTCACGAGAATTCATTTAAAATTATTCCGTTTGTTCACTTCCTTCACTTCACTTTCTCATACTACTATACATACTCTAAATATGGTGTGATCTATTAAAAATAATAAATATATGCCAAGTACACATAAAGTATACATATCCAAATATCATAATATATTCATATTCTACGATATGAAATTTATGACTTCCACTACTATTTAATATGGGCATATTATTAATGCGCTTTGTGTATTATAGATATTATAAATATATTTTACAATTGTTAAATATTTTTATATTTATTAAAGGCAGATAACAGATTTGATTGGATTTGTTGATTCTTCCAATAGAAATCTTTCCGAGGTGTAAATTGTAAAAGGGATTAATGGATGTATATAGTAAATATTTATTCCCCTTCGTCTGACCCTGTCAATTGAGGTTCAATAAAGAAGAAAGAAAAGAACCTTTCAGACTTCCTAACGAAGGTAAAAGGATCCCGACATGTGAAAATGCGTGGGGGTTTGTTCTCTAATCATGATTGATTGGTTCCAACCCACCTGGACCCTAAATGTTCTTTTGACTCTTTTTATTCTTTTTCTCTCTTCCGACAAACCTCACTTTTTTATGAATATACATCTTTTTACATTTACTACTTTTTAAGACTTTTACTAATAAAATACTTTTTAAGACTTTTACCACCAACAGACCCCTTTGGAAACAATTGGTATGACATTTGGTGAGACTTGTGAAGACTTCCAAAGGTGCCAGAGGGATTAAAGGGTCCTAAGGTAGAATAAAATTATAATTAGCATATGAGAGAGTTAGAGGTATAAAAAGGGGATTTACGGAAATGAATCAGTTTCTCCGAAACCTTCACCCTGTGACTTAAACATTTAAAGTAACTTAAACGAGAATGAATTACGCGTTCTTGGTAGTCCTTTTGGCAGCTCTGGCTGGAGTTTTCGGAGAAACAATTAACGTCAGCAATCAAAACCCCAACTTACCGTCTCAAAAGATTGCAGATGAGTAAGTCAACTTTATTTTATATTAAATTCAATCCCAACTCTAAAACTTAATTAGGTTTTAGTCAATCTTAATAATTTACATTCATTTAATAGGAGTTAGATTGACAATTTAGTTAAATTACTCAATTTAAAATTTTTTGCTTATTTGTTGAATTAGTCCAATTAGTTTAATTCCTTTACAAAAGAACTTCTAATATCATAGTAGATTTGGAAATACTTTCGCCCAATTATCCGCATCAAAGGGAGGAACTTTTGGAATGAGCGGAGATGGAACTCCCTATGGAGCTGCTTTTGGAAACGGATACATGTCATCTGGCCCAGCTAAAGGATACGAATTGAATGGCGGATATTTGGTAAATTCATTTATTAAATTTATTAAAGTAATTTTATTTAAAAATTTAAAATATTATTAAAAGTTAAATTGAACTCTTATAATGTTATTAATAATTTAAATAAACAACTGTTTAATTTATTTATTGTTTATTAAATTATTTAGATCACACCTGGAGAGTCTGACTGGGGAATTGCCAAGACTTTGAATTTTACAAACTTGACGACGTTCAGTTTCGGAGCTTTGTTTTCCGTTGTTATGTACATGGCTTGCAACTTCTGTGGAGCCGCGTTGAAGTCCACAACGGATCTTTTGGACACAACGGCCGTGGATGATAAGAAAGAGGAGAAGAATAAGACGGAAGAAGTGAAGGAGGAAAAGAAGGCTCGTAGGAGGCGTGAAGTGAAGGTGAGTTTCAATATTGACCCACAGAGTCAATAATTTCCTCCGGTGGATCCACACGATCTTTGAATCAAAAATGAACCCAAACTTTCCCAACTTTCCTCTCATGATCTCCGCCAACTTCTTCATTCCCGGAATGAGATCCAACGGTGACAATGGTCCCTTCCTACACAATTCCGAATATTCGGGCTCTTTTGCCACCATTTACTTTACGCGGATTTACTTTCCTCTCCCATTTGCTTTTCTTCCCGGTTTTTCCTCCTTCACTTTCTTTGCCTTCTTCGGGTTTTAAGGAGGCAAAGGAGCGAAAGAAGTCTTTTGCATAGGAGTTTGAAGAATCTCAAACTTTTCTCATTATTTTGACAGGCTGACGAGGAGTTGGGTCGGATGGCCGCCATTGTCCTTTCGGCCGTAGAGAGCGGCGAGTGTCTTCAAAAGACCATTTGCCAGCTTGGAGCAGGATTTGGAGGAAAGAAGAATCATGTCGCTTTGAAAATCATGGACACGCTTATCCCAGCCACGCTCCAAACAACTTCTTATTACACCACCTTCAGAAAGGCAATGCGAGGAGAAGGATCTTGCGAGAGATTCAGATGCGGACAGCATTAAACAATAAATTATATCATTACTCTTTTTAATAATATCAATAAATATTAAATAATATTCAATTTTTAAACAATGGTTCTCTTAAAAATAATAAACACTAATTATTAAGTAATTAACAAAACTATATATTTGCTATTTCATGCACATCTATATAATTTCACATTTGGATATTGACAATTTTAAAACTTTTATTAATTGTGATATTCCACGTTAGTGAAGGTGATTTGTAAAATTTCGTAAGAATTTGTCAAAATCCTTCAAAGAGAAAATTCTTTAAAATGCTCATCTCGAATTACCGAATGCATAAACACGATCTTTAAAATATTTAAAATGGGCTTAAAATGATCCGAGTAAATAAAAAATACCAAGTTATTTTATAGCCCATTTTGAATATTCCAATATTGGATGGTGAAAGCTGAGAATCCATTAAGGATGAAAATGACGATGCGTTAGCTCAATACATTAAAAGGTCCTTAATATATTTGTCCAGGAAGTTTGTGTTTAATCCGCTGTCAAACAAACGCTTTCACTCCCTTTCAACCTCAAACATCTCAACTGATCATATTTGGGCTAATTAAGGGGAGAAATTACGCAAAGTAAATTCCTACATAAATGGTACGGAAGTTTAAACTAAACATACAATCTAGACAATAAATGGCCGTTAACTATTGGTGCATTCGCACTGCGAAAACACACAAAAAATACGTAAATAGGTATACAAAATAATACAAAAAACGTTCAATATTCGTCCAAACGAAAGCGCTTTCAATAATCAGTTTTTAGATTCGTGCCTCAAAAATGTCTCAAACTCATCAAATAATTAAATAATCCAAACTTTAATCATAATTAACTCACTCAAAAGTAGGGAGATTGGAAATTAAAAATTTGTTTTGAATCAATTACAAACGTAGAATTATGATATAAATAATTTTGCAATTAACACTTAAAAGATTTTATTCGAAATTACCGAATAAATGTAAAAAATCGAAGAAATTACTTCAAAAATGTCCTGTTTTTGAATCTTTAAACATCGTTATTTTTTTAGATTGTAGGGAGATTCGGATTTTTCTACCTGATTTAAATCAAACGATATCACATTATTCAGATAAAAATTACTCCAGAATTCAATCACACCAATTTTTAGAGATTTAAACAAGATTTAAAGAAATTTTCAATTTCAACATTAATAAAATTATAGCTCAAAGTTCTAAAACCTGACTTGATTTGTGGGAGATTAGAAATAATAATTTAATATATTTTCATTTTATATGACATAATTAAAATCGATATTATGCTTTAAACTTTAATTAACTTTAAATTTACTTATTAAATATATATAATATGTATTTAATATATCGGGTGTCCACGAGTTAACTGCGTTTTTTTTAAAAAATCCGTATCTTCTATAACTCATATATTCCTATATTTATTAATGTCATCATTTGATGGGGAATATAATTATTACATTAACATGTATAAGACTATAAACTGAATAATTTAAACCATTAATGAACGACAATGCAACTTTTTCCAGAGAAAGTGTATTTCTCTTTTCTCATTGTTTTCTTTTCTCTCTCATTCATTTTGATTCCCGAATTAAATATGGAAAATCACCATCGTTTAACTAAGGATGAAAAAGTTTACATAATTGAAGAGTTTTCAAAAGTTAACGCAGTTGAGGTAGTTAGACTTTGGCGTTTGCCTCATTGGCTCCAAGTTTTAATAGTTAGAAATCTAATTAGAAAATTTGGAGAGACCGGAAGCGTATTGAACAAAAAGCCTGGAGGTAAAATGAGAACAGTGAGAACAGCAGCGAATATGGAAGTTTTAAGAAGAAGAATTGAAGCTCAACCTACTGAACCAATATCTATCAGAAGACTTTCACTTGAACTTGGAAAGAGCTCGACCCATAACCTAATGAAGGACTTGTCATTTAAACCGTTTCACTCAAGGAATTCTTGGACCCTTCTTTTTTGATGGTACAGTCAACGGCGCTACATTCTTAAAGATGTTCAAAGAAGAAATTTTACCTACAACCTATGGAGGATTTGACATCAGGACGTCATGATTCCAAATGGATGGGGGCCCCAGCTCATTTCGACAAATGGGTGAAGTGCAATGAACGAGAATTTTGGAAGGAACTGGATAGGACGCGGAGGACCATTTGTATGGCCCCCACGTTCTTCTGATCTCACTCCCGTGGACTTCTTCCTTTGGGGTTATGTCAAAAACAAGGCATACTTCAAGAATCCTTCAACTCTGAATGAACTTAAAAAGGCCATTGTCCAAGCATTTGCAGAAATCCCAGTTGAAATGTGTAAAAGAGCCAAGTAAAATGCTGTTGAGGGTCGATTGAAAAAACAGAGTTCAAGTGACAGATTAAAATTATTCTCATATCCTTTGATATATAACCTATTTTGTATCTTATTGTAAGGTTAATTGATCGTATAATAAATTTTTTACAAATTTAAAAAAAACGCAGTTAACTCATGGACACCCTGTATATAAACATGCTGCAATTTTCTGATCGAACTTTTATTTAGCTTATTAATCTGAGCTTTCATCTAGTCTAGATAGAACAATAAGTTATTCATATTATAAAAAGTATCTTGATAAGAATCACGATGGCTCATTTTTTCAATTTGTCGGGTGGAAGTTATTTAAAGCAGTTTAAAATTGCGTTCATTGTTGAAGTTGGGTAAGAATTGAGGGGGGTTGGGGAATTTGTTAGAGAAAAGGGAGGAAATTGGAAGACAAGTTTGAGTTTCCAAGTTGTGTGTAAGAAAGGAGGACAAAAGGAGTTGTTAAAACTGAATTCAGCTTCGCCAACTTCCTTCCAACTTACTCACAAATCCACTCTATTCATTCTCAACCCTATTTAGGAATGAATCAAAGATGGAAATGAGCTATAAACCCGGTGCTGCTCATTCTCTCACATTGTTAAAACCCACCCGGGTTGTTTGGGATTTGCGGTTTTCCTCCTCGTAATCACCTCACGGGCTCCGTAATTATGAAAACACTGACAACCCAATTGATCCGCATTCT
Organism: Neelides folsomi; assembly: GCA_034687125.1. Lineage (NCBI taxonomy): Eukaryota > Metazoa > Arthropoda > Collembola > Neelipleona > Neelidae > Neelides > Neelides folsomi. Next base: position 12,022 of record JAQGBZ010000023.1, read on the forward strand.
TCAGTCCTATTCACCCCGTCCACCCGCATTTTCCAATCTCAATTAAAGGCCTAAATTGTATTTTAAACCTAATTTAACTTGAAAATCCTGTTAAACTCAATTTCCCTCCTGTCCGAGAAATGAGAAATAAATTGGACATCCAATTTTACCGAGATTCGTCACATAAACAATTTAACAAGACGTCACGCTCAATAATTCATTTAAACTTGATCTATAGTACTCTGAACAAGAATAAAACACGAATCGAGTAATTGGATGATCCAAAAGGCGATTTTATATTTTCAAAACCAAATGCGTTTACGCCTTCAAATTTCCGAAATTGGCGGCGTAATTGACATTCTCTAAAAGAAATTTCAATTTGGAGAAAAGTGATTTTGAAAGGGAGCGATGGAGGTGATGGGAAGAAGAAGACGTCAATGGAGATTGAACGAAAGAGATGAAGACAACGTGGAGGGAAGAATCATTCAATTTTCTCAAAATAAAATTCTCAAATTGACGCGAAGGTGAGGGAAAGGAAGTTGGGGATTTCCCATTCACCTCCCCCATCATTTCAAGTTTTTTTCAAGGAGAGAGGATTTTCAATCGTTTAATAAAATACTCAATTTCTCATCTCCTTTTAAAACTAGAGGAGTTGAAGAGATCTCAACTTTTTCCTCAAGACCTTGTTGGGAATGGAGCGAGGAAGTGAAGTTAAGGGTCTGTTTATTTGTCCAAATAAAACTCATCGACCAGGGAGTGCGATGGGAGGAATGTCTTTAGAAAATCGTTGGAATCTTGATCGACATTTGCCCCACTCTGCTGCGATTGAGCTTAGAATTGACAATGAACCAGAGTTCAAATGGGAAAATTAAAACTTCCACATCCAACCTCTGCCCCAATTCACTCTGACACTGATGAGTCCCACTTGATTGTAAAGTCAATCTTAATCCAACACCCTGGATTTAAACCCAAAAGACAAATCAAATTGGGCCGTGTTGTAATTTAATTTTTTTTTTAAATATTACAATTTAACTTTTTTATCATAAAGTTAGATTTCTTTTTACTGGTATTTTTTGTTCGTTATTTTTTTATTTTTCATTTTCAATCCTGAATCTTTATATGGATTTTATATCTTAATCTCATACCATATGTATTAAACCTATTATATTTATAAAATAAGTAAATGAGGAGTTTCCTGGAAGTGTGAAGGGAAATGGCCTGAGGATCTCTAGACATTTCTCATGAGGAAATAAAAGGCCACCACACATGTAAATGTAGGAACATGGAAAATTGTAGAGTTGTGTAAGGTGAAAGGAAGCGAAACATTCAGAAGATTGATAGCTCCAGGGTCCAATAAATCCCTCTTCGCCTTTTTGGATCATCAAGGAGGTCAGGGAAATTTTGGTCCTATCACTTCCAATAATATAATTTAACTATGATTTAAATATACTTTCGCTATTCCTTATATTCATTTTCCTTAACAATATATATTGCTCTTCTAACTCCCGTATTTGCATATAGTCCTTTAATGCACGGTTGGCTGTTTTCAATTGCCCTCAAGTGTTTTGGAATATTCGAAGCAACGGGTCGTTGAAGTGAAATTAAATGAATAAATAGGGAAGTCGATTGGAATTTTCTTATTTGCTTAAAAGCATACCTACTCTTTAAAATTCATCCTTATATTTTTCATTTAAAAATCAAAAATTCATTTAAAAAAATTTATATTTGTCGATATCTCAAATTAATTATATTATATTACAAGCTTACGTATTACATAATATACATACATTGTTCAAGATATGAAAAATAGTAACAAGGGAATAATTGAATAATTCACAGGGACTTAACTATTGAAATTACATTCGTAGTATTAATAATTTAATGAAAATTTAAAAATAATTTATTTGATGCACACATATTATTTTTATTACAATGTAAGCATGAAACTTCCTGAGAATTCAAATCTGTCCAAATGAACTCAAATAAGAATTTTAGGTCAAAGAATAAAAAATATGTAAATTTTAAATATTTTTCTTCATTGAACGTTATGTAGATCTTTGAGTTGGGCTGAATATGTGAAGATGTTTGTAAAGTAATGTTGAGCCCGCGGAGGTTAGGAGATATTGAGTTAAAAAGAACCGTTTTCGATCGAGGGGTGAGAGACAAGGAGAAATCAATAAAATCCCGGTGTGAAATTAGCTCAACTCGGTCTCTCCATATCTATCATATGAGTTTATTCACTGTTGCTTTCAATTCCAACTTTTCGCATGAACCCTTCATGGAGATCCGCCGGGGTAGGAGATAAAACCGAATGAACCCGAGGAGACAAAAGGCTGAAAATATCAATTGGTTTCAATGTGGGTTAAAGGAGTTTCTTCATTACGTGCAGGAGTTGGAAATGAGCGGATGAATTTCAACCTTCTGATTCCATTAACAAAAAAACCATTTAATCCAAACTGGATCAAAAATACAAAAAATTCGCCAATAAAACTAATAGGATAAAAAGTCATTAGCTTTAAGTTTATAAATATAAAAACAGTAATTTAAAAAAAGTGTGGAAATGGGGAAATGGATATAAAATGTATAGAAAAATAAAAGAGATAAGTGGAAAGAAGGTGAAGAAAAGAAGGTAATCAAAATATTTTGTGTAAAATAAAACGGAAGTGGTGGGAGAGTAATTCGCTTTTATCTTTCCCGTGCAGTGGAACAAAAGTGGAATTTCTTGGCTGCTAAAAGTTTTTCTCTCCTCTTTGCGGATTCAATTGACAGGGCGATAGCATGTTGTTCTTTGACCAACTTTTCCCCATTACCAAAACTATCCGAATCACCTCAAATGAGCGGGATAATATGTATAAATATAGGAGGAAAAAAACTTCATAAATAACCTATGGGAGGATTTTCGAAATGAAAGTTTATCTTTGATTTTTACTCGGAGGAAATTTGAAATAAAATATACAACCAAGTTTGGGCAAACTTACGACAGCGGTGAATGAAAAACATTTCTTGGAGAACAAACTTTCCTTATTTTATACATGCGAAAGCAGAATATGAATATTTTACGTGAAACTGGAGATGTGTGAGGGAATGTGGAGTTACAGATGGGGAGTTGAATACACTTTCATTACCAATTCAAGACTTTTCCCTCAAATGAAAATATTTTCTTAACTCCATGCGTGTACTTGTACTCAAATAACTTTCATTGCCTTTTATAATAAAAACTTAATATAAAAAGTGCAAAAGTTGAGCCAATTCAAATAACACGCAAAAGACTCAAATTGACCAACTTACCTTCAAAATAAAAATACAAACATTATGTTACAAGTAACAAGTAAACTCAGGAATTATTAATAAAATAGAACTTTTGAAAACGAAGACATAATTTACGCACGTGCTTTGTTAAATTATGTAAATAAAAAAAGTTCGTATACAATTACATTTTATGTATAAAGTGAACAATGTATCTACATACTATACCAATATAATATTATGTAAAGGAAAATTTTGAGAGCGAATTTTGATAATAAACGTTGAATTTGAGTAATTTAATAATTTCTATCCTTGAATAAAAAAGTTAATGAGTTGGAAATATTGTAAAGGGAGCCATGCGTATTAAATAACCAATAATAGTCATTGTAATCATCAACCGGAAAATTGCGAACTGAAAGTAGAGATGAAAATCCAATGAAGATTGTTTGAGTCAAAGGAGAAATGAGCTCATCTCGCTCCTGTCAGACATCCGAGGGGAAATCTCATTAGGATGAATATTCTGTTCGTGACTATTAACGAACAACGGCATTTGGCTCCACTCATAAATATATACAACCAGATTCATCCAACAACGTTGATCCGGCTAATCAACTTCATAAATTTTTCAATCTATTAGAATCATTCCAGATTCCATTTCTATGATTAAGCACTTTTAATTATACAACCTGCAATTAAGAAACAACACAATTTTGAGAAAGACAACTCACAGCAATTTTGAAGAACATTATAAAGTTGGAATTTCAAGGATTTTGGAGTTTTCAAGTTTTTCAGGGTTTTCAGTTTTGGGATCTTGGATCTTTTCTAAGTTTTGTATTATTTTAGGTTTTGGATCTTTGGAAGATTTTCCGCGCTTTTAGACTTTTATTTTGGATTTTTGAAAGTTTTGGGTGTTTGGTGGAGTTTAACGTATAGTAGTATTTAAGGAATGGTTTGAAAATAGGAAATTTGTGGATATAATGAAGCTCATCTTTAGAATTGGGAGAGAGATGTTCTCAAGTGGGGCTTAGGAAATGAGTAAAATTTGTGTAATCTCCCGAGTTTTAATTGGAAGTCGGGAGAGAAAAGGTCAAAGGAAGAATAACACTTTCCTCATATAGACACCTTTTGAAGATGAAAAGGTCTTTTATTATTATGATGGTAGGATGGGGAAGTTGACATGGCTCAAAGGCATTTCTTTTTCACCTTCTTTGCCAAACTTGAAATTAGCGACAATGACGTCTTGTCCGCTCAATATGCCTTGGCGAGATTCCCCAACTTTTACCATCTCCTTATCGTCTTTCTTATTTCTTATACCCAATGGGTTATCTTCCGCCTTCAATTCACCCAATTTAACTTCATCCACTTCACGCCCAGATGAAGACCGTCAGTTCAACTCAGTCAGTTTCAATTTCACAAACTTTTTAATTTGATTTTCAATCTTAACAAATTTTAAACTTCTTCCACTCACTCTCAGCCAAGAAGTCTTCAAGGGGATTAATTGATTCATATTTAGATAATTCCACATTGTTTTAATGAACCGTGCCTTTTAATTATTTTAACAATTATTATTTGTAATTATCCATTAAAATAATCATAGAAAAGAAAAAAGCGTAGAGTATTGTACCATACAAATAACCTATGTGATTTCCACAACCTCTTTAGTATGCATTTTATGTTAATGACTTAATTAAAGTTAGTTAGAAAAATACTAATGTACTCATTAAGATATTGAATATGCAATCAAGATCGAAAATTCTGTATCGAATATATCAAAGTTCAAATGAGATTTTCCAAGAGAAAGGAAAGCGTGGAAGCGGAGAGGAATTCATTTTAGTGGATCAATTGTAATCTTTAGTGGAAATCTGAAAGATGCTTTGTGTCCCATTGGCTGCCCTTTTAAAGAACCTGTAAATTTCATATGCCAACATGGATCCTTCACGCTCCAATGAATTCTTATTCTCTTTCACTTTCATCCAAACATTTTAGAAGTGAAGGTGTTGGTTCCAAGACCTGCCTTTAAACAACTTACCTATATTAAAATGCCGATAATAGAATATATATAGAAAATCTCTCTACGATAAATATAGTAGCGATAAATATTATTTTTCTGAAGAACTGTATGAATGCATATGCCATACTATACAATTATGTATAGTTATTCTCATACAATATAATAAACAAGATATAATACAGATATAATGTATATCATGCGAATATATGAGAACTGTATGAATTTTGTATGAGAACTGTGTCAAAATTGTGTTAAAAGAACTGTACACGAAATATTATGTAGTAGATATATTTTGTATATTATGTACCACGAGTACATTTAAGTTAGTGAGCAGAACTGGAATAGTGAAACTGGTGAAAATAAATGCGAGTGATGGGAAAGGATAATGTATACCTAATATGTATAGCATATCTTCATATTAGCATGAGCCACGAGACATTTATTGCTAATGGAATGTGAGATCTATTTAGCCCTTCATATCCACAGTTTTAATTCCCGAGAATTTCATTAACGCCCTTCCACATCGAGAAGGTTTATTAAGTAACTTTTGGTGTCATCTATAAAGAATGCTTAGGCGGAAATGAATCATCATCATTTCTTACCTTCATTAATTCCTCCAATCCTCCTAAAGGAACTCGAGTGGGAAATTGAAGCCGATTTTCATTTTCTTCCTCCGCCAAAACTTATCCCGTCTTATAAACTTTTCAACGATTTCGAGGCACATTAATATAAGAAAAAGACCTTAGTTTATGAACACTTCTTACAATATTGTGAATAAATTAAAAAGTTTGGCATGAATCGTGCTAATTGCATTTATAAAACAAAGTTAACATTTGGAAAATTTTCTTATAAGAATTTACATACAGATCCATAGTGTTATATAATTGAGAAAATTTAGATGAATTAGGATGAATTTATTGAGAATTGTATTTCGTATGTAAAGGTTCGAAATTCCGCATCACATCAAGATTCAGCTCAGAGGAATCCGAGGGGAAGAATTTAATGGAATTTTATGGAAAGGCGCATGAAATTGTGTGAACAATTAAAACTCAATTAAGGACATTCGGAGGACTTTATTGTCTTGTTTCGGAGAAAATGTAATTTAGCCACAGAGAGAAATAGAAAATAACATTTCTTTTAACATTCATTTTCACTACAATCTCCTAATTGAACAAATTCTACGGTTTGCATTCACTTTGCGACGTAACAATTAACTTCATTATTATTGACCGTGTTTAAAATTTATGCTCATTCTAATTAAACAATTAATTAACCAAATAGATATTTTAAAAACCACACATTGAATTCACAAACCCAACTAGAATTTAATAATTATAATTTCAATTAAATAATTCATTAAGCGCATCAAAATATCAATTAGTTTAACAATTAAGATACCAACTTTGAACAATTAATTGATAAATTAACGATTAAATACATAATACTTAAATTAATCCTCATTTAAAAGATTTATGCTTAAAAATTATTAAATTAAAAACATTTAGGCAAAGGTACTTTGATAATTAAATTTAAGTTACATAAAATGTCACTCCTTTCATGTTCACTTAATTGTTAAATAGTACACGTATTTTCTCTTTAAATCTTCCTACGGGGGAAATTCCCTTTGAGACTCCGCTGCCCCATGGAATATATGCATTTAATAAACTCTTGATTCATCTTCACTAACGAGGGAATAATTTCAATCTGCTCGAAGACATTTGTAGATTTTAATTATTAATTATTGTTATTTTATTTTGTGTGGGGTTGAAATGAACGGTTTTCCTTTCGGCGGAGGAATTCAAAAGGCGAGTCGACAAAGGGGCTCTTTTTGTCGGCTCTCCTTTCCTTCCTTTCATAAATGGGGATTTAATCCGCTTTTAACAATTCTCAACCCTTTGAAGCACTCTTAGATTGGGCTGTTATTAATTATCTTTTTAATTAGTTGATCTATTAATTTAATCGAGTTTTAATTCATTAATTCAATTAACTCCATCTCAATTTTACAACTAATTAGTTATTAAGAAGTTAGCAATGATTAATTTATTAATTTTATATTAAAGGAATACAAGAGACGTTTCTCCATGAACTCGTAGCCAATATGTTCGAAGAATTTGAACAACTATGAATATTGAACTTTCCAATTTACAAGTTCAAACCCTCTCCATAAATATGTATGTATTTATATGATGAATTTTAAACTTTTCAGTACATGTTTAGAATTTATAATGATCATTATTAATTATATTTGATTTAAATGGTAAAGAGTGTTCAAGATTTGATTAAGTTTACCGTGTCATTCGTATACCCTATTTCAATATTTATTCCCAAACATCACTTCATTCATCAAAGTACACTAACTTTAAGTCCATATTGAAGGACATCATACGTTATATACAATTTTATAAACAAATAAAAAATGCATTTTAATTAATCTTTTAGCAAATTCTACACTTTCTTTCCTTAATCAAACTCCTCAAATAATTAATTTATTTATAAAGTTAAATATCCACAATATTGTTTTCTTTAATCACGGTAGCCTATCAATTCGTTATTAGTTTATTATAGTCTTCAATGTTCAGTTAGATAAATCATTTTTATAATATATTTGAGTTAAAATAAATATTTTCTATTCTAACTTGTAGGTAGCGTAAAGACAAAAACTGATAATTATTTGAACAACGTCAAACTGAATAATTAAAGTTTCAATATAATTTTAACTATTTTTTATTTCATTTTATATGAACGGAACTAATAGTAAGTAAGAAATAATTCCGTTTATACACATTGCATGAATAAAATGAACATTTGGATAGCATTAAAAGATCTTGATAATTTAGGAAAATTCTCCACGGGTAAACTCTTCATTGAAAATTGTAATTAATTAAACATTCAGGCTCATTCAATCTTTATCCAAAGTAGAGTACATATTTAAATATTATAATTTTAGACTTATGTGTAATTGGATCTATGTATGTATAATTACGTATTGTAAATAGCAGGTAACAATATCAGCACAATCCTCTCTACCTTTTGAGTCCTTCGGAGCTCGGAAGTCGTTCATAATTGAAGATATGACTTTAATGATTCCTTTCTGATTTCCCCAAGTGCGCCCATTCAAGTCATATGGAGATCTCCCTTCATGATTCGCGTAAAAGTCTTTTTGAACTGCTGGTTGGCCATAGCATAGCAAAATGGATTAATCGGGCTGTTGGCGTAGCAGAGGAAGTAAGCAAACATATATACATGGGAATTGATGCATCCACAAAATCCTTCGATCATGGCCAAGATGTGATACGGAGTCCAGCAGATGACAAAAGCCCCTAAAATGAACGAAATCGTCCTGAGGGCCTTTCTCGCTCGATTCTCACTCTTCGACTTTTGTCTCCCTTCCTTGTTCTTCTTCTTCCTCTTGTTGATCCGCTTCCCAATGCTTTTCACTAAACTCCGCGACTTTTTCTCCTCCGGTTCCTCTTTCTCTTCAGTGGGAACTGCAGAGGAAACCGGAGCGGCGGCAATTTCAATCCTCTCTTCATTCTTCTTCTCCACTTCAATCCGCGTTTCAGCCAAAGGACCCTTCTCGGGGGAAATTACAACCCGGGAAGATTTTCTTACTGAGATGGCCGGGGGAATTTCTTCTTTTTTAACCGCCGAGGCTCTCGGAGGCGGGTCGGGGAAATTTGGTAAAACGGGATCTTCCTCTTCAGGAGATTGGGCTTCACAGAGAGAAGGCTGATGATTGAAATTTTCCCGGGATTGTCTCCGTGAGGGTTCTTTGACCTGGGCTGGGGAAAGTGAAGAAGGACGTCGGTTATTGCTCATTCGATCATGATGAGAATCAATATGAGGATCATTATGAGAATCTTCGTAATGGTGAGAATTTGAAATTCGGCGTTTTCGACCATCATCAGAATGAGGACAAATGGAACCTACGTCACTCCATCCGCTATGTTCAGCATTTGCATAAGGAGCTGGTGGATGGGCAGGGCGGCAGGGAACCACGCCATGGCAACAAAAAGATTTGACTGAATGACTCGATCCGCTCTTTGACACGCAGGGACAATTCGACTTGGATGTGGAATGATTGTCAGGGGGCATTTGGAGTTGAGTGAGCATCGCCTGTTGGAGGAGGATTTGCTGTTGTTGGATGAGCAACTGCTGTTGGAGCTGATGAATGAGGGGAACCGTGGTTTGGTGATTCGTGTTCGGCGACAAGTTTTGCTGTTGGACGATGAGGATTTGGCGGATCAGGTTTTGTAATTGAGATTGCCAATTCCCCTCAGTTTCGAAAACCGACGGAGGCGGAGTGGGAGATTCAATCGTGATGGAAGAATCGTCCATGTAGCGAAAATCCCCCGTGTCGAGGAAGGAGAGATGCGAAAGGACTGAATTTCTTTTCTCCTCTGTGGCATTATGGTCCAAGAACGTCGCAACCATGTCTAGTAATGGGACATGGGGACCGCTGCCACCGGATTTGTTTGAACCACCACCACTTCCTTCGCCGGTTTTAGATCCACTGCCACCTATATCACCCAAACTACCTGGGCCACCAGTGCCACCAAAACCACCGCCGAGACCTCCACCACCTGTGAGGGTAGCGGTGGAAGAGGGTGTTGACCCTTTTGTATCCTTATTGTCATCGATGAGGAATTGGGGAACAGCGGGCAAATTCTTTTCCAACGATCCGGGCAAATAAAAATTCCCTTCTCCCCGTGACATCATGCTCATCTTCCTGATGCTGAAATTGTCATCAAAGAGAGCTTCCTCCGAGGGCGAGAAAGAGAGTTTCGGGTATTGAATTCCGCTGATATTTGAATTTGAGCGGTCTTTGCCTAATTCCTGCGAATCGCATGGACGCTCCAAAGCCAAACCGTTCACGATCGTGACAATGTTCAACACGCGGCCTTCGAGTATTGGCTGCTCGGCATTAACCTCCTCGATCGAATTCTCGTCCCGAAGTGCTTGGGTTTTCTCCTTAATTGCTAAAGTTTGGGGCGGGAGGATTTTCCTGGAAGTTGAGGAAGGACCGGAGGAAGAAGAGCCACCGGCATAATTACTCGTTCCCTCACCTGAGCTCCCGCCCGGCTTTTCATTCTCGTAAAAGTGAGGAGGCGGCGGAGGGAAATCTTCGAATTCGGAAGGAGAAAAATGAGAAGGTTCGGGACGATGGTGGTGATGGGTTTTATGATGATGTTTTGCAGAGACAGGTGATTTGATATTTCCTTTGCTCGCACTCCGCTTACCGCCTTTTGGGCCAATGACGACGGAGGAGAGTTCAGGAATGTTGGTGAGATCTTGGCTCCGCTTTCCCCCACGGTCTTTCTTTTTCCTCGTGGCCAGAGACGTGGATTCCTCGTCCGAGTCGAAGGCAGGACTTGAGGATCGCTCCGTATCCGCCTTCTTGTCCGAACCTGTCAACTCAGCACTCGTGCCCTGGAAAAATACCAACTTTATTCACACTCCATTTTCACACTCCCATCACCGTATTCATACATACCAATACTATGGAGGTATTATACGGCATATGAGTGCATGTCATACCTAATATACCTGGTATACATACATAGTATAAGGTGTATAAGTAAAAGTTGGGGAAAGTTTGACGATATTTTAATAGAAAACTTATTTGATAAATGCTGTGCTGGAAAATGGATATATTTTTTGTTACATAATATACGTATAATCAAACTTATAATCATATCATTCAATAATATAAATATTATTGTAAATAGTAAGTATAAGTTATTTTAACAAACATATTTATAATACCTATACGTATCGTAAAAAATATGATACATTACGTATAGGTATAATACAGATGTATGTTTATTATTTTACTTTTGGCCAAATCTTCCAAATAAAATCTTCCAAAAGATGTTTTATGAAGTATTAACATTGCATGGGATAAATTCACACTTTGTTTTATGTTTTACGATAAGTGAACTGAACACGGCAAGTTGTGTTTAAGCCCTCCATAAAATGAATAATGAAGGGGGCCATGAATGAGCGAAGGAGCAAGTGAAGGTCGGAGGAAAGATTGAAAAAGAGTCGTAAAGGGAGGTCTTTAAATGAGAGATTTGTTCAACGACTCCTCGGACGTCTCTTATTATTAAAAACCTTTCCTAGCTAATCCGCCCATTCATTCCTTCTTCAAGTCATGTAAAAGGCTCGAACAAACGAGGTTGGAAACGAGGTTTGGAAATGAAACTCTCATGAGAGTGTGAATGGGATCGTATTATTTCCATATGCATTTATGTGAACTAAATGTATACATTACTCTCTACACTTCCATGACCCTTGGCTCATTAGGACTGAAGCAGTTTGTAATTTTGGAAATAGTTGGTTTAATATTAACGGAGAATGTTCATAAATAGAAAGTGATCTTTGAGTTCCGCCGTGGGCCGTAGAAGAACAGAAGTCTCTTTTTATTTCCTTGCTTATCCGAATCAACTTCAACTTTCTCCTATATACCAAGGATGAGCCTCTGGAAGAAAAGTGAACTAAATGATTTTCTTTCAAATGGAACTAAACAACTCATTTGTATGCAAGAGGCGATACATTTTAGGAAATGCATAAAAAGGTAAATTCCACATAAGAACTTCCCATCACTCAACCAAATGTCTTGAACTCTCATATAATTATGTATCCTATGCATAAATAGTATATTATATGAAATATTTCTATTATGTTAAATCTTTTGTTAAATAAAAAACTCTTGTAAACTTTATAAACATTACATAAATATGTTTAATACAATTATAATAATGTTGTCTTTATTATGTTACATAAAATACCTATGATTTTCAACACGATACCTAAATTGAATAAAACGTAAAATGTTTAAAATTAGAGTAATTTTTAATTTTAGTAAACGGTTAGATAAGAAAAATAAATTGAATAAATACGCATAAAAATGTTGAGTAATTTGTAAAAATGGAGAAACCATTTAAGTACATCGTTAATTATGTATTGCATATTGAAGAAACAAGGATGAAGAAGCAAGCAGAATTTTAAAGACTGGAATGTACAAAATCCGGGACCATTTCTCTGCTTCAACGATTTCTCTATTCTGTGACTATTTCCTTTCTTCAATACTTATACAATACGTTTCTCCTATGTACCTGCATATACTGTTAATTTTATATTATAATAGAATAACAAACATATTGTTTAATACACCTACAATGCATAACATATACCTACTACTTACATAATATTGTATGTTAACTATAGTATAGGTGGTTAAAATACAAACTTAGAACAGGTGTTGCATAGCATACATATGTACATAAGTGCATGTAATTGCAGCATATAATAAGTAAACTGTGTGATAATTAAATACATATAACATGTATTTAAGTGATAAGAAGTCTAAGATTTAAAGGTACGCTTGTGAACTCCCAACACCTTTCTTTTAAGGAATCAAAATTCATTCCAATTGCCTTTTCTCGTGCTCACTTGAAATTTCAATTAACGACTCTCTCTCTGCCCTTCAACTTCAATCCAATTCAATTAGGATTTAACTGAGTTAAAGGGCCAGAATTTATCCTTCTCCTCCCTTCACCTGAGCTCAAATGCTCCACCGTCGAATAACAAATGAGTCAATTATTCATCAATTCAAATGAAGGGAATATGTGTGTAAAAATCCCTTAATTATTTAAAGATTAATGAATGGAAGGAAAGGAGGAAATGACGGAGTGGTTTTGACATCTAATCGAATTCCTATAAACCACTTGAAAAATCCTTCGGGTCGCACTTCCACCTTCGCACGCTTTCACCACACACACATGAACATGAGGTCTATAACTACAAAGGGAAAAACGATGTGTATAAAATATGAGCTAATGTATTAATACGGTAGATTGATATATTGTATATAAAAATGATGGATCTTGTATAATATGTAGTTGTAACATTGGAAAGGAGTTATTATCAATATATATAAAGAGTGGTGGCGTTATAATGATAAATCTTAGGAAGTAAGTAGCTGTCAGTTAAGTCAACCAAGGTCTTTCTCCCCTTCCCTACATTCCCATTTGATGAAAGGAACAGGTGCGGATTGAAATGGAGGAAATGGGGACGGTGACAAAAGGAGATCCAAGATATGACAACTCCCAACACTCACTTTCAATTTTCCATTTATTTGTTTATTTTTATCAAGAAACCTTCAGCGTTCAATATTGGAAAATATCCTTATTGATATTTATGCTTTCACTTTTTGTTTATTCACTTTTTAAGCTCTTTTAATACTCTTGTATTTAATAAAGACAAAAGTAAATAAACTTAAACTTAATACCAAAAAACTAACTTTAAAAGTCTCATCTTATTGTTATTATTAAATAAAATTGATTTTTTTTAATAAAATAACTAATCTCTAATTTTTTTCTTATTTATTATTATTTTCTAGCTCGTTTGTTGACATTTGAATTTGTAGTTAAATTACAATTAAAAGTTAAATTATCCAGTGAACAATTTATTTTAATTTAGAAAATTAAAGGATATCTAAGATATAGGAAAATGTATTGAATTCGGTTCACCCTCCTGTGAAAGTGGGGGAATGAATGCACAAAATTCTTTTTTCTTTTTATATCTCTTTCACGATCAAACTCCCCCGTTTTGCATCCAACCCCTTTGAATGCCAAATGAACGTCGAACACCTCAAACACACAAAAAAGAAATCCTGGAGGAAACCTATGTATTTATGTACGTGAGTCTGCATTTGGTACTGTGTGATATTGGCTGTGCTAAAATAAAGTATGTTATGGTTGAACGTGGATTCGAAAGAACTTCTCCCACACACGCGGAGAATCTCTCTTTGAGAAACAAGGAGAAAATTCGCATACATAAGGAAGAGAAACTTCATTTTGAGCCTTTGACAAGGAGAGCATGTAAGTTCATGCATTCTGCATGCTATCGGATTTCTCCCTTTGAAACTCAAATAAGCAATATCAAAAGAAACTGTATTATTATGTAATGTACTACACATATAACTAACCTGATAAAAAGTCTATATAGGAGAAATACTATTACTATGATACATTTATACTACAATTTATATGGTTAATACATATCGTATGGCTTGTAAATAAGTATGTATCTGATATATGGTATAAGTTTAGTTTTGTGTGATACTTTACTTAGGTATATAGTTTTATATATTAGTTTCTTGAGTGTAAATACATAAACTGGATATAAGAATTTTGTATAGGGGTATTGTACGGAGTGAATAAAAATAAGGCGGGTTAGGAGGTAAGGAGGATTTTGTAAAAAGCGGAAGATCTCTGGAGACTTGACTTAGCTTTCTGACCTCGTCTCGTCCACCGGACCCATTCACTCATGACGGAATTCGGGGCTCGGTCTCCATTTGAATCTCAACTAATTTCCCCTATCTTCTCCCAACTCCCGACACACACACACACTCACATTAGAGTTCCAATTTAAACAAGGCAACATCCCTGCTGAATTCTAATCTAACCGACTTATGATCGACTCCGCTCGATGCATCCCACAGCAGCTTACATACCCAACGTCATGAATTCAATTAAATGAAAGGATTTCTTAAACCCAAAGCTCAATTTTCCGTGTTGAGATTTTTACTTATTTTCTGTGTAGCAAGTCAATTTAATGAGATTTTGAGATTTGTGTAAACCGAATGACGACTTAACCCAATTGCTCAATCTTTCCCGAATTCCCTGATTATTTGTTTCTTATACAATATACATTTGTATTACATAATTTTCGATATTTTGAAATTAGCTCAATTTCCTGATTTTGGAATCTAACTCGGATTTGATCAAATCAAATTTTGCAAATTTTATGATAATAGTTGAATTTCTTGTATTTGGCAATTTTGTTATATTAACATTTTAATTGGATTACAAAAATATGGAAAAAACAATTTTGTATAAATTGAAAAATAGCGAATTTTGGAATTGAATTAAAAGAAGCCAAACGCTACCTTATTTCCATTCTGCACGTGTAGAGAATTATTCTTGGGCTTATTATTGTCTTGATTAATGAGGGGAGTTTGAGTATTTGGAATGGCGATGTTTGCCGTTTTTCCCGCAACTCCTGCGAGTCCACCAGCAGTCAGTTTCACCATATCTTGCATCCGCTTCCTTTTATCCTCCGCTTTCTTTTGCATCATCCAAGCCGTCTTGTAAATCCCCCCATAAAGGACAAAAAGGACGATCAGCGTCGACCAATAATATCCGATGATCAGCGCCGTGTTGAACACCGGGTCTTTCAAAAACTGAACTTGGCATTCTCCCGGCTTCAAATCCCGAAACCCGACATAATGCTCCCATCCGAAAATGGACGTGAAGAAAAGAAGGGCCGGGATGATCCAAGTGATCGTGACCATGAAAATGACCCGGTTCTTTGTTCGCCATGACCGGTACTTGGCAGCAATTTTGACCGAGCAGAACCGATCGATGGTAATTAGCAAAACTGTGTATTGTGACACGAGACAAACGGTGTAGTCGACCGAGAGCCACAAATCGCACAAAATTGCACCAAGGTCCCAATATCCTCTCAAGATGTACACGGTGTAGAAGGGCATTGACACGCTGCCGATGAGGAGGTCAGTCGCGGCGAGGGAAGCGATGAAATAATTTGAAGGTTGGCGGATCCCGCGATCAACGATGAACGCCAAGAGTACCAAAATGTTCCCGCCAATTGTTAAAATGATACAAATGGCCAATGCAATAGCGATTAAAATTGACTGCCATAGATGGAACGGCGGAAGAACTGACCCTGAGAGGTCATCTAATGTGGAATTACTTTGAGTGAAAAATGTTGAATTTTCGTATTCGCCCAATCCGGTACATCCATTTGGGTCTATGCAAAGATTCTGGATTTGCTTTTGGCGTTTCCTGTAAATAAAAACCAGACATTTTAAATCACTTTTAGATTGCAATTTAACTTCACTTTATTCCATTATGTTTATAACTACTCTAATAGTGTAATTTATTGCGCTCACTTTATTTGTAACCTACAAATTACTGCATATGACATAAAACACTTTAAATCTAAAATAGCGCGTAATAAATTACGAATTATTTAATAACACTTAAAAAATAATTCAATACAATTTAAGCTAATGGTAAGTAATCATAATTTATTAGTAAAGACAGAGTCCACATCTGGTAATTTTATTTATTATTTATTATTCACGCTTGTGTTTGGAAAGCAGATTGGTCTGAAAAAGAGAATTGGAATTGCGGGAAATTGAATAAACTTGGGCAATTCAAACTGATGGGAATAAATTTTGCAAAAGAAGATCGGTCTACGGATTACACGTGTTGTACAGATACAATGGGGGGAAAAGGAAGGAAAGCAGTAGGAGCGTCTGGGCACATTAAAGGAGTGAATATTTATTGCACCTTGGTGAAGATACTTTGTAGATTGGAAAGATATTTATTATAATGAGATCTCTGCCAATAGGGAGATATCGAAGGTGCGGTGAGGCAGTTGATGGCGCAATTTCCCTTCCATTTAAATTTAACTTTCCATCCCTCTTTGGCTTTCTTCAAAAGTAGTCACTTTTGAGCCCGATCCGCCTCCTCACAATTCCAAGTATAACTTCCGTTGGGGGGAAAGTGAGTGAGTGAAAAAAAGAGAGCTTGCATTACATTACAGGGCATTAGAGGGACTTAAAAGTTTGGATCTGGTCGAAGATCTCCAAAGATTCGGGAGATTGGAGTGTAAACGCATTACATGCAAAGTCTCGAGCCGAGGAAGAACTCAACCATGAACAGAATCGGATATCGCGTTAAATCACTAATAGTCGCAAAACTTCTTTTTGATCACATCCCCATTCAATTGAAGGAAAGAATGAGAATTGAGACATTTCCTGCAATTTATCAATCTGCATGAGGAAAGCTCTTTAATGTAAGACTCATAATGCTTATTTAAAGTGTTATAAGACTCATATTAAAACCCATAACCTTGAGATCATTTCGATTCTCAAAAATTCCTCCAAACGCCCACACTACTAAATATGAAAAGCGGTAGATAATTTTCTGATATTCCAACCCAAATAAAAATTGTTACGAAATGGAAGGAGTATTAAAAGACGATGGAAATGGGACAAGGGAATTGACAGTAGTTACACATGTGGGCTTAAATAATTTAAATAAACTGTCAAACTTGACAAAAATGAGCATGGAAAGTGTGGAAGGATCTATTTATGAGTCTACCTATTAATTTCCCCTTCATTTTATTTACAAAGTTCATGTATTTATGTATGAATATTTCACTTATTTGCTAAATGTCATTTACAAATATCAAGTAGCTATTAGATCGTAGGGACCTAGCTAAGTATAATAATTGTGAAACTATTTATTTACATTAAGCTTTTGATCAATAAGGAGAGAATTTGAAATGCAAAGGAGGACCTTTCCCATTTGTTCTCTAAAATGATTTAATGGGGGTGCGAATAAAGATAAGATTTAGGAAAATATAATCTCTTATAGCTACTCTCATATTGCTCTCATATAATATTCCCCGCACAATTCCTTCTCTATTACACAAAGTGACTTTATCGACTACTTATATTTGTATTCGGCTCAATTTCACTATATGAAACGTATATTGATGTATCCATCTTGTAGCACAAAGGATGTCTTACGGAGAAGAATATACCTACATAAGTAAGTTTATAACCAGCAGAAGTACGCAAAGTCTTACGTGATTGTGCGTAATCGGAATCGGGTCTTGTTAGTAATGATATGAAAATGGGTCGATTTAGAATGGATCATCATTATCTAACCATAAAGTTGAAGATGCCCTGGCCGTTTGAACAACTGAAGGAGATGTCAAAGTTGATTACTTCCCTAATGGATTTATATAGAAGTTCCCTCCAAAGGTCCCAAGGAGGATTGACTTTATCAAAATGAGAAGATTGATG
Organism: Neelides folsomi; assembly: GCA_034687125.1. Lineage (NCBI taxonomy): Eukaryota > Metazoa > Arthropoda > Collembola > Neelipleona > Neelidae > Neelides > Neelides folsomi. Next base: position 30,165 of record JAQGBZ010000023.1, read on the forward strand.
GACCTTCCCCGCCTTCTCCCCGCTTTCTCCCCCCGCTTCGGATCATCATCATCTTTTTTCCTCACCTAAGGAATCCACGTGGTTCTGCTCCTGGCACTCAACTCATCTCAAAGACTCAAAAGAGATGTAAACTCCCATTCTCCTCTGACGGAATTGAACCCGAAAATTTCAGATCTTTTATATTTACAAATTATTCCAAAGATTTTATGGTGCTTTTCAAACTTCACTCACCCCACAGTTCCCTTTTTTTCATTTTTAAATGCAATCTTTATTTTCGAACCCCTCGATTTCAACATTTTTTGATAAGTAGAATTTTACTTTCACAATCAATCTATTAAAAAGACCTTTACATTTAAATATTTAAACATTGTTTGTATTTTTTAATTGACTAATTCATATATCTTAAATGTTAGTTTTTGTCTTTTCTTTGATTAATATCTATTAGGCAATGAAATGCATAATAGATCTGTATAATGAAATTACATAAATGCTTTGAATACAACATTAAATATTGTATAATACTAAAGAACATTGTGAATCTGATAAACCCATAATATTTCTCCGTGATTCCTTGTGAGATGATGAATTTGTGAAGGGTCAAAAGGCGCTAATTCTCCCATTCGTCTCTTGAATTTGGAGAGGACCTTAAGGGAAACAAGTGTAGGAAAACGGCGATTTGGACCCCATCGCCAAATAAATGACCCTCATTTTTCTTCCTCCTTAACGCGCTTTTTATTCAAGTTGACCATGAGGGAGAATTCGACTTTCCCTCTAACCATTTTCTATCTCTTTCTTATATCTTACCAGCTTACCATTTTGTACTCTACCATGCAGTACTCTACCATGTACTACCATGTAGGATACTCTACCATGCCCTTACTTTCATCTTTAGCTCTTATACGTGATATTTATATAAGGATCAACATACAAAAATATCAAAATTGTTCACATTTTGTATACTTATTCTATTTCATAGAAAATCAGTAGGAATATACAAGAACATATTTCTGGGAATTTACTGATAAACTCGTATACCAGCATGAGAAAGAGCAAGTAGCAAGATTGAGAATTTTGAGAATATAAAACATAGCTTTTTATATCAAAATATATTAGCCATATGCCCTATCTGTATTATATAAGATAGATCTAATAGTTGAAGAAGGTCTGGCCAAGCTTCTATTTTTTCCCTCTAAAATTATGCTTATGATGACTCTTATTTGGCAGGCTGAGAGTGAAAGAGAACCTCATTAAAAACAGAATCTTCTCCATCCCTTTCGTTTATTCCTTGTGGTTTTGAGGAGATCTTTTTATCTTTAAAGGAAGTTCTCCGTTTCCACCTCTCCAACATTTACTATTCTCTTTGAAAGGTCGGGAGCTCAAAGTTGACAAAGAATTAATTAACTTCGTTTATTTTTCTTAACGGGAAAGATCGTTAAGAAAAGACCTTAGTCTTAAAACACTCACTTTCTTCCGTTCTCCCTCTCCCACCCCCCCCCCCAAATCAATTTTTGTTTATATCGAGGAAAATGTACTTATAATACATATTATTTATTTTGAACTTGTTTTATGTCTTCCTCTGGCTGCAGGAGATACATATCATGTAAACTGTACAACAAATAAAATGACCCATTCACCCATGCTCTTCCCACTTAAGACTCGAAAGAATGATTTTCATATAAAGTACCCTATTTTATCATCTAGACATGTTATGCTAACATTATTGTAGTAATGTATAGGTATTATTTAACAAAACAGGTAAGACTCCGCAATAAAAAAAACTTTCTAAACCATCCTGAAATCCTGAACCAGTCTGTTCCCTTTTAAAAGAAAATCAATACTATGCGGACTCTTAATAAACTTTACATTTACGTAACAAGTTACGTTAAATTTCTAATATTCCGTTTGAAGGAGGATACTATAACATACAAGTACATAAATAACAAATAAAATAATATATGACTGATACAGTTGTAGTTGTAAAGTATCTTATGTATCAGTCATATTGATTGCGATTTTACTGATTGTATAAGCATTCTTTACATACGACGTTCTGCTTGTTCGGAACTATAAGTTATAGTGTAAGACAAATATAGGTATTCTCAATTCTCATAAAACAATAAAGGAGTACATTGCATTGTAATACATAGATTGTTATTTGTAGTAGATATTTCATAACGCACAAAGATGCCCAATAACCGCATCTTTTGCGAGTTTGTGAGTATTGTGAGGAAAGTCTTTCAATTAGTTTCAACACTTGCCATCTCCTTTGATAGGAATCTTTATGTTCATATTGGGAGCAAATTGTGACTTGAATAGTGTGAAAAGTGGAGGAGACCTGGGACCTTATTTGTAGAATCCCCAGGATCTCATCAGAGCTCTTAATGAATCTTAACCCAATTGTCCTGAGTTCAAATTCAATTACTTTCTCTTATTGACTCTCATTTGGCTCTCAAAGACTTGAAAGGAATTTGGATCCGTTTGCTCATTCCAATGCAATCCAACATGCCCAAATGTGAATTTCTCCTATAATATTATTTCTCCATTATGAGACCCATATAAATTAAACAAGGATTAAGGAACGTTTACAAAATAGCAATTTATACAGGAGATGGGAATTTATATACAAAATGGCTGAAAATAGTAATTTATGTTGAATTGTCTTACATTACGTTAAACTATCATAGAATTTATATAAAGTACGATACTGAACTTATAAGTACTCTATATTGCTAAATATAATATGCATTGCGTAAAAGGTATAAATTGGCATATTGAAATCTACTGGTTATATTCCAGACACTAATGTATTGAAATTGAAGTCTATCTAAACAGATGAGCAGATGGCGAATATATAAATTATTGGATCATTTTGGATTTATTTGCGGTGTGTTTTTGGTATAGGAAGTGTGTGTTTCCCGTGTATAGGAGACAAATGGGGGGAAGCATTAGCGGAAATAATCCCCATTATAAACAAGAGGGATGTGATTAAGTACTGACCCAAAAGACACTTCCTCGGCTCCCTGTGAAAAGGTGTGACTAAGAGTGGGACATAAAGATTAGGCCACATGCGGAGTCACTTAAACCCCTCGGATCAACCTAATAGACAAATGAATCTCAAGACAAAATGAACCGCACGATTTGTTCCCCCTTCACTCCAATGTTTTTTCCCTTTCTCCGCCTTTTCTCAACGACTCTTTTAAATCCCTCTTTCACACTCCATGTGGGTTATTTTGGTGGAAATCAGAATTGAAGGAGATTAGCGGACTTTTATAGCTTTACAACATTAAAACTATTGCCACTCGATATATGTATAGGGATCTAACTAAACTTTCCCATTATATTGGAATCTTCAATAAGTCATAATCAATGCCGATTACAATTTTTATTTTTTCGAATTTGTAATATTCTATTTACATGTAAATGTATATATCCTGGTTGATTTGCTTATGGTTTGAAGTAAATCATAAATCTTTTATTTCCTTATATTACCAAGGATTAATGTATTTTTATATACTCGAAAAAAATAAAAACTGTAATCGGAATTGATCATGACTTATTGAAGATTCCATTACATAAGATGTACTCACAATCAATATAAAATTATATTGTATTTTATGTAAATTAAATTCATTGTTAGTTTTAATTAAGATTAAAAACAAACTATTTATATAAGTTTAATATTGTATATAGTGAAAATCGTTTTAATGTTTGTTATTCGGCTCGAAATGAATAGTTTGGCTAATAAACCTGTCAAGATAAATTGGGACTGAATCGGGGTACCTATATTTATCCTCAAAAGCGTTGAAGCTCTGAAATGATTTTCTAATCGCCTTTTCCTTTTCGTTCGTGCCGAAATAAACATTTATTATTTTCCTTTCACCAAATTGTTAATCAATTTCCCCTTTAAATGATTTAAATGATAGACAAGTTTAAAACTTATCTTGCAAAAATGAGTAAAATAAATTCAATTTCTCAATTTGTTTTAAAGGAGAAATGATCATTCCGGATCCTCATCATAGTAAAGATTAAGAGTAAATCTCCATTGACTGATTACTTTATACGAACTCAGTACATACATATTTATATAATAGATAATAATTATATAGGATACAAGTATAGACAACGAGTGTAAAATGTGAGGGTTACCAATCTTCAATGAAGTCCCTTGATATTTTGATAATGTTGGGCGTGGTGTAATTTCCACCGTTGTAGCCATTCTCATCCGGATCCACTTCCATCATCTCCCCTTCTCGTGAGGGGAAAGGAAATAAGCTGAAGCAAGGGAATGAGTCTGAGGCCGCAAAATGGGAATCTCAAGATGAAACCCGGTGGAGTCTTGGCCCTGATTTCCGTCGTCGCTTCATCTGAAATAAATTAGTCCTTTTTAATTCACATTTTAATTTCCTCTCTTAATTTCTCATCTCCTTCTTCATTTGACCCTCATTTCCATTTTCTTTGAGGACCTCGTTTGGTACAAATAACCGTAAACCTAGAAATATAGTCAATATACATAGAACCTCCTAGAAAACCCACAGAATCAAATTTTAAACTATGGGTTTAATTATAGTTAAAATAATCGTTTTCCTGTCTTATGCTCTTAACATTATGAAACTCATTTCAAACTTGGTATATCTAAAAGTATGGTACATACAGAGACAAAATAAACACATATCCTATAAAGTCATTTACACCATATGGTTAATAACAGAAAATAAAATATGTACATTTCAGAAGTTACCTGTTATAATTATTTGTATGGGCAATATACTGATATTAGATTCATGTTTATAATATAATACAATCCACCTGTTTTGGTTCATGTTAGATCCAAAATTACATTTCTATTAAATTCAATTTTACGCGTAAAATTAAAGCTCAATTTGTCTTGTAAGATTAATCAATAACGGCTTATCACGAATCTTTACTTCCTAGCTTTACTATAAATAACAATAAGCCAACACCAACAACAATCTTTTAAACATTAAATCATTGTCAGAAATCTATCTATCATTCTTCCTACTTATTTACAAGCTTAGGTATATAATTATTTTTCTGTTTCCTTCTTTTTCTTCCCCACACTTCCAATGTAGAAATAAAAGTTAAGTCGAAGAACATTGATTTGTACGCGAGTGTAGAGGAGAAGATAATGAGAATGTATTTGATAATGGTGAAAGTGGATGATTTTGGTAGTGACAGAGGAGGAACCATCAAACATTTTTCATTCCCTCCCTCATTCCTCTTGGCTAAGTCTTTTGAGAAGGTCTCTTTATTATAGAAGCTCATGATTTATGAGCTACCCGGTTTTTTGTCCTAGTCAAAGAGAGCTATTCATTACTCCACCACCCATGTTATCCATCCTGAATACATCCCTTTACTTACGCCATTACGACATGGGCCCAATGTGGGAAGGATATACTGGAAATATTTCAAATAATAAGTATATACAGAAATTTCCACAAACATGGTAAATGCGTAAAATATATGAAACTGAAGCTCAGACACGGGAGGGAATTTTTAGTAAAAAGTATATAAATCCATCTTAAACCTTGCATAAGTACTTCCAAGCTAAAGATAATTTTTAAGCCCCGAGTTCTTCCATGGACATTCAAACTTTCCCTTTTAAGTATAAAGACGCTTTTCCTTGTTAACTTTTATTGTGTGAATGTTAACATATTGTAAGTCGCATGGTCTCTTTATAAGAGTTTTTATAAAATTTATTATTATACATTAATCCTTACGGTATAGGAATAGTATAAGGGGTTTCTATGTTAATCCATAGGGTTCTTTTATTACACCAGCGTGTGGTTAATTATACCTAAGATATCCTTCAGACTTTTTTCGAGACCTCATTTCAAACTCAATTGAGCTCCACTTCAACTTTTTAAAAAAGACGAAGGCAAGTACAAAATGTACAATTATGTATATAATATTGTGAATAAACAAAAAATAATTGAAATCGCCATAATGCGAATGCCAATTTAAGAAAAAAGTAAATAAAAATAACTTCAATTTTGTTTGACTTCAACTTTCAAATTAATGGGAGAAAAAAGGTTTGGCAAATAGAACTTTTTGCAACTTAATATTTAATACTTATTTGCCAAGTTGTTGAACTGAAAAGGAAAATACAAATATTTATAATCGCAGCCGTCATTTGAAGCTGGCCAAGCTTGAAAATAATTCTACAGGGAAAAAGCATTGAACGATGAAACTCAAAATATATATCTTTTCACAAGGATCAAATAATATTTGGAATAAGTAAGAAAGTATAAGAATTTCTTTAGTATATTTTGTATAAAATCCATCCATATCTGGAGCAAATAATAGTTAGTTTGGGTTGAGAGGTTCAGACGGAGTCAATAAAATTATATAAATTAAGATAAGGGTGAGAATATTGGAGGCTCAGTGAAGAGAAGCATCTGAAGGAACTCACAGTTGAGTGGAAAGGAACGAGAAATTCTCATTAACCTCTTTCCCCTCAATGAATTTATAAGATTTGTTCAAATTAGTTAATATAAAGAGAGATGTGAGAAGGTTCTGAAGGGAAACCGGGGGTCGTTATCACAAAAGCAAAAGAACTCCTTTTACACAACTTTTCCCTTTCGCTTCCACAATTGTTTCAAACTCCTTCCTCCTTTCAAGATATTCTAAATGTCATCAAGTTAGGTCTTATAACTGCCCTGTTAATTGAGATGAAAATATTGCTCTTTTCAAGATATGCAAAATATACACAATATACATAATGTAAAGTAGCCAGACACTATAAAGGATTGAGAATAAATACAACATTAAAACTACACAGCGTTGTAGATAATTATGTACCAGAGTAATAATATAAAAATTATATGAGATATATGTAAAACCCTACAAAATGCCATTTTTTCATTATTTTATATGCTACATGTAATTAAACATCTGTACCTACATATAAAATATATGTATTATGTACAGATATAAGCAATTCATTAATGTTGACTCAATATTTATGTAATTGTAGGTATAAAAGATATATAATAAATTAATTAAATATGATGAGTTTGATGAGAGTTTATCAAGTTTATGAGTTTAAAACATTTTAGGTATTTAAAGTTGGATGTTAATAAGAAGTTCATAAGGGTATTCGTGGGAGTTGGGTGAAATTGAGTGAGGAAGTGAGAGAATCCTGAATTATCACCTTCAAAATATCTTCACACCCGCGGCCTCCCAAGCGCCCGACAACGCCAAGTAAAATATTAATGTGTCATCTTTAAAGCTCCGTGGCGGGTCATAATGTACATACAGATACGAGTTTTCTAGGGTGACAATGACTGTATACACATTACATTATATATCTAGTATACATTTAGGTATAAAATATTTTCATATTTATATTGTATTACTTATTCCACCCAACCGTATTAGATTCTAAAAGAGTATGTAATATCAGTATGTAAAAAGTGTAGACATTGTGTAGGGTTATAAGTTTTGTATTTTAAAATAAATTTGTGTATTGACCATCGTTGTCTCATTTTTGAAAATTGGGTCATTTTGAAGGATATAGCAGTTTGTGAAATGTCCCGAGACGACCTCCTTTTTCATCTTTCACTGAGGAAGCATAAAAGTGTTGGCGGGAGTATAATTAAAATTTTATCTACTCCAGGTTTTATGAGACTCGGGGTTCATATAGGAGGAGATGTGTGAGGAATGTTATACGGATGAATCTTCGTGTGATATCTTCTGACTGTGAATAAAATTTAATTTAATATTCAACTAATTCTACTTTTTGTGAGATAAGAAAAGTGCGACGGGAAAATAATTTCAACTTTTTAAAAAATAATCCTCTGAGAAAGTTTGTGAGTTATGAGACTCCGTTTTTTATCTTTTACCTTTTTTAATAAGACTCAAAAAGCTCGAAAGTGGAAGATTGGAATTAAATCAAAATTTTAATATGGTTAACATTGGATTTCATTAAATTGTGATTCTTGTACATATAAAAATAAAATAATAAATTTTTATATACACATAAGTAAAATATGAATTTTGTAAATACGATGTGGAGGTAAAATGTATTGGGAGAGCCTTATAACTTTATTATACTTTCTAATCCACTGAACACTTTTGAAAGTGAAAAATTAGGGAGGGAAATTTGAAAAAGTGGATGCTAAAAAGGAAATGACCAAAGTTGTGCCTCCATGTGGATTGACTCTGGATCTCTCTGGCGGGCAATATGCATGTAAATGTGTATAGTGTGTGTCACATTTGATTCGTGGATGTTCTTCTTTACTTTCCTCATCCCGACGTCTCTCAAAACTCATTTCCATTCGGGAGATGGGAGAACCAGGGAGGGAGATAGGAGGCCTAATGCATACACAGAGCCAATAGAACCAGAAGTCAAAACACAACACGTTTGGTCCATTTGAAGAATTTTCTCCGTCAATAGTCCCAACATGCATTTCCTTTTTACATTTAATCAATCTCCCAAATTTCAAAACCTCCAAATATATTTTACCCAACCTGCGTTCAACTATTAAATGGAATAAAGGAGAAAACATAAATTCAAACTTTCACCTCCATTCACTTCAAATGAAACTAAAAACTTAAAACCATTAAAATATTCAACATTTTCTACAAACTTCCTTAAACCAACCCAAACTATTACACTTATCCAATATACAAACATGATCTCTGATCAATAAACTTTCTCCTTTAAGTATAAATCCATATAAAATTAATACATATGAACCTACCACCCGAGCAAGTATGTGTTGGCCAGTTGGCTCGCCTACCTTCCTCTCATTTCATCACTTTACTAGTGAATCTTTAAAGAATAGGAAAGGAAGGTAGGTAGGCGAATCAACTCATTTGGTCAACACATACTTGCTCGGGTAGTATTTAATATGTATTCAAAATAACTCATGCTAAATACTTATTGCAGCTGTGTACATAATATGTATGTGTGTAAATACTTATTGTTAGGCATGCATTTAATATATTTATCATTATCAAAAGCAATTCTATAAATTCAACTTATGTTTAATATTATTTATTTAATATTCTACTTTAATTCAAAGTTTTATATAACGAAAATACATATCATTTTTAGTAAATGTTTAAAGTTAACATTGTATAAGATTTCATGGGTCGAAGTTAAATAATGGCTTTAAATGGTCCAACTGGAAGTAATCGGATGAAATTGTGAACTTTGTGAAATGCATATGTTGCAGAATATGAGCAGGTAAAGTCTCGCTTTAACGTGTCAGCTCTCCTTCTCACAATAGAAAGATACAAAAGGAGAAAGGAACTTCACAAATATTCCATCTCGCAAATCTTCTTCACAATGAATGGCCCGAAGATATAGGGAAAGTAAAGAGATTTAATTCCCTACACAAGTATACCTATTTACAACTTGTTTTTAGACAAGTTTAAAGCATATTATAAAGAATTAAAATAGGAAATACATACACACGCATACTTTAATACACCATACATATTAGTATAATATAGTACATATAAAAAAGTATTTACTTATATAGCTAGGGGTATGTCTATGTTATATGTATTATTTACCGCATATGTTGTTAGTGTTATGTAAACGCAGAAGTATGGTGCCCACACTATATACCATATAGTTACATAAAGTACATAATAGGTAGTAGTAGTAAAATAGCATTTATAGATACTTCTGAGTATTTTGCTCATTGAGTTGTACACGATTTGTAAGAAGGAGTTTGGGGCGAGTCCTTTTGTGAACCGCTAATTGGATGGTTTGCCTTCTGTCTGTAATAAGAGATCTCCAATTCCACCTTCTCCCAAGATGAAAGCGGAGAAAGAGGTCAAGTGCCCTTAATTGGAATTCCCTACGTCCCCAAATAAGCCCAAATTATGGGAGAGAACTAATTTTGTAAAAATCTACTTTTAAACTAATCATCAAAATATTCCCCAAACTTATTCTTTTGACTTCCTCCCAAATGGAGTGAAAGTGAAGTGAGGTCAAAAAGAGTAAGCTTCGATATAATTCTTAAGGTCCTTCCTCTTCTTGGCATCTTAAATAAAGAAGTGGATCCTTTAAGCCAGCGTTTTTTGAGATGGGCGAAAGGGCCGGACCCCCCGCGGCCCATCACTGATGCCTTTCCTATGTTTCTCCCCTTTGACTTTGAAGGAAAGGAAATGAGGAGTCATCGGAGGAGACTTGGATAGATATGAGAAATGATGGACACCGCCAAATTCTGATTTTTATATGATAAATCACCCAAACGGTCAACCGACCATAAGGGCGTCTATTCTTCACAATAGAACCTTGTCAATATAAGACAACTCCATACGATTAGATTGATTCATCATGTCTATTATATATTATAAGAAATTCTAATATTTTACCTTCCTATTCAAATATGAATTTAGTTTTGTAGGTACTTTTACCAATATGTATTAGTAAATAATACCTACATTTACATACCTATATCATTTTTATTATAAATTACTATACTTGTTTACAATGTGTATTATTTTATTCATTTCTAAATGATGATTGAGTTTCTCAAATGTGATTAATATGTATTCATTGTCTCAGTTATTTATTTGTCTTCTTATTCACAGCTGTGTATGTATCATATTTGCTTCACCGCTCAAATATCGATTTCATAAATAGAGAATGCAATTACTTTCTCTCAATAATATTTTTATTTATGTTTCGTATTTGCCTTCTAGTTACAATTGTAACTATTTAGCTTACCATATATTTAAGTGACCGTGTGGAGGATTTCTTCGCTTACCAAACTTCTGTTTATTTTCGAGACTTTTGAAATATGAATTGTGTCCTTGCATTAATAAATATTTTATAACATTGGATTTGTTCTACTAGTATTAAGCTAATAAAAGCACTTAATAAAGCACTATAACTAAACAAGGCATTTATACGGTAGAATACATTGAATAGTTTTGTTGGGGGGAGTTTGAGAGCCAGACCTTAACCAGTTTGTATTCCACTCCCCTAATTTATTTCTCTAATGTGAATGTGGATCACGTTTCATTTTTGATTACAAAAGTTATTAGAACGAGAGGGAGATATGCTCCACTTGATAACTTTGATAAACCCGGTCTACCACCATATTACAAATATCATCCTATTATTTAGAGTTGTGGAATTTCAATATAAATTAATTTAATATGCACTTATAAACATCTAATTTGTATAATGTTTTAATAAAAATATATTTTTGTATATTTCTGACTTGAAGAAATTCTAAACTAATTAAAATATTAGTTAAAATTATAAAATTATAAAGAAAATAATTTAATTATCTATCGACGTCACTGAATGAGTGAATGACGATCATGAATATTAATTTACAAATTAGAAATATTAATTAATAAATGAGAATCGCCGAGATTGAAATTCCATTATTTTGGATTTTTCAACTTTTCTAGTTTCCGTTTCACTTTGATTACTTTGGTTGAGGATTAATTAAAAGTTTCCTTCCCAAACTCCGCCGTGTTGATCCGCATGAAACTAATAATGTAAACAAAGTGGAGGAATCTTTGTGTTCCAGGTAAGAGAATTTGAATAATTATTAGACTCGGGTTTTCGATTACGTTGATGGAAAAGTCCATTAGCTCAACGAGGTTCGACAATGAGATCAAATTTCTCATCTCCTCAAAAAACAACCAATGATTGAAATGAGGTTCAAACAAATGAGATTGACTGGAAAAGTGAAGGAGTTTAATCCATTTTCAAATTGAAACAATGTTCCAAGAAATCCGCAAAAAGAAAACATGGAGAAAATAGGAAACTCCTTAGACGACGGTGGGAACGATGTGCAAGGAAAAGAAATTAAATTTCTTGGAAAGTGAAAGATTCCTAATTTGTTTCAAATCTTTTAATCTCTTGTCTCCTCCTCGGAACAAACCCATTCGCCCACTGGCCCATTCAAATGAAATTCACATTAACTCGATCTATTACACGAATGCATTCACTTTCTATTTCCAACCTCATGCACAATGATGTGTTTAGAGACTACATATAAAATGACGTGTTTAAAACCCCTTAATGCTAAATGCTTAAAGTCTACTAAAGACTTAAAGCCTCAGGAGAAACCTTTTTATAACTAAACGTATAATTTATGTAGCTGTATATGAACACGTTTCCTACATCGGACTACATCCAAACAGTGAGTATAAATTAGATTTATACCGCCCGTATGATAAACTACAATGTTGTTTAAGTACATTTAATCATTTATTCAAGCACCTTGACGTGAAGGAGGAAAAAAATCCCACGTCTCACATTCCTGTCTTATTAGCTGGTGAATTATTTTCATTTGAATTAAAACACGCCGAGTTTTGGAGAACCTTCTTCCCACGAAGAACACAAGGAGGAGAAATAAATTAAATTGGGCGTGATTGACATTTAATGAAAGTGTTTAATGAAAAGTTTCTCATTTGATGAATAAATTATTCCACCTCATTTTAATTTACACACAAACTCTGTGAGACGCATTATACTTATAGGAGATAATACCTCAGTCATGTACTACCCAGGAGCATAAAGGTTTGCGCGACCCCTCGTCTAACATTGATAAAGGGAGCGCAAGCCTTTCTGCTGTTGGGTAGTAAATATTTATAACCCTTTTAATTTTTCACACTCCAGTTCGTTCCATTAACAGTTGCTCATACAAGTCATGTCAATACCATTAAAATGTTAATTCCCTTAAATTGAGAATCATAATGCAAACCTATCTAAAATATGGATTTAATTTAGCTTTTATTATAAGAACTGTCAATAATAAAATGATGAGAATTTATGCATGTACTCGTAACATGGATGAAAATATGTTTGTAAGACTTTTTATAAAAGTTTATTGGTTTATTACTCTACCATATAAGGGCTATGAAGTTATGATGATGGGATCTTTATTATACAAAGATATTGTAAGATTGACGTAAGTTTTTATATAAGAAGGATAAAAAAGGAGTTCTGGGAATTTGTGGAAGATGAAGGAGTTTTCTCTGGCTTCCTTGAGAATGACAATTGAAGCTCATTTTGTGGTTCATCCTTTGGAAATAATGAAAGGATTTGAGTGAGCCTATCGACTTATTCAGAGGGCTTTGGTGGCGAGACAAGGAAGGGATGCGCGAAAGCTTTCTCATTATTAAACAAATTGCACTTGTAGATTGAGGCATTCATTTTACCTTTCCACTTATAGAATGAGATGCCTACGGGGAGGCCTCAAATCTGTCACACGAACCCTCAACACCAACCTGGGCCTTTTTTAACCAAACTCATAACTTATTTTTTACTTCCTTGCTATATTACATGGAAAGAGCCCCATTGGATCCATTTTAATTATCGCTTTTCACTACCTAGCGTTTTAATCTTAAGCCTTTTATTACGCATCGTGTTTAATCATTTTAAAACTTCTTCGATTAAAATGTTATGATGAAGTATGTAGAATTTATATATTATTTAAACATGTAATTATACAGTAAATAATATGTATGTTTTCATTCATATGTTAGTGTTTAATTTTAATTATGTTTTTTCAAGATATGCGCCTAATAAAACATTAAATTTTGTATTAGATAAATCTGTTTTCTTAATAAAAATTAATTGTAGATAAATTAATGATTCTCTTTTGATGGACAATTTTATAATTTTTCATATATGGTACTTATAATTTAAACAGCTTTTTAGTAATTAAGGTACATGTTTATTTATTTATGTGTTTTTATATAACATTTTTGGTTTTAAGTCAGGGAAATTGATTAAAAATGCAAAGTTCTTTTCAAGAAAGTGAAGGTTCATTTATTCTAAAAGGACACTCGACATCATACGCTAATTTATATAACTTGTGACAGTCGACATTTGAAGTCAAAATGGTTTATTGCTAAAAGCAATTCCTTTCAAGAATAAATGAATTTGATTCTTCCACTTTGATTATTTAAATGTATTAAATTCTAACCATTATTCATAAGATCATAAGTATGTTGATTCATGTAATTTAAAGCATATACAATGTATTATGTTTTATGTAATTCATCACATTTCATGTTTGCAAAAAACATTTAAGAATATAATAAAAAAGGAGGAAATGTTACAATACCATTAAACAAGATAAGACGAATTGTGGAAAAAATGTCTGGGTTTTTAAATAAGTGAAAGCATTTCATTTCAATTTCTCCCTTTGAGCTCTTGGTGATATATGAGGAATGGGGAAGAATTTCATGGGCTTCTGAACTTCATCTCTTCATTTCTTCCTTCCTCCTCTTCAACACTTTCCCTTCAAAACGGCCCTCATATTTCAATCCTCCCCATTCACCATCATATGGAGGAGATCAGATGGAGAAAAAGTTGTAGAAAAGATGAAAACGAATTCAATTCCAACGCATTTCTGCGCAATAAAATGTATTTGACGGATTTTATAAAAAATCGAATATTGGCCAAATAATAAAACTCTATATGCAAAAAACTATTTTTCATAAATTCCTTTTTACTTTATTATAATTCTCTTGTTATGCCATGATATATCTTATGTGTAATAATTTAGTTATAATGTAAAATGAGATAATAATTCAATTGATGTCAAATCCTGTGTATAAAATGGTTCTCAATGACTTTGAATGGAAACCTCATTAATCACCTCCCTCCATGTAAAATAGATATGTAGTGATGATGTATGATGAATCAGGTCAAGAGGTGAATGTTTATTGGGACCTGGATTGGGCAAATCATTGGGTGATTCAAAGGGACATTAATAATTATATGCCCTACATTTGAACCCTCAAGGTCTCATCATAAATTAACATTACTCTTTTATGTGCATACATTAAAGTACGCCATTGAAGTAAAGTTAAATGAACTACATGAATGTTCGAGTACTCCCAACTATATGTATTTATTTAATAATACAATGTTCAAGTTGAAGCTGGAAAAGCCTGGACAATTCTGCTAAAGAACTTTCCGATTAGATTCACCTATTATTAATTTAAATGGGCCAAATTGAGATTAGATTTATCGATCGACTGATTATTGGCAAGGGTCTTGAATAAAAGACAACTCGGTCTCATGACCATTCATTACCTTCCTTTACATTACCTCCACCTTTAATTGCCTCTCCTGGTCAATATGAAAAGAAGGACTCATGAATTAGAAATCGATAAATGAGATTTTCTCTTTATTTATTCCCTCCCGTGCACGCATCTTTCATATAAATTATTCTTAAAGAACGCAGTCCCTATCTTTTCGATCAAAAACTTTCAGCCTTCTTACTTTCAGTCCTCATCAAATATTCTAAGAGAGACACAACACATATTTTACCACTATGAACAAAACATGATTTTATAAACACATGCTTTGATGCTTTCATTACAAATAGAAAAATCTCATGCATTACCCAAATGCGTTGAATAAGATATGGAGTAATGTAAGTAAGTATTTGTAATCAAATCGTATACTCTTATGAGTTAATTTGATTAAAACTTTCTTTCCAATAAAACTTTATTGATTGTGGGGTAATAATCTTATATATCTGGAGTAAGTTTAGAAGTTTCATTCGAAGGTGGACGTGAAGGTGGAAAAGGAGGTGGAAGTAAAAGGTGCGGTGTAAAAGAGAGAAATTATGAGAATGTGTAAAGGTAATCTGATCGTATTAGGAAATTGGAGTTCATTCCCAAATCCTGGAAAAACTCTCCCAGAAGGTTTCAACCACTCCAATTCTTATATAACTAACTTACCAAATAGTGATAGACACATTCACACACAAGAGAAGTTCAACTCTTCCATTTCTAATGGTCACCCATACAAAACTTTCTGCTTCACTTATAACCATACTGCACTCTACCTATATACCATGTGTATGGTACATGTAACTTACTTTTTATATAACTATACATATGGTATATGTAATACCTATACCTAACTTTCTATACACTTCCTTCTTATATTTACACTTTTTAAATAGACCTAATAACAGGTATGCAATTTTCTATTAAAGGTATACTGTTTTCTATCTTATCATGGTATATGAATAAGTATAATAGACATTTTGCAGGAAAAGCGTAAAAGTAAAAGTGTGTATAAAAAATATATTTAGTTAAAAAAAGAGTTTCGCACGCGAGTGGTTGAAGAATATGAGGAAGATTGTAGGTTGGGGATTTGGGATTTGTGATAGGGAAAGATCTAAAAAGTCTGAAGTGGTTCTGGATTTTGCTCCTCTTATTTGTTTGCCCACTGTCTTCCTCCAATATCCCGTTTCAAGACATGTAGAGATGGAGAGATTCCTTGAATCCACAATCTCCATTCCAACGAGGAGAAACGGAAAAGAAACGCGGAAGGATCGGGGACTTACGGGTGAATTAGTACGGGGCAATAAGATCTCCTGTCAGTTTAACTTCCCCGCCTGTCACTAACATTGCTTCAAATACTTCCATTTTAGATACTAAAGTAAGTGTACATACATTATTAAGATACATCATTGAGATACAGTCCGATAGAACATTATTAAACTAACCATAAAAATGTAAGATGGAATCTGTTTTAATTTCACTATTTAAATACATACTACAACATTTCTTCGTTTGTTCCCAAACTCATTTGTGTGCGTTTCTTTTATAGGATATTGTGCGGGTAAAAACGTAAGTTTAAAATAAAGTATTTATCTACTTAACAGTGAAGTGTAAATAAAGTAAAAATGTGAAACATTGTAAAGAGAGATAAAGATGAGAAAGCCCATGATAGTAAAAAGTAAAGACAGTGTGTGTGTTTGTTTGTATTGTTTTAGCGAAAATGTGTAGCAGATTGTGCGTAGAAGTTGAGGAATTTAATTGTCTCCAAACAATCAACTTTTCTATCTCCCATAATGGTCGTGTGTGATGTTGAAGGAAAGAACCCTTGAGGCTGAGTCTTGTAATTGTTGTTTAGAATTCTTTGGAAGAAACTTCTTCGCTGTTGCTTTTTCCACTCAATTTTCCCTCATCCTCTTTGGTCAGGGAAAACCTACGGTGTTATTGTCCTCCTCTCAAGTTCCATATCCTCCTTTTAATACAAAATTCACACTTTTTCTCATATTTTCCTCATTTCTTTATAAACTTTTGGTTCTTAAATTAATTAATTTAATACTAACAATAAGTTCATTCTACAGATGCATAAATGTTCTATTGTTTAGTATGTGCCATAATAAGTAAATATTTTCTTTGGTTCAAAGCAATCATCTAAAAGAGTTGCTGCTTTCTGTGCTATTTTTCTTTATTAGTGCCAATATTTTCAATTTAGTTATATTTATGATTTGGCGTTAAATTAATATTTTGAATCGAATTTAAATCGAAGATGTGATTGCAATAATGCATAATTTATCATAATTTCATGATTTGCTAATATAAATGATTACATTAGATTTATTGCCCTGATGCTTAAATTGTTTTATGAGCTTCACGCAAAGGAGGAATAAAGATTTAAATCCAAAATTCTTTAGCTCACCTCAAAAAGAAGAAAAAATGGAGAAAGCGAGAAGACGAAAATAAACAAAGAAGAAGTAAATGAAAGGGAAATAATTCAATTTGATCCTTTTCACATCATTTCCCAAGTATTCCCGAACAAGATGAGTTTGGTTAAAGAAGTTTAATTGTATTAGAACGGGGGGCGACGAGAGTTTTGTTTCTTCTTCCTCTCAGCCGCTATTCCAACGGACTGAAGGCCTTCGAAGCCCGGCGTGTGAAACCTAAACTTTCCCGGATTTACCTTCCTACCCCGCATGTCTCCCTTAAAGATGTTTCCTTCGGACAGATTGACGCCGTCGGAACCAAAAAGTCCCCACCCCTTCGTTTTTAACCCTCATCATATTTTCCACAATTTAAATATCACTTGACTGTTTCTGGAAAAAAGTGGAACTTCACCTGTGTTTTTATTATGTGATTAGTCATTTGATGAAGGGATATAAAAAGTGAAGCGGTGAATTGAACGACGTCTTTATCTTCGCAAGATTTGTGGATTTTAATGGGGAGAGTTATGCGGCAATTAATGTCGGGCGAAGTTGAGATTTCCTTTAATTCTCCCACTACCTTTGTTTCCTTTAAAAAGGATCCTGGGGAAATGAATCACTGGAATTAGCGATTTACTTCATTGCCGCTTCTTATTAGCATCAGATTCAAATTGGCTTTCCTACATAAATCTCTGAGCTGATCCATAAGACTGTATTTACCAGAGATTATAAAATGTAACGATATTGGCAAAACCCATCATTCATTCATAAATACATCTACTTACATTTTTATAAATATTATTGTAGTAATTAATACTAAATTTTTTAAATCTCTTGTTGAATCTTATTGAAATGAAATGAGAACTTTACAAGTTTTGACTTTGGTGACGTCGGGGATTGGAGTGGTTTAACTGCTTTTACCTCGGATTTTAGATGCCACCCTTGGGAAAGACATAAAAAGAGTATTTATTCCATCCACATAATATTCATATGGCCAATTTACATATCCTATTCCTCTACTAACAATAAAACTTTCTCTTTACCACCAACTCCACTGATTCCACATTTACGGTAATTGCCAGAAATTTATCCAAAATTACCAGATGGTTCTCTTTCCAAATTCCCTACATTTTTCAATCCACTCCTTAAAAACCGAAGCAAAATACATCATATTGGGATTCACCTCATTACTTATTTCTAGACTTTATGAATATACAGAATATTTATAAATCTGTAGATCCACACTGTTAGTAATATATAATATCATTCATATCAGATAGGTAATATTGGTACAAGATGGAGATTTTCAAACCTAGCATTGTAAATAATTCCTATCTACATTTTATACGTTGTTGGTAGTACATATAGAATTCAATGGAGATTTGAACTCTCCGAGCTTGCTATTTTATTATGGCATTGTTTGATACAGTTGGAGTATTTGCAGAAGAGCCACAAAGGGAGAGAATAAAATCCACTCATGCATTTATCATTCCTTCACCAAACATCGTTCAAACCCCCTTTTATAATATCCATTTGACCATTTATTTGGCTAAAACTCAACGGCCACATGCATTTAAAACTAATAACACCCTCATATGGATTCAAACAATGTCAGATTGACCACAATGTTCTAGAGAGGAATTTTAGGGGAAATTGGACCAATTACCCTATAATTATAATTCCATCATCCCTTAATACTGGTCATGGTCAAGTGGGAATTATGTCCAAATGAGATTCCATATTACAATTTTCACTTTTCGCATCTACTAACTTACAATAACTGTTTAGGTAGAATGGATAGAATTTAATACGTAATCTTACAAGATGTAAAGCGTTTTATAGAAAGCGTTAGCACGGCACTCAGAGGGGAATTAATTAAATTCTCGAATAAAAATATTTTAAATGTCGTTTTGGATACCATCTTATCAATTAATTTTAATTGAACTTTCAATAAAATAAATTACTAATATCATTATTAGTAAATTCAAATTAAGTATTTTCAAAATAATTTTAAGTTCATTTTCACTCATTTTGGCAAAGTCAAACAATGGCTTTTCCTTTAAATGAAAACAAAATTCTTCTCATTGTTGGATTCGTACTTGCTGTGAGTCTCATTTTAAACATGAATGTCATTAATAATATGTACCTAACCTATAGATGCAAACTTATCACAAAAATACTTATTGTTAGAAGGTTCATTCCGCTCCGCATGCTGCATGCATACCATACATGGCTTTTAAATAAAATTATGCAATCTTGTTAAAGATAATACACTATAGCAAGTAACAAAAGTTTTTGATCGAAGATTTACTGATGTAAGATGTATGATCAGTTGATCAGTCAAATGAAATGAAGATATTTGCATTTAAATTAATTGGCCCATGTGGGATGAATCATTCTAACAATAATTTTGCAGGAATCAATTTTCAATAGCATTTAATTTTTATTTTAAAGCTCTGATATTTAATCCTTGTATTTTCTTAGGGTGGAGGTGCATTCATTGCCTTTTTTACAGGAATTTGTGCCATTGTGTTTATGGATTCAATTTCAAGTTATCAAAAGAATCATCTTACTCACCTTACTCGAGAAAAACTGACAGTCCCAGGGACATTTTACGCCATATTATTAGGGTACATCATCTTAATGCTTTTGCTTGCCGCTCAATGTGCATATGGATGCCTCTTGGTCATGGGGGTAAATTATCATTTTACAAGAATTAAGACTTTGAATCATTATAATAAATAAATTTTCCAAATTCAAAAGTTAAAATTAATATGAAACAATTTATGAATATAATTGACCACTATAATTTCATTACAGAAAATATTCAAAAATCGGATGATGATTTCCATTGGTGCTATTGTACTCTGCGGTGGCATATTCGTCCTCCTATGTTTCATCGGAATCCTCCAAGAAGGATATGGATGCCAAACAGTGGCTTATAAAATTGTTTCTACTTATAATTCAAAATCAGAAGGGCGATTCCTGAAACTTACTGAACTTGAACGCATGTATTATCAATCGACTCCCTATGGATGTTGCTGTGCAAGTCCCATCTTTTCGTTTTTCAACATTATTGCCCTCGCCGCTTTGGCGGTTCTCGTCTTCATGAACGTCATTAAAACGGAGTCAAAAATGGGAGAACTTGAACTTGAAGGAAAGTCTGAGCCGGAAGGTCAAGAAACTGAACAAGCCACTTCTGTAATGGCAACTACTGAACCGCCTACTCCTGCAACCCCATTTACACCACATGGAGACGCGGCTTCAACAAAGACTCACTAAATTCCATCATATGAGAAAAATTAAAAAGTCAAAATATCCATTCTCTTCAAAATTTACTGTATTTGTAAATATGTAAATAATATTTTTGTACGAATATTGTCGAATCTTATTCACCTCAGTATAATAAATGATACTTATTGATTGGCATATTCAGCTAAAATATTCCAAAAAACATTATTTTTAATTAATTACAATTTAACTTCATTTTAAGATTCATGTTCATAATCTTTTAGTGAGATTCATATCCAGTCAGAATACATTTTTCATCAGATAGTAAGGAAGAAAGAGACCAAGAGGGTGATTTTGATTTCCTCCACACTTAAAAATGCATGAGGAGCGGTGAAGGGAGGAAGAGCCACCCGGGAAAACTTTTTCCTTTCCAAGAGATAATTAAAAATAAAGGAAAAGATCGATTGAAACAAAATCCTTCTCTGATCTCCTTCTTACCCAACAGTGAGATTAAATATCATTATTAGAATTTTTTTAAGTTTATTTAAAACTCGAAGAGAATAATTAAAATGAACTTGGTATCAATAAGTAAGGAGAGTTGGGTAAGAAATTGCTTAGATTTTCCAAGAGGCCACACAACCAACAAGAATTTGCGGAAGGGGATTTTTAACCTTCTCAGGATCTTGAGAGAATTCAAGGAGAAATGCTCCCTTTAATCCGGATTAAAAATGGGCCATTTAACACATGAAATTCTTCCATGTTCATTTTTATATATTCAAACTTTAATTAACATTCACCTCAATTTCAAATTAAAAATTTCCAAATCTTAAATTCTCGAACACACATTTAAATTATGTGTTAATGTTTAACTGGTATTTTAGATACCATTAAGGGGAATTGGTTGGTTAATTCATTTATAAGAAAACGTTAACATTCGTTATATAATGGTTAAAAGTGGCTGATCAAGATATTAAGAAGGTATAAGAAACTCGTTGATTTCAATTCTCCCCTCGAGATCGATCCAGGGGCTAATTAACTTTCAAGAAATGTGCTGAATAATTTTGGAAAGTGAATAGAAAAATTGCTGACGAGGAGAAGAGCTCCATTCACTCCTTTTATATAATCCCCATATCTTTCGGCCGCATAGACTCCCATTATTATGTACTCTAAATGAGATGGGGGAGTGTTTTAAGCTCATAGAGATTCAGGTGGTTTGAACATGATGATCTTTTGATGTTCGGAGACCTCAAGAATCAATTTTTCATTATAAGATCCTCCGAACTTCTCTATTTAGTTTTCATTAACTTTTCTTCATCATTTATGCAGTCTAGTCTAGTCGGTGAGATCTTCACTTACATTCCTTTCAATTCAATCATTTTGTAATTGGTGATCAATAAAATATTCCTTATTTTGATGTCATTACGCCAACTTGGCCTCTACAGTTATTTTATAATTTTGTAATATTACCAATACATAACAATATGCATTTCTTATATCACATCACTTCATATTTATTTAGTTTAATATAGGATAAATAAAGGTATAAGATTTGTGAAAGTAAAAGAGACATCTTGGTTGAGTTGATTGTGGAAAGTTTGATTTTGGTCGAACGGGTGGCGATTGCCTGGAGGAGTCTTTTGAAAAGAAGGTTGAGTGATGTGGTCGAGTTGTTTGAGAGCTTCTGCTCATGCAGATCATCGGTCGATAGTCTCAATCTCAATCCTCAACATCCACACAACTTTGACTCCCCAGAAAAAGGGGATCATAAACCTTCTATAGTCCACCATTTATAATAGAAGAGGATTCGGGGTAAGAATGAGGAATTTCCTGGGAAAATGACACGTGCGAATTTCTTGAGATTCCTCTAAAAAGGACCACTATTTTATATATAAACCCATTGGTGATCCATCGATCTACTTGGCGGGATATACTCCTATTACACAACACCCATTGCCCTCACACACACCTTTCTTTATTATCTGTGTTTTATCTCCCGACCTTTGATTTCCGTCTCTCTCAACATTCCCCGATTTGGGAGAATTGAGGCGAAAAGATTCGCGACATTCTCCTGATCGACTAACCTGGTAAATGGAAAGACATTGAGGGTTTGGGTGGTTAAAGAAGAAGATATGAAATCCGAAGTGGGTGATGAGGAAGGCTTATCAGACGAAGACCAAGAAAGTGGGAAGGAAATTGGAAAAATCTCAAAGTTCACCTTTTAGTTTTTCCGACATCAACGTTGTGGTTCTGTTCAGGGTGAGTGAAGAAAAACGACGTTATTATTTACATAAGACTTCAAATTTGAATGAGGAAATTTCTTATATACAAGAAGATACCAGCGAAGGAAATGGAACCTCCGAGGCTCCTTTTTTATTTCATTTTTCAAATCGAATAAAAAAGCAATTTTGGACGTATTTTGGTCAAGCTTGGACTCATACGAAAAGATTAAGCCAAGCTCTGCTTATAAAACTGAAAAAGAGGAAGGAGATTTAAAAATCTATAAAAGAGAAAAGTAAAGGGCTATAAAGAAAGGTAAAATAAATATCTAAAACAAGCTCCTTGTTTTTCAAATTCTTAATATAATATGTATTAGGTATTTGTGAACTATTTATGTTTAAGATTTTTTGTCAATCCTTGTTTAAATAAATTATAAAGTTTAGTTATTTTACCACTACATAGTTTTATTCTGTATTACCCCAAATTGATATATTTCACAATTTATTGATAATTAGTCAAGTTGATTAATCAATCATATTTTCATCGGTAGCTTCTTCAATTGGAGAAAGGTCAGCTACTTCCGTTCTTGCTTCTTTTGCAGGACGAGCGCCAAAGCCATCCCCAGAAATGTAACTCCACAAGTTCCCGGTGCAGGGAGCTCGGTTTTTCCTCCCATTAGCTGACTTTTCCCCAGCGTCCTTTTTACGACAGAAAATTCCACCGTCTTCCACATAAGGATTCGTTTGTTTCTTTGGTCCTTTCTGCTTGGCTTTCTCATACTGACGCTAAAATTACAAACCAAAGATTAGTTTAAATATTTCATGTTGAATTAATGCTCATCCAAATGAATTCAATAAAATTAATAAATACAGTATTGATAGTTTTGATAGGAAAATTCAAAACAAGTTTAATGAAATTCACAAATATTTAATTGAGTCATTAAGTTAATGAGTTCAAAATGATTGAAAATTTACCACAATCTTCTTTCTTGCATCGGACATTTTAACCGAATCAAGTTGTTCGCTTGCTTTAAGATTTTGCGAAGTGAACATTGGCTTGGCTTCCATTTCTTTAACTGAATTGACCAAATGTTGAAGAGTTTCGTTGTATTTCGTTTTTTTCTGTAAGGTGAAGAATTCATAGTCCGAAGTCTCGAGATAGCTTGGATTTTGTTTCATAGGAAAAACAAACTTGGTTTTAAACGAGTCCACTTCTGCTTGGCGCTGCAACATCGTTTTTCCTTCCCCACAAAACATTGTAAGATCCCTTATGGCCTGCAAATGTTCAAGGAATTCCACTTGTTGTCCTTTGGTGATGTTCAAATGACAACGGCTAAAATTGTCAATGCCGTACTAGAAATGATAAAGTAAAGCAATTATTACATTTGCAATACAATTACTTAATATTTATCTTATAGTATAATGATTTGGCTTACTTAAATCGTTAGCTTATGTACGTTATAATTCGAACATCAATAATTATAAAACATTAGACTTACTCGAGTAGAATTGAGGCAAAATGTAAATGCATGGTCAAGCTTCATGAACGTCACCAGAAACTGGATGTCATCTTGAAGTTCCTTTTGTTCCGGTGGGAAAGAATTGAAGAAACCCTCGATGCTTTGCAAATCTTCAGCATCGATCATGATTTGAGTCCCTCGCTTCATCGCCTGAGTTTGGTACATCAAATAAGTGAGGTAAAGCCCGCCGATCTGCCGCTTCAGCTTCACTCCCGCCGTCATGATGCCTTGGACAGTTTTTTTCGGGATCCAAAATTGTTTCGCAGTGTCGATGATGACACGAGTCAACAACTGGTAATTATCATCCTTCAGCTTACCTCGTCCTTGAGCACTAAATTTGATCAAAATTCAAGTGTATAAAGCTTACATATAAAGTACAATAGTTTGAAGAAAAAATGAATGAGCCTATTTGAATATTGAATCTTACCAAAGATGCAAGAGCGTTATTTGACGATTGCGAGCTACTTTGGCAAAATCGTCGAAGGACGAGCCACGTTCTCCCATGAAGTCAGCGATGACCATTTCATAGTCCCCCAATAAAGCGGCCAAGAACCGAAAGATGTTCTTTGTGTTTGAAGTCAAACTTGGCAAACTCATTTTAACTACTTTGCTCGAATCTCTTCAACTGAAAAGTTTAACAAGCTTAACTTCTTAAGCCAAATTAAATGCCAACAAAAGAAGTGTATTGAGCTAAGCAAGAAGCAGGCCAAGCAGGTCGAAAAATTACAAGATGGCAAAATGGCAACCGAATGCCGGGAGGGATCAACACGAACGCCAACATGCTCCTTATCGCGCATGACTTTAGCGCCGTTGACTTTTACGATTTAAGGCTTAAAGGCCTGTATTTAAGCTTTAACTACTTTTGCACAAAGATCATAATATTTAACTATTTACTCTACCCATTCTATTAGGTATATTAAATATGTAGAATACGTATTTATAGATGTTACATTCTCCAAAACACACATGCTTAATATACGTCATTGTCATTATTAATTTAAAAAAATTGAATAAATTCATGTGGTTGTGGATGGCGATGGATTGAAGGATTCTCTGAGGATTGGATTCTGTATGGCGGCATTTCGCGGCCGAGAGAAAAGGATTGGTGAAGAGTCAAAAGATAAAATTCCTTTTACGGCCGACAACTTATCGGGACTCGAAATGGATAAAGGAATTGGTCATCGGAGTGAGTGAAGGAATGAAATCAAAGAGAAAAAAGTATTATCAAACTTACTCTCAATGAATTGGGCCTCTCCTCGTGTCATTTCGCATTCCACTTCCGTTCTTTTTCAATCACATCTGATGAAAAATATCAGGATTTTCACAAACTTCCTGCTTTTCAAAACTTTGTCCAGAATTCAAGTTTCAAAATTTTAATCACACTTTACCTACTCTGCTTTACCTCATATTATTATAGGTTAGTTATTATTATAATATACACATATAAGTAATAGATCTACCTATACTAACTAACAAAAGAGAGTAATAGTAAGATAAGTCATTTGACCTATACCTAAAGCTAACGTTTATCAAATGATATTTAATAATATGATGTGTAAGTATTAGGTAATGATATAATATGATAAATGATAATAAAATAATTATATCTACGAATATGTATTTACCAATTTCATATCATTGCATTATCTGCACTGGCACTAATACATAGGTATATCATATAATAACTACTTTGTACTTTATGAAACTTGCATATAAATATTATAAAGTTATATACCTTTTATAGTAGAAGAGTTTGACAAAAAATTAAAAATTAAGGTTAAATTTTAAGTTTCTTTAATGGAATAAAAAGCATAATGTGTGGGATGGAGATTTGCGTCAGAATAAAAGAAATCTACTCCGATTAATTTCATTGAAAGGCGGTGAAAGTTCTAAAAGGGAAAAGTTGAGTTTTTCTGATTCTTTTAGCAAAGTTTCTCCATGATTTAATTGAATTTTTTGATACTCTCAAGTGACACGGAATATAAGGAGAGTTTGTGGGAAGATAAAAGAAGAAAGAGCTCAATTGGTCCTTTTACGAAGAAAATTCGAGGTTTTCTCGTCGGAATCTCTGTTGACTTAATGCTTCAACTTGGGTAATTAATCCGCATCAATTGAATATAGATTTATATGGAAATCTATGCAGGGAAGAATCCAGCTGAATCAACTTCGCCCTTTATCCATTCGATCATCAATGTACTTAAACAACTACATTAATTAAATTAAATATCAATATTTAAGTTAATAGTTTCGAGTTTTTAATTTAAAAGAAATTCCTTATTTCAATATCCCTAAGTTATTCATAGAAAATAGAATTTTATTCTATAGAAAGAAACTAAAATTTTCCGTACCT
This sequence comes from Neelides folsomi, assembly GCA_034687125.1. NCBI lineage: Eukaryota > Metazoa > Arthropoda > Collembola > Neelipleona > Neelidae > Neelides > Neelides folsomi. The sequence continues at coordinate 56,929 of JAQGBZ010000023.1, forward strand.
TCAGTCCCATGGTCCAATCAGAAAGTGAATTGTTCTCGAATTGAAATTGATTTTGACCACCAATTGAGTTATGGTTTCTCTTACACTCCAAATCCACTCTCTTTCAATTTCCCAATTGTGAGAAGGGGGAGTGAAAAGTGATTTGGAATTGAGATCTAAAAGTATCATTGAGACGATCAAAAGGATTCTCTCGTCCGCTCACCGCTCATCCTTTTTCAGGTAGATTCGTCTAATTAGACTCAAATTCAATTCCTACTCCAACTGGACCTGAATTAAAGAAATTCATGTTACAATAATAGGATCTAATACAGATCTTTTTGCGATTCGTCATATCTAATATTAGTCATTTCAACTTCCAACTATTCCAACTCAATTCCAGAATCATGCTTGTAGTTACAATTTAGAGATAATTTATAACCCAATTAAAAATAGTAATTTTATCTTGGGCTAAGTAAAATAATTTTAATTTAAGCTTTATTATCTTTAGTTTTGGTAATTAAAATCCCTAAAAGTTCCTGCAAATTAACATAGTTTACATATATTATTTCGAAAGTATCGAATATGCTCAAACTTTTATTTTCTAATCCTGCGTTCTTAATTTCTTATTAAAAAGTTTGAAGAAATTAAATCAAAACCTTTAAACTTTAACCCATCATGGACTTAAATGACTCTTTCTGAATAAGTTCTTCCGCTTGTTCAATGAGGACTTGAGAGTGTTTATTGAATGCATTTAGCTCATACAGGAAGGAGATTTGAATTAATAAAGTTTTGGCCTGTTTCTCCTTCACTTTCCTTGGATGTCTTGATAATTTGTTGGGGGAAGTGGAGTAGAGGACTTTCAAAGGATTAGCACCGGATCTTATACAACTTGGCAAAAGGAGACACAAACTTGCATTTCTAATCCACTCAATTCTAGACGAAGGAGGAGAGAATTCAACTACACGATCTTCTCGTTATCTCTTCAAAGGATTCCTTTTCCCAATGAACCTTCATACTTAATCAAATCACTAATTCCGAAAAGATCTAATAATCAAAAGACGGTCCTAATCTTCCCAATCTGAATTAAAACATAAAAAGGAAAAAAACCCGAAGATAAGCTCCAATGGTTGAACCAATTTTTCATCCTTGCAATTTGAACGTGAGAGTATAAATTACACATGAGTGTAAATATGATATAAATTGCCTACAACACGAGTATAAATATTGTATAAAACCATTTTATGTACATTTTGTATGGTTTGGACATTGCCATTAAAACTAGAATTTATGGGACAGGGAGGCTGCGGGAAATGCGAGGTGAGGAAGAATCAAAAATGATATGCGTCTTTAAATTCCCATTTATGACTTGAAATTGGAATTTCTATTGCGGGAGGAGAAAACAAGGATCTGAGGGGTTTTAACTGTTGACTATAATGTCTATATGGATCAATGTATAGGGAAATTCCAGACGAACGGTCTGAAGATTTCTTCTAAATGCAATAGGAGTAATCGGAGTTAAGGATGCATGATGGACTTTCTCGCTCTATACATACCTAGATCGAGAGTGTTGGAGAAAATGGATATGAAACAAAAGGAGCCTTCCGGATTTATTTGAACTCAACAAGGTGTGAGTAATCGGAGATAATAAAAGAGACTTTTTCTTCGAGGTCTTGTCGGATCCCTCAGCTCTCGCAACTCACAAAGTCTGACAAAGGAATATTTATGAAAAAGAAAATGGTCTCATGCTTCACGTCGCTTCAAATTTCAATTCCTTGTTTATCCAAATATTCAATAAATACCCTAACTATTAAAGAGTAAGATTTGCTGTTTGATCTGTATTATGTATTATTATATTAATTATTCGTTAGTTCGCCTGAAAAGATAGATATGTTTGTTTTTACCAAATTACAGTTAGTTATGTTCTATTGTTCATAGTATTATTATTGTTTTAGATCTAATGTAAAGATCTTAAATGCCTACTTTTTTTTAGATGATAGTACTATATAGATACTGTACTTACTGTACTAGTCAATATTAAGTTTCTCGTAATATGCGATCGAAATATGTTTTACTATTATTAGGAAATTAAATAATTAATTAATGTTGACAATAAGGTAAAAACTTGAATGTGTTGTAAAGAACTTTAAAACTTCAATATGCTAAATGCCTATATTGTATTATAATAATAAAAACGTACCCATCAAAAAATCCAAATGCAATGCTCAATGGGGAATCTTGAAACTTTTATTTATGACGAGTCTACATATAGAGAAAATTGATGAAAAGTCAAACGGAGTGGACGAGTGAAAGTGAATTGAACGAAGAAACGAAGAGAAGAAGTGATCCTAAAATTTTGGTTAAAATTTATAATTGGCCATTTACAATTAGTAACATATTTTTAGTATTTGATCCATGGTCCATCCAAAATCAACTTTCAAACATTTAATATTATATCTTATCTTTTTATCTATTATTATTATATGTATATAGTATTTCTAATAGATAGACTTGAAACTCGACTCACTCGAAATTTTTGACGTTGACGATAAGGTTCATATCCATATCTCACGACGTCGATTTATACTTAAAAGTTTACGCTCAAAATCAGAGAATTAAACTTCGGATAATTCTTATATATATTGTCGTTAGTTAGTTGATTATAATGGCTGACAACGACGACGACGATCGTTATGTTGAATTTGGAACACCGCTGGACCCAATTGAAATTGGTATTTTTATTGTTCTCAGAATTTAAATTTATTATCTATATCAAGAAAGTTAAATATTGATGTGATAAAAATGGAAAAGTTAAATTGTATTTTGTGTTTTTACTTTCAGACGAAGTTCCCAGAAAGAAGCCCATCCCAATACAAGATCAAGTTGTAACAGATGAAAGGGGAAGACGAAGATTTCATGGAGCTTTTACAGGAGGTTTCTCAGCTGGTTATTTTAACACTGTCGGGACGAAAGAGGGTTGGACACCACAAAGCTTCAAATCGACAAGAGCAGAAAGAGCATCGGCTCTTAAAAGCCAAAGTGCCCATGATTTCATGGACGAAGAGGTAATCTTATTAAACCTCCTATGCATTCTCAATAAATAATTTAATTCATCATCGAAATTGAAATATAGATAAACTATTAAATTACATTCATTATAATAACAATAAATTAGTGCAACATTAAATTTATAATAATGACTCTTATGTAATAGGATGTTGGCGCTTTTGGAATTGCTCCCCAAGTTCTTCGTGCGACTGAAGACTTTTCCCTTGATCGAAAAGAAAGTCGAAAACGAATGCATCCGGCTCCTTCTGATGGCCCAATTCCTGGAGTTCCTATTTTACAACAAGTTATTGCTCCTATCAAGTAATTTAACATTAATCGTTTTATCTGTAATTTGTATCTGTAATTTTTTATTTTTTTATACTTTGTATTTGCATCTGTAATTTTTTCATCAATTATCTTTATCAGGTTGACCATCGGTAATAAAATTCTCCAACGAATGGGTTGGCGACAAGGAAAAGGCATTGGACCCAAAATTACAAAAGCACAAAAAGAAGAATTAAAAGCAAAGGAAACGACCCAAATAAGCAAACCAGTGATAGAAGAAGTGGAAATAAGCGATCCAGAAGAAGCTGACCCTCCTATTGGATATAAAATGTACGGTTGTGCTCTTCCTCCGGGAATTATAACAAACATCCAAGGAAATGACGATACAACCGAAGGAGAACAATCCGATGAAGAATTTCTTTTTGCTCCGGAAGATGTAGCCTCCCCTTTGTGCAACCCGAAAGAAAATACTTTCGGTCTCGGGTACAAAGGATTGGACCGAACGTCCCTACAATCTGCCCATGTTGATCTTTTCCAAGCTCCAACTTCTCTACAATATCAAATAAAAAACCGAAGACTGAAAATTGGAGGAGAGGTATGTATTCTGTATCAATGAATTTTAACGCTTTTAATTAAGAATAAGATTCAAAATGTTATATTTTGTGAGTTTATAATTTATTTATTAATAAAATAATTGAATATATAAAATAATTAGGCTTTTGGAGTTGGTGCATTCGAAGATATTGATGAAGACATTTATTCTCGAGATGATATGAGCCAATACGATATTGCACTAGAAACCCCTGAAGAACGAAGAGATCGAATGAACAAAGAAAAAATGGACAAGAAAGCAAAAAAGAAACAGAACAAAAGTGATGGCTCAATCGAAGGGTTTGTAAAGGCAAAATATGAAGTTGTTCGTAAATATTTCGCTCCACCCAAAGTACCTGACAATTATATCCCTAATAATCAACAAGGGCGAAAAAGTCGATTTGAACCCCCCAAATCTTCAAAAGTAACAGAAGCTAAAAGCAATTCAGAAGAAGCAAAAAAGTCAGGACTCGAGCGACATTCGTTGACCATTGAAGAACGCGGGGCTTTGCTTGGAGAAGCCCGTGAAAGAGCGAAGGAAAAAGCAGAAACTAAAAAAGTTCCAGAAAAACCTGAAATTTCTGCAGAGGAAAGAGTCAGCCGATTGATGAAATTCACCCAAGTTTTACAGAATTTCTCATCGAATACTCCCCAAATCGCTCATTCGTCTTTTAAACCCTTTTTGAAGAATCCTGAGAAGCAGGAAAGATATGAAAAATATCTCACGCTCCAAGCAGCTGGATTCAAAGGTACAAAATCACACGCATACTTTTAAGCTTATTATTACTTAACTATTTACAATTAATTTTAAAGGCATTTAATAATCGAATTAAAAACTAATTAATGAAACATTAAATCTTAAAAACTACATGACAAGTAAACTAATACAGAATGGCACATTAAAAATTAATTCTTTCCAGAATGTCTCGAAGATCTCCAACCGAGCGAAATGACTGAATGGGAACGTGAGCGAGAAAAGAATGAATTTGATCGAGCTTCTGCACTTTACAAGCCTATTGCTGGAGCCATGAGCTCCCGTTTCGTCTCTGCCAAATCCCACGATATATCTCACATAGGTAAAAATAGTCTTGATAAATTCCATGCTCTAATTTAGTCCTAACTCCTAATGTGTAAGAATATCTTACATCCTATGTAGTGCCTGAGCGGGAGTCGGTACGAGAGAAGGACCCCACGGAAGATCCGACCATTGCTGCCAAAATGGGTTTATTTGGGAAGTTGACGCACCGTGTTCACGAGTGGCATCCAGATCGGATCCTCTGCAAGCGGTTTAATGTCCCCATGCCTTATCCAGAGTAATTGACCTTTTATGAATTATAATTACGACAATGTGATTTGATTCCTTATCAAATAAAATTTACTTTTACAGCATTATTAATTACGTTCCCTGATATAACATGAAATCAATTCTAAATATCTTTCTTATTGTTAGATCTAAAATAGTTGGAGTTGTGATAGTGGGAACGCAGAAAGATTCAGGATCAAACACACTCGCAGAGCCTTCAAGTTCCACACCTGAACCCAATGCAGCCTCTGGTCAACTTGGTCCGCCCAAGGGATTAGACCCCGAAAAGAAGAAATCATTATTTGATAACATCGACTTTTCTAAACCCCCTCCTGGACTTCAACCAATTGACCATCACTCAACTTCTACCGCAACCCCTGTCGCTCTGGACGAACCACCCGAATCTTCAGAACCGATGGAAATATCCTCTCCTCCACGACTGCCTATGGACCTCTTCAAAGAAATATTCGCTGACACTTCCTCAGAAGAAGAGGAAGAAATTGTGAAAAATGTAATTACCATCCCCGAACCCCGAAAGAGGAATTTCATTCATCCTCATCCTACTAGCAAAGACCCAAGGGACTCCGCCTCATCCAAACCTCCTTTAAACGATATAGACAATTCCCTTGAAGGGAAATCGAGTGTCGTTAAAGGGATATTTGACAAGTTGGATTTCTCAAAACTGAACATGGTCCACCACCCATCAAATGATACAATACAAAAAGACTCAAGTTTACCACAAGTTGCTTCAATTCCAGTTGAAGAAGAGGATTTCTACGGTCCGAAGAGACCAAACTTCCCAATTTCTCATTCTATTCCTAAACCATTAGATCCCCAGAGTTCGCGTACCAGCCAGAAAACAGAGTCCTTAATAGTTAGACAGCCAGATGATGTCATTTGGGTCGAGAAAGAAACTGTAAGCAAAAAAGAGAAAGGCAAAAAGCATAGTAAAAAATCCAAAAAGTCAAAGAAGAAAGAGAAAAAGAAGAAAAAGAAAAGTAGTAAGAATAGGAATGATAATGAAACCAGCGAATCTAATTCTGACTCGGATGACGATATTCCCGTTGTACTCAATGCCAACAATAAGGCTCTCATACAAAAACTCAAAGAAATGACACGAAGGTAATTCAAGTCAAATTATTCAGTTTTTTATTCAACGAAAGAGAAAGGGGTTCGTATCCAAATGATCAGCTCTCCGCCGGATGGATATTCCTGCAATTAATAAGTATATATTTGTTAAAACTGTTAAGGTTAATTGTTTAATTTATAATTAATAATTTTGTCAGATAATAAAAACCAATCGTCATAGCCAAATCGGACTGGGGCGGAACAATTTATTCATCATTTAAATAAACAATATTTCAATAAAACAAAATCTCATTTACCATTATTTAAATCTGTCCAAGTCCTAGCAGCAGATTGTACCATCCCATCATCAAAGCATGATTCTTCACTGTAAAACAAAGGACAAATTAAAATCAGATAGAAAAGATAAATATAAATTAAATAGAGGAAGGGGTTCAGTCATAAATATGATCTTCAACGCAAGTAATTGCTCTGTCATATGCTTGTCATGTCTAACATCATTGATAAATAACTTAAATAGTTAATATTTAAAAATTCTTAGATTAAGATTTGATTTTTAAAAACTTACAGTTAGAATAAAAAGTGATTTTCGTTCCTTTACAGCTTAAAGAGTCCAACTAAAACAATATATAAAAACTTTAATTAATGACATTAAAATGATATCACTAGTATTGATAGAAAGTTTTAGTTATTGAAATTGTTCAGACAAATGCCTCGTTGTAATCACAAGGGTTCAAATAATTTTTACATTAATCAGTTAAATGTGAAACAAATTCAAAATGAATATAAATCATTCTTACAAGAAAATATCACTTAACAAATTCACACAAAAGAATTTTAAACCTCATTCTCGTCATCGAATCATCATTATAATTTAAATAACTCAAAATGTTTAATTTTTTAATCATAACCAATACATCACTTACCCAAAAGTTATGTGGTTGATCTCCTTCACAAAAAGCTCTAGTTTCCTTAAATTCTTCTGATTTTGAAACTGCGGAAGTAATTCACGAATCAAACTCATCCAGAGACTGGTAAGCTGAAAATATTATTTGATGTTAAATAAATACGATCTCGGCTCATCAAATTAGAGCATGGAAAAATTGAAAGACATGACATGCAAGACAAAATATGCCAATAAAAGTTTGCAAAGATTCCAAATAAAACAATATATCTGAATAATACTGATAAAGGCTATTAAAGCCATTGAAATTCTATTTAAAACAAAATTGAATGAGTTATTAAAATTGTTCAGACAAATGCCTCGTTGTAATCACAAGGGTTCAAATAATTTTTACATCAATTAGTTAAATGTGAATCATGTTCAAAATGAGTGCAAATCATTCTTACAAGAAAATATCACTTTTAACAAATTCGCACAAAATAATTTAAACCTCATTCTCGTCATCGAATCATCATTACAATTTTTAACTCAGAATGTCCAATTAACCATCCTTCAGAAATATCACTTACCAAAGGTTTATTGATGATTCTCTCAAATTCTTCCGCTGGAACTGTGAAATTAGTCCACGGCGCAGTCATCCAGAGACAGGTAAACTGAAAAGTTATTGAAATGCTAAATACAATGCAATCCCATTTCATCAAAATTTAGTATGGGTAAATATCTAGAAAGACAAGACTTGTCAGACAATACATTGGTTGGATTGTAGGGAACAATATTTCTTCATTGTTTATCAAAGCGAGCTGAGTGGATCATCATTGTCAAGTCTTTCTCATAATATAAGTGTGGTATTAAATAAAAACGCCAAGTTGGCACTTACAATTATTTTAATGTCAGTATTGATATACATATTCAACCCTCAATTCTTTATCGATTACTTCAGCCCTGCAATGAATAAATAAAGTTATTATTAAAGCTGTTAAAACTATTGTTTAATTTAGCGTTAACGTTTTATCAGAATATAAAACCAATCGTCATGACCAAGTCGGACTGGGGCGGAACAATTTATTCATCATTTTAAATTAACCAATAATTCAAAATATAAAAAATCATATTTACCATAATATAGGGCATAGATGTAAACAAGTTGAAAAACACAAAAGCCAAATGTTTTCAACGTTGACCTTTAATCTATAATTAAACCATATTAAATTAACTAATAATAATCAATACACTTTGAGACTTAACTAAAATTGAAAATTTATTTATTTATTTAAAATTGTATCAGGCAAATGCCTCATTGTAATCACAAGGGTTCAAATCATTTTTACATCAATTCATATAACAGCGAAACAAATTAAAAATGAGTGCAAATCATTTCAACATCAAATTATCACTAATTAACGAATTCGCCCAAAATGATTTTAAACCTCATTCTCGTCATCGAATCATCATTTACAATTTTAACCCCTTAAATATATCTTATTATCACCCATAAAATAAATAGAATTACCAACGGCGTGTGATGAAATTAATCCAGCAAAATTTCCAAGTTGTGCATCACATCTTTTCCGTCGATCGGTTCAGGATATGCTGGTCTTATTTCACCCGACCTAATAAAATGGAAAGATCTTTTTATTCCCTTTCAAGGATACTCAATTCCTTTCATGAACAATGAAATTGTATTCCTCAGTTTTTATGCGATATGACTTGTAATCATGTTATTTCATACGAACGAGACTGTTTTTACATCATAGGAATACTCAACGAAGTGTCACATTTAAGAACTTCAAACCAACGAAACTTTCAATCAATATCAATTTTATTTAATGCTTTATATTATATATTATCTATTGAAGTAACTCAAGCTAGCTAATAAAATATATTCTTGTCAAATCTAACCCTAAGTTATAAGAAAAATAAGAATATAGATGAAAACTTTTTTTAAACGAATGTTGCTTCATTTTCTATAAGAATCAACACTCATTGTAGCGGAATGGTAAGGAAAAGAACTCAAAACTCGGAAAGCTAAAATAGCTCCAAATAAAAAATGTTTCCTTCTAACATCTTCATCAATGCCACTTACTCTAACAATAAGTCTAGCGGTTCTCCGGCACAAATGAAACGCCATTTTCTCCGCTCTTCATTATTCTTTCGGATGCCAATGGGAATGCCTTTCACGAAACAGTCATCCAGAGACATGCTGCTGAAAAATTATTGGAAGTGTTTAATTTAAATATCAATTCATCAATTGGCAAATATGGGTGAATACTATAGTAGAAAGACAAGACTTGTCAGACAATACATTGGTTGGATTGTAGGGAACAATATTTCTTCATTGTTAATCAAAGCGAGCTGAGTGGATCATCATTGTCAAGTCTTTTTAAGAGATTACAATATGGCAGGATTAAATAAAAATTACTTACAAAGGTTTGTGATCGATGGCCGATGGAGTCCTCAATTAAAAATCGGTCAATCCATTTCTGTAATTAATAAATCAATTTTTATTAAATGAGTAAACTGTAAAACTTATTGTTAGTGTTTAAAATTAATTATTTAATTTTTCAGATAATAAAAACCAATCGTCATAACCAATCGGACTGGGGCGGAACAATTTATTCATCATTAAAATAAATAAAAATTTCAATACAAAAAAATTATGATTACCATCTTTCATCTGCTCAAGTCCTCGCAGCTGATCGAGCCATAAAAGCACAATTTTTCACTTTAAAACATAGGTCAAATTAAATCAGATAGTAATGATAAATAATAAATAAAACGGAGGAAATGTCTCAGCGATAAAATGATCTTCAACGCAAGTAATTGCTCTGCTATATGCTTGTCATGTCTAACATCATTGATAAATAACTTAAATAGTTAATATTTAAAAATTCTTACCGTAAGTATTAGAATTGTTATCCGCTCTCTTAGAACTTTCAAAGACTCCAACTAAAAACAATATATAAAATCTGAAATGATTGATAAAGACATTAAAATACTATGTATATTTAATGTTCATATAACAAAATAGTTATAAAAATTGTTCAGACAAATGCCTCGTTGTAATCACAAGGGTTCAAATAATTTTTACATCAATTTGTTAAATGTGAAACAAGTTCAAAATGAGTGCAAATCATTCTTACATAAAAATATCACTTTTAACAAATTCGCACAAAATGATTTTAAACCTCATTCTCGTCATCGAATCATCATTACAATTTTAATAACTCAAAATGTATGATTTTTATAGCATCTTCCAATCAATATTTACCTAAAGTTTCGTGGTGGATCTCTCTTAAATTCCCCTGCTGCATCTTGGAAAGTAATCCATAAAAAGTCATGCAGAGTCGGTAGGCTGCAAAAGTTTAAAAGTTAAATAAAATGCAATATCCCCGCAGGTCAAATAGAAGTATGGGTAAATATCTAGAAAGACAAGACTTGTCAGACAATACATTGGTTGGATTGTAGGGAACAATATTTCTTCATTGTTAATCAAAGCGAGCTGAGTGGATCATCATTGTCATGTCTTTCTTATTCATAGTAAATGTGGTTTGATAACCGGAAAATGGACAAAAACGCCAGTCCAAACTAAAATTATTTGAGAGGGAGAAAAAGCTTTTACTGACCTTCAAACTTTCCATTTTTCTTTCTCTCCTTTGTTGACCGGAAAGAAGTTTCGACCATTGACAAGAATGATTGAATGAAAGATATAAAAGAAGAAAACAACGAGATGATCATGAAAATGAACTTCTAAGACAAACTTCCGACGCCTTCAGGAATTTCCACTCTTCATTTCTCAAGTTGAAATTGAATAAGACGTCACTTCATTTCAAACACATTTCTCCTAACAAAGCACACAAATTGGTATTCACATTTCGAATTCACTACGCATAAATAATATTTTGAATGGTCGTTATTTCGCAATTCGTTTCAATTTCAACATTCTTCCAAACTTTACCAAATTCAATATTGGTTGAATAAATAAAATCTCAATTTGATTTTGAAAACTTTAATAACATTAAAGGAAATAATCCAAAAATTCACTATATGTATTAAAAAATATGAAATTCTTAAAATTAAAAAAAAATCTGGATATTTTTAATATAAAAAATCAATTGCTCTATAATACGCATAAATATAATATCATATCTTTAATATTGGTACTGAATCGTCTCAGACATTAAAGTGTTTCGTCAGAGCTTCGCTAGGCCAGGGATAACTTATTTCATCATAGATCGATTCAGAACCCTTGGTTAAAAAACTTGAGCCAAACAACACGATTATTAAAAGGATGCAAAGTTTTACAACTTTACAAAACTAGTGTAGGATTTAAAGGATTAAATTAAATTTTAACTCACCGATTTTTTATCCTTCTCTCGTTATATTATTTCCATCCTGATCCCGTGGAACTTTTATGCGTTCGGACTCACAAGGTATCGTTCAAATTTCTTTTGCACAATGCAACACGTGATCACACGTAACAACGCTTACATACTATAAATACAAGTCTAGCTTGTGATCGCGAATCTATTTAAAACAACTAAAATGGGAACTCCATTGATTCTGATCCTATTTATAAACACGTATTGTATATCTCATCGTCTAATTTCTTCTAAAGAGAGCATCGCACAGACTCTCTGCATTCTCATTAGTAAGAAAAAGGCCCGTCTAGTCTATCTGCAAATGAATAAAAAATTATTGATTAATTTCATGAATTAAATATAAGTTAGATTATTTTAAGGTATATATACTCTAGTTGAAGTTAAAAATACATAAGGTTGCTTTCCTCGTTAGAGGTTAAATCAATAAATGGACAAATTCCCATATAATAATTAATAATAATTTTCCCATATAAAAAAACGGCTTCGTCGAAATGTTTCTCATCAGGGCAAATAAATAAACTCCTCTGTCATGAATGTCATTTTTTTAATATCATAACTTCGTAGCTAATAAAAATTCCCCGCCGCCCACATAGCTACCATTCTTATTTAATAACAATAACTTCAATGATCCTAACTTTAATAACAATAATAAATATTAAACAGCCAAGATATGAACAAACTAAAGAGTTATTCTGACATACATACATTATAGTAGTACAAATGGTCTCAAATCGTTAATAATAAAAGTTTTGAAATTCAAACAATCCTCATCCAAATTAGAAAAATATGATTGAAAAGGAAGAAACTTCTCTTTGAGTCAAGTGAGAGGTAAAGAGAGAACTTGGTCTATACATAATAATTTAAAAGGTCTTTTATAACGAATAAACCAACAACTCATTTGACAAAAGAACAACCAACTCACAAACAAAAGTTTCTTCCAACAGTACAATTAAATAAACTTAACTTACCAAATTATTTAATCATATAAACTTTTCCCTATTTCTATTTGTTTTCGCTCAACAACTAACATGACATATTTATTATAGTAAAGTATTTGTAAATACCATATAACATACAAGTAAATATTTCTTCACTTGTTATGTAATGGAAATAATTCAAAACCATTTATTGTAAGTACTGATAGTTGCTAGTTTTATTGAATTTACAATTCCTTATAATCGTTTAAAATCTGTGAAAGTTAAGAAATTTAAGGCAAGCCAAGAACTATCCCAATAAATAATACCTTCTTATACAAAATCATTCGTAATTAAATATCCAATTAGTAATTGCATTGCAACATACAATATTTCAACCAACGAAATTCATGATAAATTTTATAAATAAAGATGTTCCTGGAAGAACCAAGAAAGCTTCCTGATCTAACAAATAAAAGGATACTCATCCTCGCCAACTCTCAGAGAAAGACTCCGTTTCTAAGAACCTCCCTTTACCACGGGTAATCCCCAAAAGTCATTTCAAAAACTAAGAACAGCTTCCTTAAAATCAAATCTTTAATAAATCAAATCTTACATTTAGACCTCAAACTCCAACGCTTTAATATTAAATATCCATCAAAGTCTCAGAAGCCAGGCACCTTTACATTTACAGTGTTGGATACACAAAAGTACAACCAATCTTTATCTCCACTATCAAATTTAAGAACATTAAGTAAATGTAAACCCATTTCCAAATTGTCTTTATAAAAATATTAATAAAAAAAGTTCATAAAAACAAAATCAGCTCAAATGTTCAAATTAAACAAAATTGACTTTTTGGCACAAAAGGTCAATTTTATTTTATTCTTAACCTTATTATTTCTTGCAGACCATCGACCACTTTTAGTTTTATGAGTCGGAATAAAGCTCATTATCTCTTCCAAATGAGACTCGGCCTATATTTATGAATTTATCTCTCTCTAACTAGGAAACATTTCCACTTCCGTACCTTTTTAATGAGAACATTCAAAAGTCATAAACCTCAAATACTCAAATTTCAACTCCCCTCGTTGCTGAAGACTCTTCCTTATAACGTTTCTCATCGTAGCGTCATTCTCAAAAGGAGAACGTTACGTTGCTATTAAATCCTCCCGCCGTCTCTTTAAACTCTTCATAAAAGATGAACAAGCCTCTTTCATATCTCATAAAGCAGTCGCGAAATCCGCGTGTCCTAAGACATACTTTAAAACACTTCAAAGGAATCACTCTTTAAAAATATAATACCATCAATTGACACCCGCCCCCAAACTCCTTCTCGAGTTTGCATGAGTACTATCCTATTATCAGGAACTCAATACACAAACACTCGATGTAGAAATGTAGAGTAAATGTACAAATAAATACTCGTATATAATACAAACAGTTAAAGTATCTTTTATATCTGGTATATAAATTAAATCTAGTTAATAACTACCTAGATATAAACAAGTATGCAAGTACAAATCTAACTTTTTATAGAATACCTATACATCTCTTATATCAACAAAATGCTAACGATATAAGCAAAATAAGCATAGCTATAAAAATCCTCTTTACGTCTTTTCTACACGTGTTAAGGAAATAGAGCCCGACATCTCCTTTTTACTCTCATTTGAAATATTCCGTTCACCATAAATCATTCCATTTCAAGTCAAAATTGATACTAAATTAAATAAAGGTATTTAAGAGCATTGTTTTAATATTCTCTAAGCTTAAAACATAGACCAAGACATCAAATATGATCCGATCCGACCGCTTCTCTAAACTAACTTAAATTATGTTCATCTCATTTTCCCAGTATTAGTCATCCCAGTGTCTTTAATTCTCTAAGGACACTTCTAAGAAACCTTGTTAATTGGAATGACGCGTTTAGAAAATAATTATTTCATTCAACTATAGCTATATATTGTACTTAAATTAGATAAAGTTACTGAAAACCCATGCAGATAATAAATATTATCAAGGAATAGAAAGAGAACCATATGGTTCATCAACAATTTAAATGAGAAGGAATTGATCAAGGCTCATTTCTCAAGACACGAGCTAAAGAAAGAAACACGAGTCGGCCAAGAGAAAATTCAATTTGCAATTTGGTCTTTAATGTTATTTAGACACCGTCGTGTGTTCACAAAACGGTTCTCTTACACTTTTATCTCTTTATTACTTTAAGACAAGACTCCTTTTACTATATTTACCTTTCATCAAACTTCTCACGACGACTTTGGGGATATTCCTCATTTCAATTCAGCCTTCGCGTGGGTGTGGACGGAAATGTTCTAGTAAATCCAAATATAATGAATCCTGTACACCCAACCATATTATGCATTTCCAAATTCTAAAGAATTTAATTAAATTCTAAAAAGGGAAATACCAAATGTATTTCAATCTCATGTTTAACGATCACTTAATTACTTTCCCAAATCTACATGAAACTCCTCTTATTGTTCAAAAAAACTTCATGTCACTTTCATTAAAAACTCCAAGCCACATGAATCTCATGAACACGGGAAAGAGAGATTAGGAAATCCAAAACTTTCACCGACTTCATTAACTCTTTTAAACTTCATCCTTATCATTTCGCCCTCATGAATAGTCAATTTCAAAACAAGTTCTAAATTACAGAATCTTTCTCCATTACTTTTACCTCAATTGACTCATCAAGAGCAATTAAAAACTAGCGCATAATTATAAATAAATTGTTAATTAACAAAAGTTATTAACTCACCAAAACAAATGAGTAAAAAACTGAATGAAGGAAACGGATAGAAAAGTCTTAATTATAATTCCAAAGTTGATTAGAAAAATTAATTAAAAATCTTAATAATGAAAATACTCAATTCTCAATCATATTGGTCACTTTAAATGAATGTCTAATAGGAAGCAATGCAGATTATTTCTTCACTACTGCACCATATACAGGTACATTATGAAATATTAAATTCCTTATTCCACACATTTATAGTTTAAAACCCTATATACTTGCATAGAAAACACATAGCATTATTAAAACAATTTAACGAAAATCTTTTCCATTTATTCTTACGACTCCTATTATTCTCACACTTTAAATATCACGTATAATAAACGACCTTGTGTTTCTGAATCCAAAATTAAATAATTCAATCTCCCAAAATGCCTCCAATTCACCAATCAAAAAGCCCAATAACCCAACTTCAAATCAAAACAAAATTATCGAATTCTTCATAGTATTGATTGACTTCATAAGATGCATTCCATCTTATTATAAATAAACCTCTTGAGCTCTTGGCTATCCTTTTTTTCAAACTCTCCAGGCAGGAATAAGTTTAAATAAAACAAGAATTTATATATTTGAATTCGTAAAGTTAGGAAGTCTATTGGGAGAAGATTAGA
Source organism: Neelides folsomi (assembly GCA_034687125.1). NCBI lineage: Eukaryota > Metazoa > Arthropoda > Collembola > Neelipleona > Neelidae > Neelides > Neelides folsomi. The sequence continues at coordinate 72,847 of JAQGBZ010000023.1, forward strand.
AGGCGAAAAGGATGCGCACCGTTAAAAATTTACTGCATCCCCCACCAGCACCAACATGGGAGAGAAATGGGGGAATATATAGGAAAACCCTTCCTTCCTCGGCTCACCAGTTGAAAGGGAAAAGTCGGCGGAAAAACTACATTGCTCTTCATCTCCTTCGCTTCACTCGGATATTTATAATAAAGGAAGCCTATGTGGAAACAATATACACTCAAACTAAAAGAACCACCGCGAGAACATCCGTTCTTTCTCCAAACTCCCCAACGTCAATTTATTCATATAACCTTGCCAAGAGGAATTATTAAAAACATCTACATTTGACGCCCCGTCATCATCAGCGGTAAGAAACGTCTCCGTCATATTCCCAATAACCATTTTCTCCGTATATTTAGCATAAAAAAGAGTGCCAATTGTTAAGCCCATTTAGCTATTTTTATTTCTAATGTTCTACCATGTTAAATCTCTGCCCACTTACAATTTCTTAAGAACCATTAACTAAATTGCATAAAAAACTAAATTTCCTAATTCTATTTATTTATAAATCAAGTTATTGAGTCATATACTTATTTATCAAACATGACAGAAAAATATTATTTCATATAAAATAAATTCAATTTTACCAAGTGGAGGAAAGAAATCAAAAAGCGAAAAACGTAAATTCAATTTTCCTTATCATATTAATTTTCATTCACTCTGGAAAATTTTACTATACTTCAATAACTTCCGCTCTTTCCACAATCACATAGAATGAGAAAATTGAAAGGCGCCAAGAGGAAGGCGGAAGAAAGCTCAATTGAAAATTAGAATTTTGAACGAATTTAATAATTCATTTCCATTTTCCTTCTTCCAAGTTTTCTTAAATAGAAAGTTTTTAATGGGAAAATTTAAACATGTGGTTTTCAATTCTTAACACCTGCTGGGAAACTCAGAATTTTCATATAATAACTTTACTCCAAACACAAATGGCTAATTCCTTTTTAACCCAATAAACCCAAATCTCCAAAATTTAATGATCGAGAAAGAAGAATCAAAATCCTTTTATAGCTTAATAATGCAAAGACTTTCCCCTCCTTGTTAAAATTTTGAAAGATGAGATCATAAAAAACCGTCTCGCATTTCATTTCCTTCCCCATTAAGCTCCCATGAAAGATAATTAGAGTAAATAAGGCACGTAATCCGAGAACATTCTTCAAAAATCTCTCAAATTCTCTTAATCTCCCCCTCTCTCCATTTTCAATTGAATCCTAGAACCAAATTCTCAAGCATCTAGCTCTCTAACCGACAATAGATTAAAATCTTATTTTAATTAAGACTCTAATTACAACTAATTGAAATACTATCTTAAATTACCATCTTAAATAACCATCTAAAATTACAAAAGTTGAAACTTTCCAAGTTAACCTTAATTGACATCTCATTTTATTATCTTCCATTCATTTTTGAAACAGTTTAAACAAAGCCAAAAAAACAGTCATCAAATCCACCCATTCGGTAAACGACGATTCCTTTTATTTTTAATATGCCTAAAGGAAGAAAAAAGTCGAATGGATTCGTAATACTTCAAAACCTCATTGCGTCATTATCAGAAGCCGGTCGGTTAATTGAGAAGGGAATTGGATTAAAAGTCAAGTCCCTCAATATCCTCCTTTTCTTCCGATAAGGAGTTTTAGGGATCTCTTTCCTATATTTCCCGAGGCAAATCATCTCTATAAACTCGGTTTATTAAACCCCTTTTTCAACCCATCCCATAAAGATCCCGACGAAGAGATCCTCATAATAATGAATCTCGACGTTTTTCCCATGCCATGAAAATTAAATAGAAAATAAAAGTTCCCATATATCTACAATCCACGCCAATGTTCCATGCCTTCAATTTAGTTTTGTATGAACCTAACACGAGCATATCCGAATTAAATGAACCATAATAGTGGTTTCCTTACCCGTGTTAGGAAAAAGGAGAAGAAAAAAGGAGTTTTTAACACATCACGCATCCACCTTATTAAGCAAGTAACTTTCCCCACAATCAGGCACAATGGGGCAACGAGTTGGAAACGAAGAGAGAAACAAACTTTTTCTCCTCACCATCAAAGTTTCAATGAGCCGCTTTAACAATGTTTAGGTAAATAAACAATAAAAGTTGGGAAAATCGGGTTGAAAGAGAAAAAAGCTCGAGAAAAGGACGTATTTATTTGAAAGTCCATAAAAACCTCAACTAATCGAACTACTCTATTTAAAAAAAACCACCAAATAGAAAATTGTTAAATATATTCCCAAATAAATATACTCATTCTTCCAATGATTTCATATTCACACATCAACTCAAACTTTTTACAAAAAAAGTTTTCTCTAAAATGCATTTATTTACCTTTTACTCCAAACCCATTTATTTCCACTCAAACACATTAACAATTCCCTCTCCTTCCAAACAACTTTCACAATAAATCTTATCAAATAGAGGAAAAATACATTTTTGTTCTTTTTCAGGCTAAAATCATCATCCGCATTTGAATCCTCAACAACTCATCGTTTCTTTGGATGAGTCATCTAAAAAATCAAAAGCATCTCATCACCCTTCAAGTGAGTCAAATGAAAATTAGCCAATTTCCCCAATGAGTCTCTCATCCACTCGCAATAATCCAGAGAGAATCTCAAAGTCAGTGGGTTGAAACGTTTGCCGGATTTGAAAATGTCCGGAATCGCATGTTCTGAGTTCATCCTATGAGAAATCCAGTGGGAGATTTACATACCGCCAAGCCACCGCATTCTTGATAATTCTTTTACAGAGGAACTCCCGGGGACCTCCGCACTCCCCGACACTATTTTTACTTCTATGAGACATTTGAATTTGTCATTGGGAATCTCCTTCTACCCATCACTTCACACCTAGAGCTTAAAGAGCAATCACCCTTAAAAACAATCTCAACTTGATAAACTCAAATCTCACCAAGCAATTATAAAAAACCCGAGAATTGTTAAGAATTACAAATATCCCAGTCACCTATTTGGATATTAATCAATTGTAAAAGTTGTTTAGGTATATAAAAATTTTGACTTTGTTAAAAAAACAATTCTAAATGTTAAAAACAAAACTAAATTCAGGTGATTTGCAACAAGAGCAGTTTAAACCAGTTTGCCCTTATTTCCCCTAGCTGCATCTGACCCCATTGTATCGACTGCCAGTGATTTCCACGGTTTAACGACAACTTAAAACCCTCGAGTCGGCGGAAAACTCCAAAAGGATCCAAATCTCCCCCTTTTGTTTCATCAATTCGTCGTCCAACGTGTCGCTTTAAAGTCGGGCAAGGTTCCGCTCAAGTTACATCACTCTCATCGGTACAGAACCGAAGAGGAGTCTCTCCCACACCTTCGTGCTACTTTTCTCATTCAAACACCAACAAACGTTTGGTTCCTCCATCCTCCTCCATATCTCTCATATAAGAACCTGGTGAGCCCACACTTTGGCAATCAATCAAACATGGCTTTGGAGTTGGAGTCACACTACTTGAGCCTCATGGCAAACAAGGGGCGATCCGCCTCCATCTGTGCTCCCGGAACCTCCGGCATTGAGACCTTCCATCACATCAACAACGGTGGGAGTGGAAATCTCAGTTCTATCGGATCAACTCGACGGAAACCCTGTGCTCCTCGTGAGCTCCCTGACCTCTCCCAGTACTCGGCCCGCGGGTCATTCCATCGGACCCAACCACAACCTCAAGAGGCAGTTCTTATCCTCGATCGTGGAGAATACTCCCGAGATTCTGGGAACATCATGCAAATTAGCAATTCGGGCACTCCAACTCGTGCCAGGAAACACGGGGCCCATCGGTCCCAGAGTGCCCGCGTGGTCGGGTCATCGAGACCAAAGGTCAAACGAAGGGAACGAGACATTGTACAAGATTATCAACATCATCTGGATCTCGCTTCGTCCGAAGGAGCCATTGGAGACTGCCAAGAGTCTTATAATCCATTTTTGGCCAAAGTTCCAAGCTCAGGGCGTTTAATCACCTCCGCCTCTTTGGAAATGTCTTGCGGGTCTTTGTATGGAACTCCGCCACCTCCACCGCCAGCCCAATTGCCTCTTCATGGCTACCAATCGACTCCTCCTTTGTCTGGCACTCCGAGGGATTCACCAAAGATTTTAAGGCGCCATAGTGGAGGTGGTCCAGAACGACGAGGATCGGATAAATCCAATCCTGATACAGAAAGGATGATCCCAATGATTGGGGTCGCAACACCCGACACGTCGCCGAATCTTCTAAGGCGAAGTGGAACCACTAAACCATCCGGTCTTCCCAAATCCCCAACTGTCTCGAGAAGCTCCTCTGCCCGACGAGTTAACTCGTACAAAGGGCCAAGACGGAACAACAACAGCTATTTAGATGTTCCTGACTCAAACCCAAGCCCTGATGATGAAGATGAGGATTCCTACAGGCTCCGATCCTTCAGCATCTCCCCCAAAGGAAAAGGTAAAAATTTTCTTGTATTCTCTCTTCATAAGTATAGCATTTTCCTATCCAAATCCATGTTTTCCTTATAAAGTTACGTCCCTGCCCTACTTTCCTAATACAAATATTAAATGCAAATATAAATGCAAACTGCAAATGGAGAATTTTATGAGACAATAATGCACGCGACTTTGTAGGTCTTCATACTAATGTTCAGACCCTTCAATCAAATCCCTAATTACCGTTCAAATGAATGATAAATTCCCACTGATCATAAAATCAATAATTTACAATTTAAAAACTGCGTCTTGATTAGAGAAGTAAACATTATAAAAAATTCATCAATGTCATCCACATCATTTGTTCGCACTTTCTCACCTACTTTTTAATTTAAACAATCAATACATTGGATTGTGAAAACATCTCCCAACTTCTAAGTCCAACGACGTGATTTTATGAATCAATCTTGGAAATACGCGAAACACTTTCACAGTGTCAAGTAAGTCAGCCTTTCTTGAAAATCTCTTCGTTGAAAGAATAGGATTACAACATAAACATGATTTTATACTTCACCCTCTAATTTCCAAATTACATTCATCTTATTTCACAATCTTGTGAATTCTTTATAAGCTCTCCACGTGCTTTACTCCCTCGCGTGTCCACGTCAAAGGGCAACTGATGGAGAGAATTAAAGAAACAACTTCTGCAATAGAAGTAATAAATTTCCCTTCCACTTTCTCAAATCTCTAAGAAAGAAAGCTTCAAAATTCTAAACAACTAAAGATTCCAGTACTTGCCACTGACAGGACTTTGCATGTGTAATGATAAAATTTCATTTTAAATCTTCAAATTTAAAATATACCAATTCATCAATCATTCTTTTCATTCATGAGAAAATATTTAATTATTCACAACCCCCTTCGACCTCAAACTCATAAAGAATAACTAGAAGTGAAATTTTCTCAAGCACGCGATAAAAGAAAATTCCCAAAAACTCAATTTGTACTTTAAACAAATGCCCTCCTAGTTAAATAAAACCCGAAAAACAAAACCGATTGTTTTTTCCATCACATAAAAGATTCATAAATAATACTTTTTAATCATTTTAAAAAAAATCGTTGATCACCATTCATGACAAAAAGAAGTTGAAGCAACAGGATGCATTTTATCATTTTTTCCCAAATATCCCCTTCAATAAACCTTAACGTTAATCAAACAAAGTGAAACAAGGATAAGGAACAGCAGAACTCATTTAGGTTTGCTCGTTAACACACAAAAATGTTAATTAATAAATATTAAAAGTTGTGGAATATTAAATGTGCAAGCTTAAATAATAAATCAATATTAATTTTTTTAATTAAAACATGAAATGCAAATTAACCCACTTTCCATGATTAAAATTTTTCAATGTCTACTCTCTGTAGTAAATCCTCGAAATGAATAACTTTGACTTATTGTTCTGTTCCTTCAATATAGGGATCACAAATTCCCCGAATTTTACTAAAATCTCAACTGAAATAGGAAATTAGAAAATGAGTCAAACAATATCTGACGGAGTAAAGTATATAAATTTCTCGGAAATTTTACCTAACTAGCAGGGAGTAGAGTAATATTTGCTCTCAATCTCCATAATTTGAAAAGAGTTCTCCATTTTCTTTAATAAGAAAATCCTAATCCAATATTCCTCTACTCACTCAAAAATCCCTCAACCAGGGTTCCTTGAAAAGCCCACAACTTCTTTTACAAAGAGATTATACAATTTGAGGGAAAGTGGTAGCAGGTGAATTCTAGTAAAGTGTTATCAAATCACCCAGCTTCCATCCCCCTCTTCATTTTAATGACGTGGAGAGTGTCATTGAGAAAGAAGTTCTCCTATAAACTTTATACGAGCTGTTAACCTTTCCTCTGAAGATAAGGGTGCTCAAGTGGTGGGATACTCCAACGACTCGTAAATTTAATCCTCCTCAACTCTTAAAACACTATGGACTGGGCTGGGCTTCAAGTTCCCTCTTGTAAATATTACGCTTTCCTTCCAAATTACACAGCAGATCTAATCATCAACCAAGGCTCAATTTCCAAGAAAACGTAAAAACCTTACGTGTATTCATTTATGTAAGCACGTTAGCTCAAATCACTCATCCAAAAATCCACAGAAGTAGTAACAACGTACCAAGAAAGAGTAAAAAAAGTTAAAATATTCCAGAGTCAAGAGGATAATATATTGAGTTATATGAAAATATGCTCATTTTTCGCTTCGTTTCCTGATTGATGGGCTCGGGTCTTTCTCCGCACTTAAAAAACGTTTACTCGGAAAAAGATCCGAATCTCCACACCCTAATTCAATCATTAAAAAAGCACACATTTGGCCTTTTTGGCAATCCCAATTTCCTTAACACCTCTTCCCAATGCCCAAGATGTAAAATAAGAAGAAACAAATGTTGAACCTCAGTCAACGAAAATATCAATTCCATAAGTTTAAATTATAAAAAAGGAAGGTTAAATGTATCATTAAATTAGAAATCATAATAAGACTTGTTCTAACCTTCAAATCCGACTCCAATAAGTCTCTTCTTCTTCCGAGGCAAATCCAAGGATCTCCACAAGCCATTGCCTATAAATATCAAAAACTCAAATTAAAAGAGATATAAAGATTAACCCGTCGTTAAAAATAGTTTTACAAATCCAAAAAAGTTTCCACACAAGAGAGGCAAACCATGCGACCTTTACATAAATGTTCTCTTGGCAAATTAACTGGTTCTCGTGATCTCCCACTGAAGACCATGATGAATTAAAGACCATTTCTCTCTCGCGGATGATGTAACCCGAGGAGTAGATGTGGGCAAAGAGAGACAAGGTCTTGTATGATTTAAATCAAACTCCAAATTGTCTGAGGATTCACCATTTATCCTTTTTTACAAAGTATCTAAATCTTCTTATTCAAACTCTTTCATTTTTTCCTATACAATACAATAAAAACCTTTTTCTTTCTTTTCAAATACGAACCCTTTTCATATAAGTCTATCCTTTTTAAAGTTCTTGAGCTTTGAAGTTTCCCCTTTCCACAAATCCAAATATGCAGTTATAAGCTCAGGTCAAAAATGAATTGTCTTAAAAGACTTGGGAGGAAAAGATAGAATTTCCAAAATCCTCAAATATTTCACACCAAACTGTTCATTCTTTAAAAAGACATTTACATTACATCGCACATACTCTTTGCAATAATAGCGCAGTTCTATGCAAGTTTCTAAATACTAAAAGTACGATGGATATTTCCAAATAGTTGTTCTAATGTTTATTTCCTCCAATGTAAAGTATCATGAGCCCACGGAGGCCATTTGACTCTATTACGAGTATACAAATCCAGTTGGGAGAAATCCCTGAGAAAATGCAGAGTCTGAGGCTCATCTTAAATAAGTATAAGCACCAGTCAAGTTGGTCTTCCGCCAATTGTAAAGACGAAGAACTAAATGCCATGAGAGAAAAGTTCAGAGCGATTTACGCCCTCAAATCTTCCTTTATAGCCAGCCAAACTCAAAGTACTAAACTCGTCAGCTAAGGATATGAGAAAAGAAACAATTTCCCCTTTTCCTATATACTTCCTCCCATTTTCTCAAATCCTCCTATTACGTAAGTAAGTATAGAAGAAATAGAAGAAGAGCAGAAAAAAACTTTGGTTCAACTTGAACCACTTTCTTTTTTAAGATTCCCCTCTTCCATTACGACCCTTGGTTCAATTTGAAAGATTCTGCATATGGATACACAATGGTGAATAAATATTAAACGATTCCTGAGTGATGGGTCGAATACAAAATGTAAAAAAGTTGTCCGTTTAAAAATACCTATGTATTATGTATAGGGAAAAGAAAGAGAAAGACACTTTAACTCCAAAGGTCACCAAGAACAAATAATTTAATCCAAACACAGAAAGTACAAAGTAAATAAGGAAAGTACAATATATGTGTGTGCATTCAGAGGAAAAATGTCTTTCAAATACCCCACACCAAGTTCCACATAAGTACAAGTATAAGAAACACAGTATACAAGTCATTTGTTTGACTCCAATAATGAAATATCCAAAATTACACACTTTACCTACTCTACTTATTGGCCATATTCTGTACAATACACGTTCATCATCTTCAATAAATGAAAAAGGCAAACAAAGATATAAAAATATACAGGAAGTCATTCCCATTTGATGCTATATTAATAATAATGATAAAGGGGCACTGACCCAATTCCCGCAAACAATAAAATACCATTTTTACGATCAACAAATGCGTGCGGAAAATTCTACTTTCTTTCTATAGAATTCTTATTCCAGACCTCAAAGATTTACAACAAACCAATATTTTTATTTATTATCATTTCCTCGTCCCATATTTATTAAACATCAACATTTCCCATACAGTCCAAACTGTCTTAAATTTTTTTAAAAAGGTGTGAGATTTAATTGGCAAACTCAACTCACTCATTCAGGTCATTCAAAACAGGCCGGAAAAGTCTACGGTCCATAAACCGACTTGGCTATTTACAAAAAAAATGACAAACGTTCAAACCCTTTGGAAAATAGATAAATGAGATTGCAAAGAACATTTCCACGCATCATATGCTCAACTTTCACTCTGAAATCTTTTTCCAGCCTAACAGCCTCAAGGATGAAAAAGGGCGGACGGATCTCCCTTAATGGCTTTCCCTATTCATTCATACTTATTGCCGAACAACAAGGCTCGTTGTTCTCTCCCAACCAACTTGTGCAATAAAGAGATCCAAAGACAGGAGTCGTTAGATTATGAAAGATAAAGAGCTGAGCTTATGGTTAAATCAACCAACTTGGGTTCTCTGTGTCATCTCCCCTTCTCTCAGCTTCCTCGACACAATTTTTTGTCTTTTCAGACGTCACCCGCACCCTCAATCCACCATCATCTTCACATATAACCTCACTTTCACACACATACACACACGAGTCACGGGGAAGTGCTGGCAATTCTCCATCTTTTTCAATTTTTCTTAAATTATACCAACAATCCAGAAATGATCATCTGTATCATTGTTTCCCTCCACATTTTCCATCTTTCTAAATAGGCCCAGAGAGACTCATATTGACTCATGACGCAAGTGGGGAAATTTGTCAAAAAAATTTCCCTAATCAAAAGAAAATCTCGAAATTTATATTTGTCACCGTTTCTTTTTTAAAACCCCTACAGGAAAGATTAATGCCGTACCATACTCCATTGAACAGATGTTCATCCGAAAGTGAAAAATTATAGCTACACCATTTACCTAATCCTTAAATAATTTCCCTCATAGTATTTATCCGCTTGTCTTTTCTTTAAATTCCCCAAACTCGTAAAAGAAAACTCACAAAAAAGTCAAAAGAAAGACAACAATAAAAAACATTTCCTCAATTCAAATCCTCCAATTCAACTCTAATGGCTAATTAAAGGCTCATGGGACTCTCCCCAAGTGTTTGTTCCCCCAGCCAAAATCAGAGGTCCGGATTGTTCAGTTCCACAGTGACCCGGATTGAAATCCTTCTTACACGTGGAGCTGGTCTATTTTCCAAGAGCACACCACACGCACATTGATACTCACCAAAAATCCGCAGCCGAGAAAGAGAGACCCGTTCATGCAGAGCCAAAAGGGCTGTTTAATCGGTAAAGTTCCCCCACGTGGACCGGCAAATCTTGACATGAAACGAGGACCAATTCCTCACCTCCTCCAATTGTGACAATAGTGACGCACTTCGCGTTCCTCCTCCCCAATATCCTCCTTTTGGATCATTTCCTACTCGCCCACTCTCCAACACATTTACTCCCTCCACGAGGCTCAAAACTCATAAAAATCCCTAGCTCAATTCATTGCACGAAAATACTGCAAAACCAGTATTGCCCATTAAATCAAATCCACCTATCTCTCATTCAAAAGAATATTCATCTCTCAATTCAAGTACACATATAGGAATAATAAATAATATAAATACACCTAACACCCATTGACTCAATCCACTGTACTAGATACAATTTTATTACTCTCAACTTGATATTATCAAGTCAGGGTGTTCTATACATAAAGGCAAATCAAATCCAGAATTTTTCTTAAAGTAAACCGAACCCTTTTGCCATCATAAATCAATCCGCTCACAATTCCCTTTAAAACTTTTCACTACATGCATCAATACTTCGCACCCAGAACAAATTAAATTTCCCGAGAAGCGCCAAGAGGTCAGGCAGGGAAAGAAGAAGGTCGTTATTTCTTCTCCTTCTCCCGCTCTACTTCCCTTCATTTCCTCCGATTCCTCTTGCTCAACAATTTTGAGAAATGTTTAACAAGCTCTTCTTCCATTTATCCAACAACACAAGGTTCCATTCCGGATCTAAAGGGGATCCCGCCGCATAAAGCTTACTTTTATGAGAAAAACCATTGGGAAAGATAGGAGTAAATTGAACTTAATGGTCCCACTCCACTTCAACATCAGTTCAGATCACACTTCTACACTAACAAAAGACTCCAAATCCTTAGTGGACATAAGGGAGAAAGGGAGAAAAAAGTTATAAAAATGACTATTAACCCCTTCGGCCAGCTCACTCAATCCGCACACATAGAGAAAAAGGAGCCGTTCTTCAAAAAAATAAAATGGATGTCAAATGGTCTGAAAGACCGATCGGTTTCATGACCAACAATCTGTCCCGATCGTCTTTTGTTTATTCTACGACGAGACAAATTGGATTACGAAGCTCAATTTCGTTCTTCTATCCAATATGCCCAAACCCCCATATTGTGTAATTGTGTATCTTCCTTTATGCAACCATTATTGCCAATTCAAAACCGACCATTCACTCACGAACCATCACATTCAAGAAAACATTGGGAAAGTAGAGGAGACAAATTGAATCCACGAGGAAAGATAACATAGGTAAATATCGTATACTAACTAAATACTCGACCTGAAGTTTAATGGATAACGGGGAAAGTTATGGTAAATTGATATTTAGCCCACATTCAGTGACTCAATGCATTCGTGACTGTTTAACTTTAAACCAAATTTCGTGCTTTGCTTTCTCTTTAAGCAAATATCACAAAGAGACAAAGCTGGTAGAAAGCTACTTTGACCAACTCACTGCATCAAACTTCTGTAATGCTTAATGCAAATATGGATATATCTGTAGGTAATAATGAATGGAAATGTGGTTGAATTACAAAACCCAACCGGTACTGAATTTATATGTTAAACATCGCCCACAACCTACTTTAATTATTTACCAACTTATTACTATTTTAGACCAAAATGAAATTATCGCTAATCCCATGCAAGAATAATACGCATAATGATAATCTTTGTAAATATGAACTCAAGCTCACCATTTCAAAATTATTAATTATCTTCAATTAACTCATCTAATCAAGACATAATTGAATAACTAAAAATATTAATGGTCATTTCAAATTATTCTAATCAATACATCAAGCCATTTCTTCCAACAAATGATTAAAAATTAAAAATGCATAGAATAAATCCTTTGGCTAATTTACATAGGTAGGTATTGGTATACATGATATCAGCTAAATTAAAATCCAATCCAATTGCACCACATTCCATTAGTCCAATTCTAAATTATTTAGATAAAGCCTCCTAATGAACTTTTAAATAAGGTAAAGGGAAATCTATAAGCTCATAAAGGTTCTCCTATATTTCTTCATTCCATTGTACAGATCACGCAGGAAATTCCATTCCAATTGATTTACAACTCTCTCCACAATTTATTCTCATAACGTGATGGTCTTGAATGTTCCGGGCAGTGAGAAATGACTTTCGAGATCACTCCCAATGACGGCATAGGCCCAATACCAATTCAATATAAATACATTGGTATGAAACTTTGGAAGGAAAGGTGTTCTTTTAATATCCTCCTGGTAGAAAGAATAAAAATTCGGTCTCTGAACTCATCATAAAATATGCATTCCGTGGCACTTTACAATTTTTGGCAACAAGTTCAGCCCTAATAACCAAAGACCATAAATGAGTTCTTTTATCCACATTTATTTCCGCGAAACACTTATGTATAAAGCTCCTTCACGCAAATAAATATTAAATATGAGAAAACCCGGAATTGAACTCTCCAGCTGCTCATTTTATATTAACTAAAACTTGTAAATAAAAATATCTAACCCAGTTAAATTAATTTCTCTGAAAGTATCCTTTCTTAAAACATATTGAAATAATTCCTAAATTCCAAATATTTTTCTAATTTTAAATGATCCGGAAACCCTGCATAGAACTAACATTGGCAATGCACAAAATTACCCATTCAGCTCATTTAACAACTTGCACTTATTTAAATGTTCCAGAAAGAGAATTCTTAAGTTCTTCCGCTTTGTCCTATTTATTTATTAACACTTCACTTTAAAAATTCTCCTTTACACTTATCCTTTCAGACTTCTTACAAAAATTCCATTATACTTCTAAATCTATTTAAAACTATTTTAAATAAAATAAGAGGGCCAAGTAAAATTTGTTGGTTACATATTTTTAATTTCTCCCCTGCTTTCATTAAAAATCTAGCTACATATTATCATAATAGGTCCTCTATAGAAAATTCACAAATTTGGTGATCCTAAGTATCATCGAACCGAAATGACAGACGAATTTGTCCGAAAAGAGCAGTTAGTTTAAGACGTTTTTTGAATTTCAGCATGCTTTTGGTTTGCCACTACAGTGGCTGATAGGGAAAGGAATGAAATCAACACAGGGGTTCAATATGGGATATCCTTGGTTTGTAAAGAGAAAAACTTCTTAAGCTAACTGCTATTTTCGGACAAATTCGTCTGTCATTTCGGTTCGGTGATACTTAGAATCACCAAATTTGTGAATTTTCTATAGAGGACCTATTATGATAATATGTAGCTAGATTTTTAATGAAAGCAGGGGAGAAATTAAAAATATGTAACCAACACATTTTACTTGGCCCTCGTATCTCATCCATTCGCAATAAATTAAGGCAAAGAATTTTAATTAAATCAACTAACTATTTTTCACAGGGATCGTGAATCGTGGTGACTCATTTCGAAGACGTCGCTCTCGGAGCAACAGCCTCATCCCTACCCCAACGACCCCCGAATCCCACCGACACACGACTTTTACTTCCGAAGATGGCTACCTTCTCCCTAAGAGCTTCAGTAATGAGATTTGCAACAGGTCACCAAGTCCAAGGTGTTCCTCAAGGAATAAAAGCCATTCGCCTGCCGCTGAACCCGAAAATGATGAGAACATCTCCAACTATCGCGTGGCCATGGTGGGGGCTCGCGGGGTAGGGAAGGCCGCTTTGGTCTCTCAGTTTATGACCTCCGAGGGTATCGATGCCTATGATCGACAAAACGGTGAGGGCCTTTGATCTATTTCACTAACGTAAATATAAAAAAACCACTCTGCTCAACTTGACTCTCACCATCACTTTTCCACTATTAAATTCTAGTTCCCATTTAATGCTCCACTTTCCAACCTCCCACATGGTACTGAATCCTTTGGACTAAAACCTTTGTAGTCCCAACAAAGCTTTGTAGTTCTGTGAGTCATGAAAACCCCCAGACCCACTCACACATTCTGATCAACTATTAAATAATAAATGCGAGTCAAAGTTCCATTTTGACCCTCAGGACTTCTTTTGGATGCCTCCGGAATCCGTTCCAAAGAATCCAATCCACTTACCAAGTCACAAACAGTAATTCATTCCTTTTTAATAAAATGGACTGGCTGAATATTCAATGCAACATTTCCCATAAATACAAATCACACAAAAGGGAAAGTGTGGGAAAAATATTCTCTTTTTCAACCTCTGCTCTGCAGAAGATTTTATTATTCAAAAAATGCCCAAAGAATTCTTTTCTATTGAGATTCCAAAATTCAATGAGTATTTCATGTATTAAGCCAAAAAATGAATTTACTTTTAGAGCATTTTTGAAAAATATTATTAATCTTCATCAATTTCAACAAAATTCAAAATCACTTTATAATTCAAAGGATAATTTAATTAAAATGAAACAATCCCCTAAACAAGATCGATATCTCTAAATTAAATCCCAGAATCAGGGTTCAGAAATGAAATAGGAAGCTTTTAAGCCTTTAATATGAACAATGAAGGTAAAATATATGATCAAATGATTACATTGAGGATTAGGCTTGGTCTCGTATATATTAATTTCATTTTTTATATAAAATGAACCAGGGATGGACTCCCTATGATTCCCCATTTCATTTCCCTTTGATAAAGTGCAGTCTTTGACTTTCATTTCATTTTTAATGCGCAGTTTCCCGAGTCCATTCTCAGTGACTACTCGACAGAACCTTTATAATTAATTGTTCAAATAGAACAAAAAGAGAAATTAAGGATGCAGACATTTAGTTTCAACCAAATTCGTTATGAATCTTATGAAAGGAATGAAAGGAGTCAATGAATCGGCTAAAATTGACACCACTTAATCGATTGGTACCTTCTATTTACACTCCAATTAATCAATTTATTCTTTTTCTCTATTATTCCCCTCACTAAATAAATTGTCATTTTTTATACGACTGGATTCAAATATTCAAAATCTTACAGTGATAAAAATACAAATCCTTCAATACTAAAGCAAATTCAAAATAATGCAAGGTTAAGAAGATTTTGAAATTTCAAAAAACCATATCATAATCTTCCTCTTAATACAAATACAAACACAATACGTGTAAAATGAGTTTTAACGCTTCATTTCAGCTAAAGTTAAATGGCATTTGCTTAACACATTTAAACATATAAAAGCGCTCAATTCCTTATTCCATATATAAAACTAGTTCCATATGAAAGTCAAGTTGGTTAATTAAATTGAAGTTCAAAACGGGCAGTTCTTAGAAATTTAAGCTCTTAAGTCCCACATAAAGTCCCGCAATCACAGGATCTTAAAAGAACCGGGGAAAGGGAGGAAAGGAGATTTAAAATGAAAATTCCTTTCAAATAATATCTTAATTTGTCCGCCAAAAACACTCATTTCTAAATTGAATAAGGAACCATACGAGCTCTCCCCTTCGTTTTTTGGCAAAATGAAAAGGAAAGACCCATTGAGACTCCGCAGCTTAAAAAATCGACATCATCAGTCAAAAGCCCGCATGGGTTCTAAGAATAATAAGAGTCCTTTATTACTTCCACGTCCTCCGCACATCTACCTTTTCTCAAATGAGCCGACATTTACAAAAATCCTGGTTTATTAAAAGACCCGATTTCCTTTCCAGTTAAAATAAATCCGATTTGGACCAAGGGCAATCCGACGTTTTCATTTCCTTTGAACAATTTTTTATCAGGCTTCAGGTACAAAAATAATATAAATCTCCTTTAATCTTCCTCAAAAGGGAAATCTGTTGTGAAATGAGAAAACCAGACGTACGCTTCCCTCTTTGCCCACACACACTTCAATTATGCAAAAATCTTATTTTATTATTTTCCCTTTATGTTCTTAGTTCGGATTTCATAAGGTTTCCGCTCAGGAATAAACCTTGCTCTATCGCAATATTGGAATTCCTCCTTTTCTATTTTTGCTCCTTTCCTATCAATTTATGATGTTCACATTGGAGAAAAAAAAAAAAGATCCGTCGGATCACTTGGTTCAAAGCAAACAACCTTTTTATGACTATTGAACAGCCTAACATGATATTTTTACCCCTAGCCTTACAACCCTTCTTTTATTCATTCCCTTTTAAAAAACACAAGCAATTGGAAATTTGAAACATCAAATAAGTCTGTTCTGAAATTCAAAATTAATTACTTTAAAACATATAGCGATTTGTATATTTAAAATGACACAATTAAATCTACAATGTTTCTTTTATGATTTCAGATGTTGAAGGAGAAGAAACCGTCAGCGTTATGTTGAACGGCGAAGAGTCTGAATTGACGTTCTTCAAGGTTAACAATTTAAAGGTATGTTTAACTTTTCTATAATAATATCCCCTATATTCCCAAAATACAAAAAAGCAAATAGTTTAAATTTTACTCCTAATCATAAATAACCTAACAAGTGAAGTCACGAGCTAGGAGTGTAAATCCTGGTCATAAAAACCTCATTTTATATCTTCAGACGGAGGTAAATCGACTCGACCCACCAGATGCATTTGTTATCGTCTACTCCGTCGTGGACAGATCCAGCTTTCAAAAAGCAGAAACAGAATTGAGAAGACTCCAAGAATATGATTTCCTAAGGTCAAAGGCCGTCGTCCTCGTAGCGAATAAAATTGACTTGGCGAGAAGCAGAGCTGTCTCAACTCAAGGTAACTTGACCAAGAGTCCAATAAAACCATAAACCATCAATATTAAATAATTATTAAGACGTTTACATCCTGATTAATCATTGGTTAATTCAATTGAACTTTTCCTTGCACTCGCACTCTCTCAATTCTATATTTATTTCCTATTTGACTTCTCAGATGGTCGAATCCTTGCCGTGTCATTTCGTGTCAAATTCGTAGAGGTATCAGTCGGAATCAATCACAACGTTGACGAGCTCCTTGTAGGACTCTTGCATCAAATAAGGCTCAAGAGTGCCCATGCCGGTAAGTTTCTTTGTCAAATACAAAACTTGAATATAACCTTCATAAACTTCCCTCTTATTAAATTCTGTATTAAACTTCCAAGAAACTCAAAAGATTAACTCTTTATCTGGATGTATCCTTATAACATTAGTGAGGAGCACAGTGCACCTTCAAAGCTTTCAAAATCCCATGTAATTTCTCATCTAATTAATCTTCATTTTAATCAGAGATGAAAAGCTATTAAGAAAAGATCTTCCAATGACGTCCCATCCCCCAACGCCTATGACAATCTTGTCAACTTCACTCACGAACAAAATACACAATCATACCTGCAATAAATCCAATAAAACCGAACTACATCCTATAATAACTATTGTATTTGCCTTTACCATATTAATTTTCCATACTACGATACATTTTCAAATCGATTTTGACCCAAAATCATGATCTCGTTTATTCTGAATCTCAACCTCATATATAATGATCTTCATGGTTGCTTTGAAGTTCCGCACATCTCATGTGAATTCAGTTTATTCTCCCATTTTATTATGTGGGCAGAACGCAAAAGGTCTAGTAAAGTTCAGTTTCAGACATGTAAACATGAAATTAATTACGAACCAAGTCAAATCATCAATGAAACTTTGAAAATTTAATACGCAAATAGCAAAACAATTACGACCTTACACAACTCCAACCGAGATCTCCCCCAAAACCTGTCAAACAGGCCCGACTCAATTCAGACTTTTGTTCCTAAACCTCAAATTCACACCTCGATTCCCAATTGCGATACAAATTAGCGGAACGGAAACTGAAAACAAAGGAGAAATCTACAAGGAAATTTTCCCCAAAATGTTCATTTCATTTCATGATTTATTTGAAGAGAAATAGAGTTTGAGAAAATCATATTAAAATGAACAAATCAGTGAAATTTCATTCAATTTTGACATTAAAGGTTAGTAAATCTATCTGAATATAGAGATTTGTAAATAGGGATTTCAATCATTCTAGCCTACTAACAATTCAATTCCCCCATTTATAATCCTCTGATGCAGAAACTCTTATTTAATTATCGTCAAATCCCTAATTTACTTTTCAACTCACCCTCAATTTCAAATAGGCAAGTCAAATAAATAAAATATTTACTTTAAAATCAAATCTCTCAAACAGTACTCTTGAATGTCAATTGAAAGACACTCCAGATATCTTTATAATTTATTCATAATATGGATTTTCAAACTAATTGTAAAAGGAAAAGAGACCATTAGCATTATAAAATAGAATCAATGAAATGTGAACCTCATTAGGAAAACACACAATATGAATTGAAAAGTGGTCACTATAGAAAGCTAGCCTTTACAATTTCGTATTAATTTGAATTTCTCTGAATTCCATTTGAAGTACAAGTGTAAAGGCGAATGCCTTATCAAATATGTATTTTAATATTATTCAAAGAATTCCAAAATCGATTTCAAGAGGCTTCAACACACAATTGGAACTTTCCCTAACCTTTAAATATTATTAATTATTACCTAATGTGAAATTCTGGAAATGTTTTCAAGTAAAAGCCAATCCAATTAAAAATTACGCTATGAAACTCCCTCTTGAATTAAAAATGTGTCATTTAAACTTTACTAAAAAAGTTGAAAACGTCCCAATTAAAAAGTGGAATATTAAGATATGGAGCAATCAGAGTGAACAATTTTAACGAGGTGAAATTCATTAAAAACTTTCAAGTATCTAACCATATTGTACTTACTATAAGAAAATAAGTGAAATTCAGAACCAAGAGATCAATTTCAAACTATTCAAATTAATACGAAACTTTGGGAGAAAAATAGATCAAATGACCTAATTTGGCTTAATGAGAAAGAACATCTCGAATCTATATATTGTTAAACTGGTCAATACCAATTAAGTAGTAATATTGAAATCGCTTAATTAAAGTTAATGATGTCAAGTTAATAATCTTAATAATATTCATTTCTTTGTAGGAAATTCTGAAAACTGGTGCAAACATAAAGGGATCCTTCGAGCGAGCGTGAAAGCAAGACAAGTCCTCACTTGGCTTCTGGGAAAAGAAGATTCGAAATTCAAAAATTGTGAAAATCTTCATATATTGTAAAACACGAAAAAAAATAAATTATTTCTATTTTGGTCAAAATACCACATGGAAATTACATTCAAGGTCCAATAAATGTTAATGTACCTTTGAATGATAATTTAAAATATGAAATTAAGCAAAATTGTTTATATTTAATAATTTAGCTTTAAATGGTTTTACACAAGTTAGAAATGAGATTTTTACGAAATTCTAAAATATGTTTTAACTTTTAACAGTACTGTACTAGTTGTAAGATATTTTAATTCAAATGGTTGGTTAAGTAAATGGGATAAAAATATTGTTAATGAAATAAACGAAAATAATTACTTTGAGTTAACAGTATAAATATATTATTTTGATAGAAAAACATTAATTAAAACAATTAATAAAAGATTAAATTATAAGAGAATGAACAAAAGGATCTAGTCGTTAAATTGATCTATCAAGTCAAATTGAAGAAATAGGAAGATCTAATAATATGAACTAACAATAAAATTAAATTGCAATTAAAATATTTAATAGGAACAATATGTAAGTTATATTAATATGTTCTCAATATAAAAAATCTCTTGTTCATTTTTAAAAGATCGTTAAAATTAACAATCTTTTCTTCAATAATTATAAACCTTTAAAAATAAAATAATGCAACTTTTAAATGTGCATGTGTTGCGATAAAATGCAATGGTCAACTTCAAGGTTGTTCATTTTATTAAAATCGTATTGATCAAAATGTAATTTCTAAATTCCCACAACCGACAACTAGCAATAGACCTAATTAAACCTAAAGTACTATACAACTCTATAAACTTTAATCAAATTAATTCTATACTCTATCGATATAAGAAACTCTTTTACCTTCTCTTACATAATAAATAATATGTATATTATCTATTTAAATTAAAGTTAATTGATGTATTAAATATTTCTATATAAAATGTACTGTGAAAGGCACAATTTGGAAATGAAGATGAAGCTTGCCACAATTGTTGGATTTGGACCTTTGGATATGTGGATTGAAATAAAGTTTACCATTTGAAAAGTCTAATTTCAATTTCCATTGAATATTCGAAACTTACTTGAAAAAAATTAACTAAAGATGCGATGCGATGTTTTGGAGAGCAAGGAATTCATTGGCTTGGATAAAAGTGTTGGCCTTTGGGCTTTAGCTTGGCTTTCAAGTACGCGTCTTTCCGCTCTTGTTCCTCCTTCATGGCGTTGGAGTGGAATTGGACGGTCTCTTCGACTTCCCTTGTCAGGTTCATGATCCGGTTCTAAATTTAGAAGAAATGCCACTTCGGTAAAAATAATGCCCAACATAAAGTAATAAAATTAAAAAGGTATGAATTTAGAGTTAAAAATACCGTGATGTCTTGTTGTTCAATGGCTCTTTTTACTTGACCAGCCCTTGGAGGCGTCGGCCGCCCGTCGAGAAATGTATAATCAGGGAGGTCGGCGAAGGGACCAGAGGAATTAGCATTCGAGGGTTGGCCTTGTCTAAGAATATATATATAAAAATGTGGTTAGCATTCGATAAATCCACCTCGCCCACTTCCTCACTCCAAATGACATGTTGAACATTGATTAAATTAAATAAACTCACTTGCGTCTCCAATCCTGTCCCGAGGAAGTTGCACTTGAACAATGGATGAACCTCATGGTCGAAATTGGCAAACCTCCTGATTTATGACACACTCGAATGGCCCACATGTCTGTATTTATGATATGAATAATTAAAAGTTGAAGTAATTAAAGTTAAAAGCTAAAGCTAGAAGGTCCAAAAGAAATAAAAGGAAAATGAGCGATGCCGGTCGGGCGGCATGGCAGGGCGGCCATGACGGTCTCAAAATTTTAATTCCTCCTCAAATTGTCGTTAATTATATGGAAATGTTAAAATTCTTAATAGAAAAGTCAACAAGGTGTTTAGTATCATCAATTAAACTTACCAGTGATGGGAGGTTGATCCGAAATTCGGTGAATTTGCCGAAAGATTCGGGAGCTCTTGTGATGCGTGCGGTCGAGGAGGACGAATACCACGAGGTGAATTTGAAGTTGAGAAACATACAAAAGATTTGTTCTTTGCGCCACGTAGCGTCAAGTGATTGAACTCTAGTTTCATTTCTGATCCCCAATGCCCCTATTGGGAACATAACGACGTTTTCCAATGGTGTAACCAACAATTGCTCCTATGGCCTAATGGATAAGGCGCCGGTCTTCTAAACCGGAGATTCCAGGTTCGAGTCCTGGTGGGAGCGACACTCGTATAATTACATTTTGCACTTTTTTCATCCAGGCCCACTCTTACTTTAACATTAACTCTCTTTAACCATTAATGGTGCATTTAAAACACATTGAATAGATAGGAATTGAGAGCAATTATGAAGTCAGAGTGAATTGGTATATGGGAAACGTGTAGTTCAAAGTCCAATGGTGGTTTATAGGCATTTTGATACTTTGTGAATTTGGTGCCATCTTCATTGGCAGTTTATTGGAGAGAACCGGCCAACTTTCCTCTTTTACTTATCTAAAATTTAACTGTTCTAAAATTTAACTGTTCTTTTATAAATTTAAAGTTAATTAAGGAGCAAATTAATAATATTGTAATTGAGGATTGAAGAAGAATTTTTGCAAAAGGTTTAGGATGGCTGCGATTAGGGTTTCTAATAAATTATTGCGTCAAAATTTAGGGATGAAACTGTCAAGTAAGTTTTCCTCACTTCAATACTTGTACTTTGGACTATGCCCGTTACATACTTCAACTTAATGCTGTTTATAAGATCAAACTATAATGAATATTTTAAGTTAATAATTTGAAATTTTATGAAATAGTTAACAGATTCCTGTCACTCTCAAGACTCTCTATGGCCAGCCAAAGAAAACACATTGATCTTAAAATTAGGAATAGTGTAGCTGTTGTTAAAATTGACTCTCCGAACTCGAAGGTTTTTATTTAAAAATATTGCTATTATTTTTGACTATCGCCATATTGGATTGTATGTAAATTAACATGTTTGTTCATAATGTTAATTAGGTCAACGTGCTCAATGATGAATTTATGGAAGAAGTTATTTCTGTGTTGAATGAAGTCCAGACCAATTCCAATGTGGCTGCAGCAGTTCTTATTTCGGGGAAACCAGGTTGTTTCATTGCCGGTGCTGACATCACAATGCTTGAAAAATGTAAAACAGTCGCTGAAGGAATTCAGAAATCCAGAGATGGTCAAAGAGTACTCGACGACATCGAAAATTCCAGAAAACCAATTGTTGCTGCAATTCAAGGCTCATGTCTCGGAGGCGGTTTGGAGGTGATCCTTTTGACCATATCAAAGATATTATATTTTAATAATTAATTTGAATTCTCTTAATATAACAACGAATTTTTAAACAGGTTGCAATGGCGTGTCATTATAGATTAGCCTTAAAGGATAAGAAAACTGGTTTTGGTCTTCCTGAAGTTATGCTCGGCTTATTACCTGGTGCTGGCGGAACTCAAAGGCTACCTAAGCTAATCGGAGTTCCAAGTGCTCTTGACATGATGCTCACGGGAAGAACAATTAAAGCCGATCGAGCAAAAAAGATGGGTCTTGTTGATCAACTTGTCGATCCTCTTGGCCCTGGAGTAAAATCTGCTGATGAAATGTAATTTAAATTATTGAGCCATTGAATCTATATATTTTATAAGATGGTATTTATATAAAATATTGATCAATTGGAAATAAAACAAATTCTATTTTTATTTAGGACGTTCGATTATCTAGAAAATGTTGCAATTCAATTGGCCGAAAATCTTGCAAAGGGAACATTGAAGCCAACAAGGAATAAGTCGCTAATGGAAAATCTTACAAACATGGCTCTTTCCATCGGTTTCGTGAAAGACAAAGTATTTGAAAAGGCAAAGGGTCAAGTGATGAAGCAATCCAAAGGCCTTTATCCATCTCCGTTAAAGATTTTGGAAGTTGTTCGTACTGGACTTGACAAAGGTTCACATGCTGGTTTCGAAGCTGAAGCTACTGGCTTTGGACAACTCGTCAAAACACCCGAGTCTCAAGGACTCATTTCTCTCTTCCATGGGCAGACCGAATGCAAAAAGAATAGTTTTGGAAAACCTGAAAGAGCAACAAAGTAAAGATAGTTAACCATTCAATAAATTATCTTAATTATTAAATATTAGCACCTTGTAGACCTTTTATAGCTTTTTAGTAGCTATTATTAGGGGGAAAAGAGTGCTGAAATTAATAAATTCATTGACGATTTTAAAGATAATTTTTTAATTGTTTTTTCTGTTGAAGAATTTAACATTTTTATGAATGATAAATAGGCTGATTTATTTTATTTTGACTTTAAAGCTAAAATGGTATATGAATTTGATTGTTAGAAATATCGGAGTGCTAGGAGCTGGATTAATGGGAGCAGGAATCGTACAAGTGTCAATAGACAAAGGATACAATGTCATCTTGAAGGACGCTACAGAAAAGGGTTTGGCAAGAGGTCATAATCAAATACAAAAAGGAATTGACGCGGCCGTGAAAAGGAAAAAGATGACCAGAGCTGAAGGTGATCGTTTGATGTCTGGTTTGGCCATTCAACTAGATTATAAAAACTTTGAAAAATGCGACATGATCATTGAAGCTGTTTTTGAAGATTTGGCTTTAAAACACAGGTTTGAAGTTTAATTAAATTAAACCAAAATTGGTGTTTTTTTAAAGTACAAGTAATTTATAAGTGTAAAAAGAAATTAATCGAATTGAAATTTTATCAGAGTAATCAAAGAAATTGAATCAGTCATTCCTGATCATTGCATCTTTGCTTCCAACACGAGTGCTCTTCCAATCACGAAGATCGCTGCAGTATCAAAACGACCGGAAAAAGTTATTGGGATGCACTACTTTAGTCCTGTTGATAAAATGCAACTCCTTGAAATTATCACAACCCCGAAGACTTCAAAGGACACAATTGCTTCAGCAGTTCAAGTGTGTTCAAATCATAAGCCACTAAAATTATTATGCACTTAATTACATAATAACGTTTATATAAAATTACAAATAATTTCCCAAACTAATTATCTTTTTCAATTTTAAACAGGTCGGTTTGAAACAAGGAAAAGTTGTTATTACTGTAAAAGACGGTCCGGGATTTTACACCACACGAATTTTGGCCCCAATGATGAGCGAGGTTGTTAGATTACTACAGGTATGAAAATAATGTTTAAATAAATTATTAGATTAAACTGAAAACAAAAAAATGATTAGTTCTAATTTAACAATTTAACTACAGGAAGGAGTCGATCCGAAAGATTTGGATAAATATACGACACAGTTTGGATTCCCTGTTGGAGCTTGCACTCTTATGGATGAAGTTGGTATTGACGTTGCAACTCACATTGCCGTTGATTTGTCACAAGCGTTTGGCGAAAGATTTGCTGGTGGAGATGCCGGACTTATGGAAGAAATGGTGCGCTGTGGGAACTTAGGTACAATTTATAGCAATTAATCAATTAAAATAGGTATTGGGCAATAGACATTTTAATAAAATATTATAAAATTAAACTAGAATATATGGTAGTCAAAATAATCATTTTTAAAACGAATATTAGGACGTAAATCTGGGAAAGGAGTTTTCGTCTATGAAAAGGATTCAAAGGAACGTCCAGTAAATCCCAGTGCACGGGATATCCTCACCAAATTCAAACTTGCTCCTAAAGGATCTCTTGCTGTCGAAGACATTCAACTTCGCCTCGTGACAAGATTTGTCAACGAAGCCGCTTTATGCCTCCAAGAAGGAATTCTCTCCAATCCGGTAAAAATAACCATTTAAGAATAATCATATAAGTAATTAATTTATTGATAACTAATAATAATTCTAATAAATGGTTAAAGGTTAAGAAAGAGATTGTTTAGCTTAAAACATTGATTAAGTTGCTAATTTAACACAATTTTGATAAAAACCATAACATTTTTCGTTATTTTAGTTGGAAGGAGACGTTGGAGCAGTTTTCGGTCTTGGATTTCCGCCATTCACAGGAGGGCCGTTCCATTGGGTCGACCGATACGGAGCAAACAAATTGATCAAGAAAATGGGAGAGTATGAGTCAAATTATGGATCAGCCTTTGCTCCTTGTCAACTACTCATTGACCATGCAAATGACCCATCCAAAAAGTTTTTCCCGACCTCACATTAATCCCCTTCTTTACAAATATTTATAAATTCGTCACAAGGTCAATATATTGAATTTTTGGTTAATGAGCCTTTATATAACATATATGGGATATTGAATTGTTCAGATTATTTAGTAATTTTTACAAAATTCAACCTTTTGTATATGATAAACAAATAAAACATAATGTAGTATAAGTATTATATATCATTAAAAGTTAAAACTTCTAAATTATGTATGATGTTTACTCGAATCGAATCATAAAACCTTGCTTCAATTATAAAATATTCCTTAATGCATGGTTCATGAATTCCTGAATAAAAGATATTTTTAAAATTTATCATTGGTATTGAAAATTGAAACATTTTATTGCCAAATTCATCAATGAGCAAAAGTGTATAGTATCATATAATCTAGATATAATCGTATTTAATTAGTGACAATATGTGCATTTGGGATGGCATCTAATTCCATTCACGCCACATTTGCATCCTCCAGTCGTATCACCTTTTCCCTAATATAAAGTTTATTTATTTAACAATAAACAAAAATTAATAAAAAAAATAAGTCTTGATGTCTTACTTGAGGCCCCCAACGAAATCCTTTGGTGACCCAGCAAATCTCTGTTTTGCAATAACTACACCGCACCCAATCACAGCCCCATTTCTTGAGTAGAACAACATGACAAGCTGGGCAATCCAATGCTTCTCCTCTTTGAATCATTTTCTAAATTAAAACATGTTTAATTCTTCACAAAAGAACAAATGAATAGTTTAAACTCAAATAAAACAGATTAAATTATGGTATACTTCTAGCATTAATCTTGAGCTTTTTGCATCTTCGTCAGTTTCTGCCGCTATAGCCAACTCTCTTTGAAATTCCTGACAATTTTTCCCTTCGTGGATTGCCTAGTTCATTCACAATTACATTAAAATACTATTCAACGGATAAACATTGATGTGATTTATTTGTGCATTATAGTTATTTACGTTAAAAATGTTATTTAATCTTACTTGACATGTTAAACAATTTCTTTTGGAACAAACGGGACAATTGAAGTAATTGACATCATCTTCGAAAACACACCAGCCTTTGCAGTCGTTGGTTTTACAGTGGAAAGTATTGAGCATTTTACTCTCGGCAATTTTGACTGAACGGGCCAAATGCTTCTCGAAAATATCCGACGGGACGAGCTATTAAAGTTTCAATAACAATTTACATATTTGTCATTTTATTAGTGTAATGTGTATAACTATTGTAAAGCTTATTTGTGAATTTTGGTAGGTATATGAAAAATAAACTCACAGCTTTGATTTCCCTCTCTAATAGAGAACTGTTACAAGAGTAGTTTGAGTCCATGTATGGACATTTGACCACAGGTTCTTCGGCGTATTGGACAGCAAAGACGAGACATTCTCTAAAATAAATAGAAACAAAGGATATCATTATTAACCATAACAGTTATTCAATATAATGTTCATACGATGTTCATTCAATCGTACATTATATTGTAATTCCTTATAAACTTAATCTATAAAATCATATAATTGTTAATTTGTTAATAAATATCTGTAGATTTTATTCATTATATTATTATATTAATATGCACATAATATTGTTTCTTATACTTTCTTTCTTCACTATGTATCATTACTTGCAAAAAGAGTGAAGACATTCCCTCAAAAGAGCACCATCTCCTGTTAAAGTGATATTAAAACAAATTGGACATTCGAATTCTTCAACGTTTCCTATCAAATCCTCTTTTTCCATCATTTGAAGCATCTTCATGTACGTCTCGACATTACTCTGAAAATATTAAGTACAGGGAGATTCTTATCAATTGCGAAAATTTATTAGAAAGCTATGCAGAAGGAGCTAATTAAATAATAACATCGGCGTTGAGGTGTTTTTATATTGTCCTGTCTAAGTGCATTGTCCTTTAAGTCGCAATTGATAAGAATCTCGCTGTATATACAGGTAGGTATTGAAAAAATCCATCAAATAATAATAATACAAGGTGAAAAGAGAAAAAAACGCTGGTGGTCTTAATGTTAATTAATATGCATAATATTCATAGCGGGAATTTTTGGGCGGGATTATGTTTATTGTGTATAATTCTATCAGAGACACAAATTTATTCATTAATTTGCCAAAATGGGGCGTAAAAAGATTGATCCCAAAGTGGAAGGAATGGTAGTGGCTTTTCACAAATCTTTTTATAGTCAGAGCTTACGCTTCAGATCTAAAGAGACGACTGGGAATTACAATCATTCCAAATGACGAAATACTTGTGAAATCGCCTGATATTTCTCCTGACTTTTTCGGTTTTGGGTACCTTAAGCAACGTCTTTGGAAAAGACGAGCCAAAAGTATTGCGGGAGTTTGGAAAGTTTTGAAGCAGGAGTGGATTAAGATTGATTTACAAAGGATACAGCGGGTGTTCGAAGAATGGAAAAGACGACGCCGTAAGGTCGTCGAAGAAAATTGACAACATATTGAGAATGTTAGACATCCATTCCCGGTGAATTTAGATTAAAAGGCAAATTTTAAAAGCGCTTTTTTTCTCTTTTCACCCTCTGTATTTATATCAAGTTACCACTTTTTCTTCTGAAGTCGAAATGTTGAAAGGCTTGACTTCTGCAGTTTCGTTTATTTTATCATCAATTTCCAACCCTTTTGAAGTTGGAACTGGAACTTCGGGAATCTTCTTCTGATCTTCAACACGGGGGTTTAAAATGGCTTGAAATTGTTCACCCACAATGTCAGTTTGAACTTCAATTTCAACTTTAACATTTTTTTGAACTTTAACATTTTCTTGCTCTTCTTGAGGTCCTGGCTCAGTTTGAGTTCCAACGACGGTGGGATTACTTGTAGTTGAAGCGAAGGAAGGTGTTGGTGAAACAGAAGGAACTTCATCCGAAATGAATTGAACTGGTTGATAAATCTCAGCATCATAATAAACTTCATCAGTTTCAACCTTTGGGCTTTCAGTTGATTCATTTTTTGATTTCGTTATTGTGTGGACTGTTAAGATCTTGTCGGTTTCCGTTCCTTGGTCCACTTTTGTTACGGGAATGTTCTGGATTTTCTTTTTCCTCTTTGGTGGCTCAATTTGACACAATTTTGTCTCAATGAGATTCGGGCTTTGCTTTGTTGTTTTTGAAGTTTTTAATTCAGGGGGAATTTCGATGACTTTCGGCTGCGTTACGACAATTTCACTAGGTTTACTTAATGTTTCTTTTGGAGGAAATTGCGGAGAAGAAAGTGGAGGTGAAAGCGATATCATTCTTATTATTTTTGGCACAATTG
Source organism: Neelides folsomi (assembly GCA_034687125.1). Lineage (NCBI taxonomy): Eukaryota > Metazoa > Arthropoda > Collembola > Neelipleona > Neelidae > Neelides > Neelides folsomi. The sequence continues at coordinate 101,408 of JAQGBZ010000023.1, forward strand.
GTTTACATTGAACGACGGGTTGTTCCTTCATTTTATTACTCGTATCTTTGGAAGGAGAAATGTCTTTGATTATAGGAGCTTTGGATTCGTTTATTAATGATTTGGATTGTTTTTGGGGAACTTTTGCTATTGAAGTAGTTGGTAATATAATCCCACTGGTATTTTGTGCATTATTAGAAGATGTAATGAGGCTCTGATTTATTTTTGGAGACATTGTCAACATTTGGTCTTTTGGTTTTTCTTTAATTAAAGGGACAGTTGAAACTTTTTTGCTCAATTCAACACCACATACAATAATTTTTTGTGTTGTAATTTCGGCATAATTTTCTCTTGTTGACAAAGATGGTGAGTTTTTAACTTCTACATAATTTTCTTTTTTTGTTGCTGTTTTTGAATTCACTTTTTGAGTTTGAGTTCCAATATCAGGGATTTTTATTGGATTTTGGATTAAAGGCTTAGGTTCATCCTTAGGCTTATTTTCTGGATTATTTTTATTTACTATTTCATCGTCTTTGATTCTAAATGACTCTTGGATCATTTGGACAGGAACTTTAATTTCAAGATTCAAATTCTTTCCCTCTCCACTAACCATTATATTTTGCGATTCAGATTCTTTTTTGGAAAATGGGCTTGCTTTTTCACAGTCTGAAATCGATGGATTTTTACTTTGGGGTTTTGAAAAGATTTGTTTTACATCAATTTTGTCTTCAGAATTCTTTGATGAATTTGTCACTTGTGGGATTGAGTTTAATTTCCTATCTTCTTTTTTAGGATCGTTTAGTCCGAAGAGCAAGTTTGGTTCATTTTTGCTTTCATATTTGTTTGCTTCTTTGTTCAAGGATTTCCTTTCTTCGCTTTCTTTCTTTGATTTCTCCAATTTCGCCTTTTCGAGTGTTGATTTAATTTCTTCTTCTGGGCTCACAATGTACAAAAAGGCCATTGAGTCGGGAGATATTGAAAACGAGTAAAGTTCTTCATTGTCGTTTTCAGCCATTTTTCGCCCTAAAATCCATTTTTGGAAGATGAAGGGAATTCCCCAATCAGACTCAATTTTTGATTTTAGTTCTTTTACTCGCATAGTCGAAGATACCTTTAGTTAATATACAAACCATAAATAAATGTATTTCATTATTTGATATAAAAACTTGCAATATTTGAACTTACTTGAACTTGAAACGGTCCTTGTTGCATAAAACGATCCTCAACATAAACTCGAATTCTAATTACAAATAGAGATAATTTAATCAAATATTTATTTTTTGTTCAATTGATAATAATTAATTTTTACTGTCTTAAGTGTCTTACATAAAAGGTTCATTTGGTTTGGCCACGACACAATTGACTCTTAACAAGGCCAAATCTCTCGCAAGTCTTGAAGCCATTCTGTGATCTCCTTCTCCTATGGCCCATTCAAGTTTCCTCAGCAGCTTCTTGGCATTTCCGCTCAGCTTCTTTTCTCTACTTTCCTCCCCTACAATTGAAAAATGAAACCAAAGAGAAAAAGGAACAATGGGAAACACAACACATTCAGGATTTCTAAATCTCATCTCAGAATTCATATTTTAATTCAACCTTCACTCTATTTACTTTTCCATCACAAGAAAATAAAAGAACTCAAAAATGCTAATATAATTTTAAATTTCTAATAAAGACTAATTGAGAATTAACTTTTTGTTTTTATTACCCTTAAAAGACGAACTGGAACTTCGACGGGACTCGTTATCATAAGATTCGTTATTTGATGGCTCATCAACAAATGATTTGGGGATTGCTCCCAATTTCTTATAATCTTCTCGTGTCAGTTTCCTCGTTTCCATTTTTTCATTTCCTGATTTGCTTCCCTCCATTGTTTGGTCATCGGTGGATGAAGATGAGGAGTTGGAAGTTACGTAAACGTCGGCCTGATCGGAAATTAGTGTTTCAAATGTATTCTGCATTTTATTGTGAAACTGCATAAAAGTGTCGGTCCAATTCCCATTTTCAAATTGACAATTCTCATAAACTGGAGGCTCTACATTTTCTCCTATAAAAGATCGTCGCTTATGTCGCTGGAGAACATTCATATTTTGATCTACGCTTTCTAAAATAGAACTGAGCATTGGGCGGAATTTGGTCAAATGCAAAGGTTTCCAAGAGCGTGGTCCGGAGTCGATTTTTACTTGAGGATGAAGTTGCAATTGAAGCAAGGAATCCAACGTTTTATCATCGTCGTCATCAACTTTCAGTTCATCCACAATGTTTTTAACTGTCGTGATTTCCTCAATCACATCATTTACATCTTCATAATTCTCATCTTGGGTTGAGCAAGTTAGATTATTTTGTTTTTCATTGAATATTTTGGTGTTATTTTTGGTAAAGAAAGCGAGTCGGATTTGTCTTAATTTTGCTAAATTGATTTCTTCAGCTTCGTCAACTTCACTGTTATCGAGCTTCATCCCATTCAGTTTTTCCTCCTTGGCCAAATTCTCTTTGGATGGGAGTTGACTGAGGAAATTCTCGTAAAGTTCAGGAACATTTTTGGATTTTTCCAAATGCTTTTCCGTAATTGTTTTTGTTTCGGCTTTAGCTTTCTCCTGTTTTTGAAGTTCTTCTGCAGCATTTTGGTCTTTGAATTCGGCATTGATTTGCTCAAAGATGGAATTCAATTTCTGCATTGTGTCATTGCCCGTGTCATTTCTATAATAACATGCATCGCACAATGCTCGCCATTGGGGATTATTCAAAGTACATCTTGGGCATGACCAGATTGATTGCAAATCAGAATTCGAACTCTCTTTGCTTAACCCAACTCCCCTGAGGTTTACCATTGAAGAAAGTTGAGTGTCTTTGATTGTCGATGAAGTTCTTTCAATTCTGGGTGATTGCGGTTGGACAATCGCCAACTTTTTCGCTTCTCGTGTTGACTCATTTAAACTCCCGTTGAATTTGCTCAATGGACTCAATTGGGAGGAACTTGAGGAAGTCGATGGAGAAACTTTTTCTTTATTACAATTTACTACAGGTGGAAATACAAATTCGATTTCTGGTTGGCTTTTTTGTCTTAAATGATTCGTTACAAGTAATGAAACTTCATTTGGCGTTAATTTACTTTTAGATGATGAAGATGAAACAGAAGTGGAAGAAGTGGAAGGCGCAGATTCGATTGGAGAAATTTGTTCGGTTTCTCTCCCCTGAACTTCACCTTTAATTTCAATTGGTTTTTTAGTCTCCGACTTAATATCCGTTTTGTTTTTAATTTCGACTTTTTTAATTTCAGTAATAGATTTAGGATTGGCAAATGTGGAAAGTGATTTTTGAGAATTACCAGTTTGGGAATCGGATGATTCAAATGGATTTTGATTTTGTGGAATTTGCGGGTTATTAAATGCACTGAACATTGTGATGAGGTCGTTGGCCGTTTCATTGTAATCCCCCTCAGCTGCGGATCTTCTCCGATTTTCTTCAACGATCCGGGTAGCTTCTTTGTCCAAGTCCGAAAATTTTGGCAAAATTTTGACAGTCGGAGATTTCGTCGTTGTTTTGCTTTTCCCAAATGCGCTCCTTTTGTACCAAGGTTTAGGGTTCAATTTCCCAACGAGGAAATCTTCATAAATGGGAATTACAGGTGGAGTTTCGTTAATTGGAGAATCTTTTACTTCTATATTTTTATCAGTTTGAGAATTCATAGTTGAAGACGAGGACAAGGACGTGGGCGAAGTACCAGGTAAACCATTTTGTGAATTTTTTGAAGATTGCGAACATTTGGTTGAAGAAGTAAAAGGATTTTTGAGATAAAAATAAGGAGACTTTTCTGCCTCTTTTTTCAATTGTATCAACTGAGCTTTCAATTCCTTATCTTTTTCTTTCTGTTGTTGTTGAGCTGAAGTAGCTTTTAAAAGAGATTCAAAAGTCTTACGAGTTTCTTCTTTTATTTGGGTCATTGAAGATCGAGATGGTTCATTTCTCCTCTTTTCCTCCTCCCTCTGATCGTTTAAGAGATTTTGAGCTTCTTCCTCGTCAATGACTTTCTTAACCTTAGGTTTAATTACCTCTGATTTTTTAACCTCCGATTTAACTTGTTCAGGTATTTTAACATCGGATTTAACATTCTGAACTTCTTTACAATTTTCTGGTTTTAAACGAGAATTGTTTAAAGGTTTAATAGCAACAATTTCTACATTGCTTTTTAACTCATAATTGAATCTCGACGGCCCTGGAATATTTTCATTATTATAATTATCATTGTAATTAGGGGTTGATGAACTTGGCTTTGTTTCAACGGAAATTGCCGCTTTAACTTCTTCTTCTTCCTCGTCTGAACTAAATGGGTTAAGGAAGTGGGGATAGGAAAATGAACTTTTGGCATTTGGCGAAGATGAACTCAATTTGGAAATTGAGCCATTTTGATGACTCTGATGGCCCTCATGTCTTTGATGACTCAATGACGGATGAGGAGACGGAGGAGAAAAACTTTCACCGGGAGGAATCGGAGCCTTTCTCTTTCCTCTGACATGGAGTTTTTTCAGGGAATCCTCAGAGTGGGAATTCCCTTCGCTCATGCAACGACGGTGACCTTCCAAAAACAAAAGGGAATTTGTTGGAGGAATTCGAGGAGCTTTTCGCTTCTTTTGACCAAGCGTGGTGGAACCTTCTTTCAAATTCATTTCAATTACTCGACCAGAATCTCGAATTTCTGGTTCCATTACAGTGATTTGTAATTCTGGGTGTTTTTGTCTCCGTTTTTCAGATTGAACTTCTCTTGGTGTTTCAGATTGAATTTCTCTTCGTTTTTCATTTTGAATGGGAATTCTTTGGCTCTGTTTGTCTTTTTCAAAGATTTTTTCATTTTGTTCAATTTTACTATTTTCAATGGACTGGATAAACTTTTTTGGATTATTTTTAACATTAGCTCTTTGACTATCTCTTTCAATTATTCTTTCATCTTGGTCGTTTTTCTCATTGTTGACGTCTTTTAAAGGCATTTTTCCACAAGAACTTTGAGCAATTATTTTTTGTTCAGCAATCATTCCATTTCGATCTTTTTCTGTTATTTTCTCAATATGTTCTCCAGCTTTGTTCATCTTTTCTTCCTTTTCTTTATCGTGAATGATAATTGTTCCATTTACCGTTTTCTCCCTGATTCTCTCATTGGAATTCGTATGAAAAGTTTGAATTTGAGTCGTCAGTTCACTCGCAGCAGTTGCAATTGGGTCAATCGTTTGACTTTTCGAATGCTCCAATCGACTTCTTCCCATCAAAGGCGTCCTTCTTGGATTCGTCGCGTCGATGTACTGAAGATGCTGTAAACTTTCACAAGACTGTAAATTATATTTCGACTTTAATCCCATCCGAATTCCCAATCGCGTGAGCGTCGACACTTTTTTCCTCAGATTGGGATTAACTGCCGAATTTGAAAGATCCTCAATTGGAATTCTTTTCCCTCGTTGTCTCTTCCCGGCAGGGTTCACGAAACTGAAACTGTTAGTGGACAAAATCGTATTGACGCTTTCAGATGAGCTTGAAGAATAAAAACGGCCATTTTCATATAGAGAACTGTTGCTCCCCACTTTCACAACATTTACGTTCTTTTTCTCTTTCTCCACTTTACGATGTTTGAACAGATTTTGCCAAAAGTAGGAAAAAACCTTTTTGTTGTTCTTCCCGGGGTTGGGCAAATGAGTCGAGGTTGAGGATTCACCCAAAGGACTTTTAGACGGAATAATTTCTTTGATTTCGGCTTCTGGCTTCATTTTGGGATCTTTGACTGAACTTTTATTTATTTCTTCGTCTGAACCGCGTCTTCGGTAACTTTTAGTAGTAATCATTTTTTAAAAGAAATTGGAAGTGAAAAATCTACTCAATTGATGGTTTTTGCAAAAACTTTAACTAACTAAAATTTTAAAACTAACTTGGATAGTTAAAGTTGGATTTATTTATTTATAATGAATGGAATTCTAGGTAAAATGACGTTCGAAGTGGTAAAAAAGACCAACACCTTTATGCTCCAAAAGCTACAAATGAAAAGCAGGAGTCAAAAAAGTAATTTGCTTACTTAAATTTCCAGGAACGTAATTTCTATTTTCTAATGTATTTATTTGATAAATTACAATTAAAAGGAATAGGAGTCGAGTAAATAAAAAGGAATCGTTTACACCTCTCTCTTGTAAATGTAAAAGGAAACTGAAGAGGAGTCGTCCAAATACCCCAAGTTCTTTTTCTGAGACTTTGAGACAGCCAGACGAAAAAGCATTAGGAACACTCCTATTTCTCAAACACGGGGCAAAAAGGGTTGGAACATGTGGAAATTTCCTTGAGGTTGCAGGCTGGTGCGAATCTAATAATAGAAGAAATATTTGCTACTAAACATTAACTTTCTTTCGTTCCCAAACATCCGAAAGAATCACATGGCCAATTGCCAGGTATGAAAAAGAAGTCAAAACTCCTTTGGCAAAACTCCCTTCTTTCTTCCTCAACAGCCATTTGATTCCTCGTTTGCTCATTCACATTGCTCCAACCCAAATCATCCTCAGATCAACGTCAATAAATTATGTAAAATGCATTTTCCCAACATTATTTAATTGCCAATTGAAGTTTAATGCCAATTTGAACTCAAAAGTTTAAGCTTAAATATACAATCTAATCATATGTATGGTTAAATGTAAATTTATAGTTAAATGACTTAAATAGGTTAAATGTATAATTTATGCTTATTGAATAAAGTTAAATGTACAATTAAAAAAATATGAATTTATAGATGAATAAAGTTCAAAATGATTTCCTTTATTACTTTCTTATTCTTTCCTCTAAATGAATATTATACAATTTATTTATTTCCAAACTACTCACACTACCCCTTTATATGTAAAGTCAATTCAACTCAGGTACATTTAGAAAAAGATAATTTTACACAATTGAGAGTATAAATGTGATAGTTTATTTCGAACACTTTCATTTGAATTTATGACAGAGAGTTTATAATATATTTAATACTCTTTCCCTAATAAAGGAATTTATGAAATGATTATTAGACTTATGATTATTTTTACCGTATTGCTAAATTCCTATTCACTCAATTACAGGTATAATATTTGGCTAAGTTGAATATTATTGTTTCGCTACAATACGCTAATACTCGATCAGGACATAAAGGAGTCTCATTGTGGAATGGATGTCTCACGTTTTATATAGAAAATTAAATGGTCCAATTTGTAAATGATTACAAAGACACACGCGTCGTAAATGACAATCTAATCACAATTATTATCATAAAACATTGTCATAAAATGTATGTTTGTGTATTCGAATATTCAAAATCGTGTTTTTCTACGATTATTCTTCATATTCTCAAAAACCCCTAAACTAATTATTGTATTTAATGGTCTAATTATGGGGCCATTTTGAATAATTCTGAATAATTGAAAAAGGATCACAAAATTAATTAAAACAATATACATAACATATCTATGATTCAGAATTCGCTAATCCAAACTTTGGAGGACAATATTGGAAAACAATTATTAGAATAAATCAGAAATAAATCAAATTAATATTTGAGTCAATTCCTTAAATAAGTATTCTCCCATTTTGATCACATAAAATACATCGTTTTTAACTTTTAAATAAAGTTGAATGATTATTTAATTTAAAGTCATTTCTTATACTATCAGTATAATCCCTCTTTCTTCTAACTTTATAATAACAACTTCCTCATCCTCATTGAATTTCCACCATTAATATTTTTACTATATTTTGTAACTCTTTTGTCAGGTGAATTTAAACTCGAACTACAATAAATGTATTTACAAAAACAAAAGCTACAATTCGAAATACTGGGGAAATTGAATTTTCTCATCTTGCCGATGTTTGCCCATTCCGTTGATACCGTTAGTCATTGGCGTAGAAGAAATGGAAGAGTTCGAAGCGCTTTTGCTTGCTTCTAACGTCGAATTCATTGAAATCTTTGTGAAAATCTCTGACAATTTGTTTTGGAAGTTGCCCCTCTATTAAATAATAAAATATTATCATTAGAAAAAAGATAATTATTAAATTTAGATTAATTAAAATCTAATGTAATTGTATTCAATCTAATGAGACAGACCTTTGCAGCAGCCTTCTCCACAATCTCATTAAAATCAGCATTATTGAAAACGGCCGACATTTCCTTCTTTTTCAAATTCTCTGCTTCTTTTTTCGCCTCGGGAGGTTCAGTAAGAATTTGCTTGAAACTCTCCACAGTCATTCCTGTCAACTCGAGCTTCTGCATGGCCAAAACAAAAAAGATCAGAATTTATTATTAGCATTTATTCATGGATCTAAACAGTTCCAATCAAAACATCATAGCAGAGACGCGGAAGTAAAAATAGTGATAGAAGAAAAAGCGATAGAAAAAACTTTGATTTACCCGAGGTAAAATTGGGGTTGATTCACCCGAGTCAATCTCAATGCTAATGCTGTTGAGATCCGTTGCTGAATTTGATTGCATGGCTTGAGCAGAGTCGACCCAAGAATGACGTGGAAAGGCGTTTGTTGATTGGAACTTTGACGCGATTTCAACTCCTTCCAACTTCAATGTCTCGAAGATTGATTCTTGATTGAGCAAACAAGACTCTTGCAGGTTTTGAGATGGCTCGTATGCTTCGTACCGACTTTTAATTGGAGGAATCAAATGAATCGCGTAATCTTTCCTCGCTTTAATAACCTATTTACAAAGAATTTAAATGATTAATTATTTGCCTAATTATTTCTCTAATTGATGCATTTTTAAATATTATTTAATTTTAGTTGTATAACAATAAATTATCGCTTAAATACAGAGTATCATAAGTAACAATTTAATTAACTTGATAAAAATGATTAATTTGCAAGATTTAAAATATTTTCGCATAATTAAATATTTTATAAAAATTCTAAAAAAGGCCCCCACAAGTCCATTTCTTAATTAGGGAAGTAATAAATTTAAAAGATGACGAAGCCATCGCAAGACCCTGACTACATTGACACTCTCAAAGGCCCCAAAGTCCTCAAATTGAAAGTTGATCCGAATCTCGTAGACCTCCAGAGTCAATTGGACAAACAACTACACGATCAAAAGAAGAATAATACAGCGAAGAAATCAGAGATTGATAAGAAATTCGATGCCATCAACAATCAATTCGATGATTTCCTCAGCAGTATTCCTAAGAACGCTGCAGACAGTGGAAAGAAAGGTTCACATGATGCAGGGGCCAAAAAACCAGCCAAACCCCACAAGTGACACAGACTCAATTCTATTTTAGTTAACATTCTCGATCCACTCAAATTAATTAAAACTAACTATAAAAAATATGAATTTCGTGAATGGAATATAATTTCAATCATAAAAAATCAAATGTAATATTAAACGAAATGGAATAAAAATTAATTGGTGAAATGCAAATATAAATATTGTTGTGAAATTATGAAATTCCTCTTTTACATTTTATAGGATTATTTATATTAAATAAACGCGGCTTACTTTGTCTGTGTATTCTCCAAGAGCCGGGAAGAAATGAGCCGTTAAGGCAAAGAAGGCCAAAGAGACGACGTGTAAGTGTATTTTCTGAGCTGGACTTAAATCTTCTGAGGTCAAGGCCAAGTCTTGGAAGCTCAAAGAGAGTCGAATGAAGTCAGGGAGCGTTTCCTCACAGTAAAACTCCACACAGAAGAGACAAATGGTTGTGAAGACGGAATTTACGTTTGCTATTCCGTTGTTCTTCTTCTCAAGACTCAGGAAAAGACTGCTGAAAATCTCACCAATGTTCTTCTTCACAAAGAGAATATCCGTACGTGTGATCACTTCGCGAACCAAAGACTCGAACTTTAACCTGTAAAAGTAACTAGCTTTAATGAACCTTTTTCATCAATTTTTTCGCATTAAATGAAGTCGTAGTAGATGCACCTGCACCATATACCATATACATAAATTCATAACATACACTAAATGTTAGCCAACCAAGTACAATATAAATAAACGATATTTAATTCATTGTATTAAACCTTCTATAAAGATTCTTTTGCTATTCTACATTATTCTTCATATGTGCATAGCGAAAATAATACATAAGAAATATATTAGAGATGTCATTAAAAGTTAATAGACAAAAATAAATACTAGTTTCCCTTCAACTCGCCACGCAAGTTCTTACAAACAAAAACCTTGAGGCAACAACTATTTACGAAGTAAAATGTTCAATATAAAAAAAGGTAGTTACACGAGTGTGAAAAGTTCATAAAAAGTCAATCTATTACTGCAATGAGAACTAAATCTGCATCTCAACATCATCACTGAATTCAAATAACTATTAAATAAATTAAGTTAATAAATAAGAATTGAATTGAATTAATGACATACTATAATAATATTGGCAAAAATAAATGGAACTTGCGTGTGAACTAGATGAGATCGAAAAGGAAGGGTATACATTACGTGGGAAATATAATTGGAGAGGAAATGAGATATTAAGTGAATTACGTACGTGGGAGTCATGAGTTTATCTTGATTCCGATGCCGATCAATGAGCGACTGCAAGATGCTTTGAACTAAAAGTCTCAATTCCGGATCATTATCTTGACACAGGGTTAAAAGCGGTTGAAGAAACGAAATGGGGAAAGTTGTACTTAAATGCGTTGTGTGATATTTCGATCCCACCTAAAATACAAAATTAATTAAAATACGTAAAACTTTTAATTGTTGTAAATGCAAAGTTGTAAATCTTATGATTCAAAACAGTTAAAATTGGTTCAACTTAAAATTTCAATTGTTATTTTGAATTTTACCATTAGTAAAGATTTTAAAAGCATATTCTGAAGAAGCCTTTGGTTTTCCGTTCTGTCTGGTCCGGCTGGAACTTTTTGCATAATAAACTTCATAATTTCAATTTTCTGATAATCCGGCAGATGAGTGACGTATTCACCGAGGGCGGCTATCAAAGTTTCCCGATATGCTTTCTCGTTCTCGTCCTTGCCTTCAATTTTTGTAGAAACTTGAAGATGATTCGCTATCGAATTTACTATTTCCAGTACAGAGGGTCCTAAAGCAAAACAAAAGATTAGAATTCTACTTATGATTTATGTGAGTCTATCTGTATTAATGTAAATAAGCAATCAAAAATTAAAGTACTATTATTTAATTAATTTTACCGACGCTATCCCCAGCAGCGATGTCAATAATTTTGGCTAAAACATCTGCCATGCTTGTTCGAACCTTCGCACTCGATTTCAAATTATGAGATGCAATATGATTCATTAAAGTCTCTATTACAGCATAAGAGTATTGTGACTAATATAGAAAATAAAATCAATTAATTTCCCATTATTTTAACCCTGATTACAATTAACATTCAAATCGGAATTTACCTGGATGGCATACATTACTACTCGAAATGTATGAACGGCGAAATCATTTGGCACCCATAGTTCAAATACATCAAAGTGACTGAAAAAAACAAAATATTTATTTTATTGTATTGTATTTGGTAAAATGTTAAAACGAAATAGAAAATGATATAAAAATACATTGGATGAAATTATCGACTTACTGTAAAACTGGCTTAATGAAACTTCGAACATGACCGAATGTGGCTTTATTGACCAAATCCCTCATACAATTTTCTGCCAATTTTGGAGATTCTTCTTCAATGTCTCCATCCCCTCTATTATTTATTACCGTATCATTTTCATCCAAAAGAAGACTTTGCCTGGAAAACCATTAAAACACATTAAAATTGACATCCCAATAAACAAAAGCTGTAGCTCAATATAAATTGACAGATCCACATGTGTAATATTAACCCATTAATCATAATTGACTTTACTTAATTTAAATGACTCACCTGCCCTGTTCCATATTGAATAAAAGTGATGGAATAATTTTTTCCATGTGTGAAGTATCCCAAATATTTTCGGCTAAATCGTCAGAGACGGTTTTTCTAACTACGCTCTAATCAAAGAAAGGTCATTGATCTTTTTAAAATCAATCATTTATATCTTGATCAAATAGGAAGAAAATGGGAAAATCCGGCTTTCCTTTTTATTATCAAGATCTTACTTTTAAGCCTCGAATTCCAGCGGTTCTCAGCTCATTCCTTAACATGTCATTTTCCGAATTATTGTGACACATAGAAGCGAATTTAGAGACGAAAAAGTCATATCGCCGGTGATAAGACGGAGTATCTTCCTCGATATTTGAAAACTTCACGAACTATTTAAATTAATTCAATATTAATGGCAATTCAATCTTGTGAGTTGAAATGTTTGTGAAATATGAGTAAAATTGTGTTTAATTTGATCAAATTGGATAAAAGGAGGATAATAATTAAAGTGGTTTTACCGACTGAGTTGCCAATATTTGTAAATTTGGGTCGGTGGATTCAAGGAGCTTTTGAACCATTTTGAGAAAACTTTCAACGAATAAATTAAGGGTTTGAGAATGGCATGCTTGGAGCAATTGATCCATCGCATCAACGCCTATCACAACGAACCTGCCAAATGAAATGTAACAAATCAATAAAAGAATCCGTAATAACTCCTTTAATGGATTTAGCAAAACTTTTATTATTATTTAACTTTGATAGTTGAATAAGATAAAACTATTGATTCCTATTACCCGAATCTTCTTCTGTAAATGTCTCTGCAAACTCTTTGATACAAATATTCTCCTACTCGATCAAGTTTTTCCGGAGAGGAAAGAACGTAAAAAGTCAACTTTTCCATATTCCCTTTGACCAATCCATCCTGAATAAAATATATTATATCAATGAAATTAATAATAAAATTATTTTATAAAAACTGTATTATTTTCATTTCTATTAATTAATTTGATTATTTAAAAAAACTTACGGCAGCATCCCTTGGGAAAATGGAGTCAACTTTTCTTTTCCAGCTTGGAGCACAAAGACCACAAAGACCTGTGGATAAACAAGCCCACCGATTATTAAACCGGAACATTTCCCCTCAAACCAATTTAAAATTGAAATTGAACGATTCTAATTTTATTAGTGAGGAAGTGGGAATCCCTTGGGAATTTACATTCAGGACTAGTGCATTTAAACAGAACAGAGTCGATGAGCGGTTGATCTTCAGGTGCGTCGAGACAACAACAGATCTTGACCAATGAGGCCATTAATTAATTGAGAAGGATCTTTATATCTCTACAAGGTAAAACTCAAAACTATTCCTCATGATTGGATTCCACACAATCGATTTATCTCTAACTGTATCGAATATGATAGCGAAAGGGGAAGCGAAAGGTCGCTACCGAATTATCAGTTCCTCGCTTAACCTCATCATTGGGAAATTATATAATTATTATTTTAAAATGTGGATTAATGGGATTTTTAAGTACTTGAAACATTGACCCATTATACTCATTACAATAACGATGCCTCATTATTCCCAATTTTAACAAGAGTGGGAGAGAAATGGAAAAATGATAAGATTTGATTGAAAAGTGAATGAATAATTTATCTCAAATAAATTGTGATTGTTTGAAGCAATTTAATGGATGGAATGGAGTTAATAAATAATTTCGATTTCACTCCAGTTCCGTCTCTCGGGTAAAAAGGACTGGAACTGGGAGAAGTCAAAGCGGAAGAGAAACTGGAACAAGAGGAGGATTCCAGCGAGAGCAACAATTCCTTGCGCATGAAATATTTCTCGTCTCACTTTTACACATTTCTTTTATTGATCCAATTTTATTGATCAATCCTTTGGGCCAAACAGAAATCCTCTCCGAATATTTTAAGTAGGGTCAAGGCGGTAAGAAAAACAAGAAAGCCGGATGAATTTAAAATTTAAAACTCAAATATTGTGTTGTAAAAGAAATCGATTAAATATTGATCAACTCACCGACGCCCACCATCGCGAAGCCAATTTATCAACTTGTCCTTTCAATCTTCAAAGTCGTCGTTTGTTCACGTCCAAATGAAAGTGGTTAATGAGATGGCAATGAGATCCAGGAGATTCCAACGTCGTTGAATCAAAATAGTTTACGGTGGGCTTTGATTCAATTATGAAAAATATTTATCTAATCTATTTCAATTTTATAAAACCGATACTCATTGTGTCAATAACTATTAAATAAAATTAAGTTAAGGTCAGCTCTTTAAGCTCCATTTCTTCAATCCTCCCCTCACTGTGAAACAATAAACAATAATATAAATTAAACTTCGAATTGGTTTTTTTAATTCAATTTAATTTTAATTAATTCTACATTATGATAAGATAGATGTAGATGTTTGATGCATTATGAGGTATAAAATGAATAACCTACTCTTCAACCGTTGTCCTTTGAACGTTGAACTCTGAGGGGCTGACAGAAGGACGTGATTTCGGGGTTAATTAATTAAAATATTTTTTCCTATTGGATTGGGAAACAATTTTAAGGAACCGGTTCTTAACAGGCGAAACACCTTGGCAGAAATGAGCTCCCCACCACAATTGCGTGCAATACGATACAATTGCTAGTTGTAAATAGATACCCTCCACCACCCATTTCCCTTTCACTTAAATGAGAAATCCAATGCCGTTTAGAATTGAATGTTGACTGTCATGTCGTCAAATGGAACAATTCCACTGCTAACTCCTACTAACTCCACAAATACTTATATATTCGATTTATCTTACCAATCATTAAGCTATTAAACGAATGGCTAAATAAATAAAATAAAAGTTCTCTCAATTTGATGACTCAAATTTCCTATATGCATAGGAAATGTGCACGTTTATTAAAATGTTTTCTTTATATAACAAGTGAATCCTATTAATAAGGTTTAATCAAATCGTGCACGTTACATAAGCATTAAATGGATTTACCATATAAAAGATGCATTAAAGATTTAATTAGGCAGTTTCATAACCACATTAACCCCGTATCTAACTTTTATAATGATTGTTGTTATATGCCAAGTTAAATAGTTTTGGAACTCATACATCAAATAAACAAGTGCTACACAAAGCTGAGAAAGAACGAGATAAAAAATAGTGAGGCTTTATGGTTCATTCTATCAGAGTAGTTGATGCAGAGAAGAAGCAAAAATAGTTGATTTTATATAAAAAGAGCAAGTTTGTATGTTTTACATAAACATCATATCTGTATCTGTATTCTGTATGCATAATGTAATATAATGTGGCGAAAATAAAGTCGAATAAACTTCCGAATTAACCATTGGATGTCATGAATAAAAGAAATGGTTGAATGAATATAAAAATGATAAACTTGAGGTTATTATTTACAATAAAGAGATTTTTTATTTTTGCGCATAGATTTGTATATTATGTATGTATGAAATGAGTATAGATATGGACATAAAAATTTTCATCTAAAAGCTAATCTACTAATCCATTTGAGGTAACATTTTTAATTTTTCATTCAGGGTGAGTTAAGATATAAGAGATTTCGGTTCACATCGAGACATAGAAATAATACGAGGTTAAAAACTGAGAAAATGACTTTAAATTCAAAATTATATTCAATTCGTCAATTTAATTCCATTGCATATTGCATTGCATGCATCTAGCTAATTACAAGAGAATGAGTCATTGAATCAAGAGAAATAAATCTTTACTTTTATTTAATTTGTAGCGTGTGTGTAATTATGGTCAATTAGTTGTAATTTAGTCTAGTCAGTTAACAATGGCCTGGTCAGTTTTTCGACAAGTTGCGAATCGCTTTACAGCAGGACTTGCAACTGCTGAAGAATCCGTAACTGTTGTTGATTATGCAAAACTCCATACAGAGGTTTTACAACAACACAAACTATATTAATTATCAAAATTGAAATATCTATTTTGAACGATAACTAATTTGATCTTTTATGACAATTTAAGGTGGCCTCTTTTCCTATAATGCTACGTGACAATTGCCTTGTTCTTCATGGGCCTATTGAGCAAACATTTCGCTCGCTCGCAACGTTTACTCAAACTTACAAATATAATTTGATTCTTCACGTTCCGAATAGTGACAAGATGTTCAGCCTATCCAGATCTGATGACAATCAAGAAGTCGAAGATATGTTTATTTTATATAGAGAAACATTTCCTACCCTTGTCAATATCGATCCATTAGTAAGGCAAAAGCAAATTATTGACAAAATTGTATAGTATAAGATATCTTATATATAATACTTGAATTATATGAGAATGCAAAATTGATTGATCTGAAATGACAAAAATGTTTTATAGATTTGTGATCGAGATAAAATAGAAAGGATTTGTCAAAAATTGCTCGAAAATCGCGGATGGACGGCAATTCACATGACGGCTTATCTTGATTACTATAAATTCTTTCGTCATGAATCATTTAGAGGGTAAGTTTTGTTTATAACTTATAAAAGTATCACTTGTAAATTATATATTTTTTATAAAGGCAACTTGAAAACCAAGAAGGAACTTCCCTGCATACTCCATTACAAATTGCAATTTTGGCCAAGAACTTAGCATCAGTCAAAGAACTTCTTGACCTTAAAGTAAATATTGAACATGTGGATTTGAATGGAAATACAATTCTTCATTTTGCAGCCAAATCATCAACTCAAATCCTTCAAGTGAGAAATATCTGGAGAATGAAATTTTTTATTGTTATGTCCTAAGTATGAAAATAATATTTTTCTTTTGACTTTTAGACTATTCTAGAGAAGAGGCCAGATGAATGCAACAAATTAATTGATTATATTAACAACGAGGGAAAAGCGCCCTTGCACATTGCTTGTAAAAATAATGAC
Organism: Neelides folsomi; assembly: GCA_034687125.1. Taxonomy (NCBI): domain Eukaryota; kingdom Metazoa; phylum Arthropoda; class Collembola; order Neelipleona; family Neelidae; genus Neelides; species Neelides folsomi. The sequence continues at coordinate 118,123 of JAQGBZ010000023.1, forward strand.
GTTACAATTTTGAAGGTATGTACTATTATAGTATATTTCACATTATTTATCGATTTACAATGCTAATCTGCATTTTTTAGTTTTTCTATTTTAATTTGGCTATAAGAATATTTGTTTGATATTGTGTTAATCTGTAATAATAAATCACAATTTAAAATTCCTTAAAGTTTTCACCCAGTCGATTATATTTAAGCGATTCTGATGTTCATTTAATTATCCAATTTATTTCCTAATTTATTTAATTTACCTTTTAACCATTTTATTATCGAGAAAAATTATTTGTCATTTGATGCGATTTAACTAATTGCAATTAACCAATGCGATATGAATCATATTATAAATGAATGTATTTTTAATAACGGGGATTTTACTGTTTTTATTAATCTACTAAAAACAATATTTTTATATTTTGTTATTTTATTTTGCCATTTCCTTCTACGCTTGAAGATGTTGTTAAATGCTGGTGCTAATGTGAATATTGCAAGCCGAAATCACGGTTATCCTATTCATATGGCCGTTCAAGCCAAATCAATTTGTTCAATCCAGGAACTCATCAAAAAGTATCCTCATCAACTTCAACTGAAAGTAATTCACTTAACCATCAAGTTTTAAAAAATATAAGATCTAGTAAACTATAAATTCGAATTTGTAATTAGGATCTTGAAGAAGGAGGAACAGCGCTTCATTGGTCGGACACCCCGGATATACTTGCAATGCTTTTGAGTCTTGGTTGTGATCCAAATATTGAAAACTTTAAAGGCAACGTTCCACTGCATAATACTGTATGAATTAAATCACTATTTCGATACAATAAGCAAATAATTATTATCTTGGTCATTTTATTTTCAATTTTTCTTATAGGCCAGACGTGGGGATCTCAAAGGAACTTTGATTCTTTTAGCTCATCATGTTTACCCTGATGTTAAGGGGGAGAATGGGGATACGCCACTTCACGTTGCAGCTAGACTTTGTTCAAAACATATCATGCAAGTAAGATTAAATGAATTTGTCTTTAGACAAGAATGAGAAAAACAATTTTATATTCATCGAACTCTTTACTCTATTATTGTTAGGCTTTGATTGTATTTGGTGCTGATATTGACGTTCTCAATGAGCAAAATGATTCTCCACGACATTTGGTTGCGACTTCACTTAGATCTGACAAAGATGAAATTCTGCATATCCTCACTGCTGTTGGTGCTATGAGGTAAGTTGCTTACTTTGTAACAATAATTCCACCAGATTAATTAATAATTAATTTCTATTTGACATCTAGATGTCCAGAAAGTAATGCAGATCGTTGTACAAACGGTTGTAAATTCTCGGGATCATTCGACGGAATTCCACCAGAAAACTACAATATTGAAGTTCACAATTTGATGCATGAATCCCTTCATGCTTTTGGAGTTCAAAAGGAAATGCAAAATAAAGTGCATAAAAGAGATTCAGCTCGGTCTTCGAGAGAAACCACGCCTGGTGGATGTGAAAGAATGGAAGTTGATAATTGCCCAATTGGTGGTCGACTTCTTTCTCTTGATGGCGGAGGAATTCGAGGATTGGTCCATTTGCAGACTTTGGCAGCTTTGGAAAAAGTATTATTTAATTTATTATGAATTCACAAATAAATAAGTATGAGTTTAATTTTAATAATTTAAACAATCATTTACTTTTAAATTAAAAGGTTTGTGAAGTTCCAATCGTTGAGTTATTTGATTGGATTGCTGGAACAAGCACAGGAGGACTTATCGCTTTGGGACTCGCTACCAAGAAAAGTGTTAAAGAAGTTCAAGGATTATACTTCAGATTAAAAGATCAAGTATTTGTTGGAGATCGTCCTTACAGTTCTGAAAAGATGGAAGATTTTCTCAAAGCAGAATTTGGTGCTGACCTTAAGATGAATTCTATAAGAAGGCCTAGGTACACACTCACATATTTAACAAATATGATAAAAGGCGTTTTAATAATTAATTAATTTTCGATAAATAAATATAAAACAAATATTTTTACAGAGACCATTAACATTTCTATGTATTAAATATAAGATTAACTTTGATTTTTAGAGTAATGGTGACAAGCGTGGTGGTGGATAGAAAACCAATTGAATTCCATTTTTTTCGAAATTACACTTCGCCTACAGCAATGCTCCAAGAAAGACCTTGTGAAGATTGCGAAGAATTTGTTTGGGCCGCAGCGAAGGCTACAGGATCCGCCCCAACTTATTTCAAACTCGATGGAAAATTTGTTGACGGAGGTTTGATGGCGAATAATCCAACTTTGGATGCAATGACTGAACTCCAACATTTCAATGCAACCATGAAAGCCCTTGGAGTTCGGGGAACTTTCAGCGGGCCAACAGTGGTCGTTTCTCTCGGCTGTGGAGTGACCCCGCAAGAAGAAGCATTGGCTTCAAATCTAAATGCCCAATGGCCTAGAGGGATTTTTGATGTGATGTCTCAAGTGCCTAAATTGGCATCTCTAATTAATCTACTTATTGATCAGGTTAATTAAATACAGAGAAATCTACTACCTTTGAATTAAATATAATTTGTTAATTCATTTTAATCTTATATTAATAAAATAATAGGCGACACAAGCGGAAGGACAAGTTGTTGAACGTGCACGCTCGTGGTGTTCTTCAATTGGAATTCCTTTTTATCGCTTCTCACCTCTCAAGTCCAAACATGTGGAGTTGGACGAGAGGAATGACGAAGTGCTAGTCAATCTCATGTGGGAAACAAAGGCTTACATGTACAGAAATACGGATCTTTTGAATGAAGTACGAGAAGCTCTCTTTTTGAATTCGCCTCATGGAATGCCTAATGTGACACATAATTACTAGTGTTTATGTAACATAAAATGTGATATTTAATCATGTATTAATTTAATGCGAGCTACTTAAATTATTATGGTTTTACTTTAAGTAAATTAAAAAAATTATTATCTGTAGTTTAGATTCATTAAATTTTATAATAATTTTGTGATTATGAGAAATAAAGGTGTGTGATACAAAAATTATATAAAATGTTCAGTATTTTGATTTAATGCATTGGGACAATGCTTAAATTTCACCAACCATTTTCTTGATCCTCTCCATATGCTCGCGAGTCTCGACCAAGATATTATTGATCTGCATGGCTCCGTGGCAAACGATCGCCTTTCCGATAAACGGGAGCTCAACTTGAGCTGAAGCTGAAGATGCTGAAATAAATGGAATTCATCGTTATTAACATTAATATAAAATTCTTTGCCTTTTTATTGAATCGATATTTTCAAACGTACTTGCGGTATTCACTTCGTCCTTAACTTTGATAGCTTCCTTGACTTCTTCCATGTATTTCTTAATGTTCCAAACTGCCTGGATAGAATTTTTGATCGACAAGTCAACATCCGTAAGTATTCCCAGCGTCTCCAAATAATCTTTTCTGACTTCACTTTTGTTCTCGGTCGTCAATTTTTCGTAAATACTCCTCAGCGTCTCAATTTCATCCTCCACGTAAACTTCTCCTTCTCCTGTGATATCTTCCTCTTCCTATTAAGTTACTTAAAAATTAACGTCTGTTCCAATCGTTTAAACTATCAATTATCATGAATTAATATTTATGTGTGAAATGATATAATTTAACTTGCCTCTGAAATTTCGACTTTATTGGCGTCTACTTCATTAACGACAACTCGGTGACTCATCTTGAAATAAAATGCTACCGTTTTGTAGTGTACTCGACTCAAATATAATTGCTAAAGATTAAGCTTAAAATTTACAGTTAAAATATTAAACAATTAACAAGGAAGAAAAAAGCTTGATATAAAATAATATAAATTTTAAAACAATAATGTTTGAATATCCTGCCAATACAAACTTAATATAGCGTAAGCGTGTCTGACGCCAAACGAAAATATTGAACACAGAACACAGCATAATAGAAAATGGTAAAAAATATAAAATTCGCTTGATATAAAATAAGTTAAATTTAATTTCGTTTAGTACCCCTATGCCAAAAATTTTAAGCTTGTTTAAAGTTAATTGCATATTTAAGATATTCACAGCATTGAGCTTAAAAATCGTTATAGTACATTTTATAGAGAATTTAACATAGTTTCAGAATATACAAAATTCTGATATAAAAATTTTGCAAATAAAAAAGTTATACTTAAGCAAGCAAAGTTATTACTTCATTAAAAAGTTATGCCTCATATCAGTGGTTCTAAGTAGAGTCTTATTATTTATTATCTAACCATTATTTTCATTGCCAACCTTTAATTTAAACCTTTAACCTTTAATAGACCTCATGAAACTATTTAATTATGTGTTATAAATTTATTTACACTTGCCCTTAAGATCCGAAGTCCTTAAAAATTGGTGAAAATTGACGAGTCGTGAAGGATGGAGGATGCAAAATAAGGAATCTTTATGAAAAATCGATGTTCTGTGTCAAAATGGAAAAAAATCATTGTGTTTCGATTCTTCTCAAATTACATTCTCAATTTAATTATACACATTTTTACATCTATTCATTTTACTTGTAAATAATAATCGATAATTTATATTTTCCTATTGTAATTACAATTGTGAATTTGCATTTGCATTTATTGTATTTAATTATCTCAAGATTAAATGTGAGATTGGATTTATAATTATTATTGTAGGTGTGTATTACAATGACAGGAATTGAATGGTTTTCTTTAATAAGTCAAGGGAAGTTAACTTTACAAAGGGTCTTCAGATTCACTCGCAAGGCTCATTCATATTCCATTCATTCATTATTATTCTTTTTATTACTCCAATCCTCGTTAGTTGATGTACAGTATATTAAATCATATACTTTCACATGACCCATTCACCCATCGCTTCCTCTTAATTTTTCATAATACACCACATGCCTTTAATTGTTCCACTAGGAATATCCTTAACACTTTTTACCTCAAAACAATAACCAAGTTGAACTTATGCACAAAACTAATACAATAATAAACATACCACAATGCTCAACCCTAAAGTTCAAACTATTAGTTAATAGAATTTAACTTTAGTTTTATAACTAGTTTTATAATAGATCTTTATTGAATCATCCTTCATTCGTGCCGTTAATGTATTATTAATATAATAGCTAAAACTGGTTAAGTATTGTAATTTTAATGGTAAACTTGAAGGGAATTCACTTTTATTTTTAATAACATTTAGGTTCATAATAAAAATTGTAAACTGCCACTTTGACCATCATTTACACTTCCTCGGGTTGTGAAACCAAGCGGGAAATTTACTGACATTTAATTACCAAATAATAACATAAATATCCTCCATGTTGAAATGATAATGATAATTAAATTATAAATCCATTCAGTGGCTTCAACTTCGCTCTCGCACTCATTTGCTCAAGTTCATTCTTGCGAAATTGAGACTGTTTACTCCGTTCACCTTTGTCCCATTGGTTTTCTTGGTTGGAATCTCAGCAGATTCGAATTGCCTCTGTTGGAATCGCTTCATCGTCTCGATTTCCAGTTGCTTCATCATCTTCGTCTGGGATGATAAATTGTTTGGATCTCTCCAGTTGACCTTTGATCCTCCGCCATTACTAAGACTATTGCTCTGCCCATTGCTTAGTCCAATGCTCTGTCCATTGGTGATTCCGTTGTTATGTCCATTAAACCCATTAAGACCATTAGCTTTACTCATTAGAGCTGATTTTTCATTTTGGACACTTTGCATAAGCTGCCTATTACTGCTGGAGCTGTTGATGTGATTGATTTGGTTGTTAATCTTCGTGGTGGTTGTCTCTTGGCTCATGATGTACGAAGACGAAGTGGTCGTGGTGGTCGTGAGGACCGACCGCGTGTTGTTTTTGATCATTGGAGGTGGCGGCGGAATTTGGCCATTGCTCAGGGCCGGCTGCTGGCGTTGGTGATGTTGGGCCATCGTGTTGGAGCTGGTCGCAGTCGACATGAAGCCGGTTCCATTGATCGCTGAAGGCGTTGGCTTGCTCTTGCTCACCAACGACGGTCCGTTGTGAGTCAATCTGGTCGTGTAATTTGGAGTTGTTATTGGGGCAGTGTTTAGGGCGAATCCTGAAGGTGTGTAAGTGAAGGGTTTCTTCTCTTTCAACACCGAGTTGGCAATGGCTCGCGGAGGCTCGAGCTGCAATGACATAATAGGAATCATCAGAACTTGGAAGTTCATCATGTTATAGATAGGTCATTGGTCATATTGGTAAGCGCAGACTGTGGGCCTTTCTTCATCCATTGGCAGTGGGGAAATCGAATGTACCTGTTTGGACGCTTCGGCTCGGCTGCTCCAACCAACCCTCCTTATAGGTGAGAACGGTCCTGAGGAATCTGCCACATTCGTGCGTTGAGGGTGAAGAGATTCAAAGGTTAATGTTGGCCCTTGAGTGCTCGGCAGTTCTTCATCAGACCTCCTCCTCTCCTTACTACATCCAAGAGAGAGTGAAAGCATACATTAGTTTAACTAACTTCTTCTATTTCAAACTATAAGTTCAAAAACTGTAAGAAATTATTTCATTCTCCTTTACTAACCATACACCTATTGTATACATAATGATAATTAATTATTATTTTTAAACCAATACAATTATTAGTTATAAGCCCTCTTATTTATTTAATTTTAATAAATTGACTAAGCATGTTCTTCCTATAAAAAAGTACAATTTTTTATTTGACCTTTTATATCCCTACAATTGCGACACAATACAATTTTCTATGCGCATATCAGATACATAGTAAACCTTTGTTATTTATGTAAAGTTTTTATACATTTACAAAAGTTATTGAATGTATCGATAATTTGCATAAATATCATTTAACTCGACAACTTTTTACTCATTTAAGGTAGATTTGGTTAGATCGGAGATATGTAATGTTTGAAGAATGTATAGAAAGAAGTTTTTCTCCAGAACATGATAGATATTTGGATAGTCAGAATGACTTATATTCAATTTATTGGAAGGGAGTTAAATATTAAATTAACATATTACAAGGAAAGTGAGTGTAGATGTTAAAATGCACAAGCTGAATGTGTTTGATTGATCTTTTCAGATCGAGAAGATTCCTTGGAGTCTTCGTCTCATTCATAGGAAACTGACCAAACCTGAAAATTCTCGCATCACCTGTACTTGAGGTTAAGCCAGAGAGGGTAAGACTTTAAAACATAAAAGAAGCTTAGGGAGAATAATTAAGTACACGTAAAGTACTCCTATACTTATGTATTCCTATTACGTTTTATTACGTCAATGATCCCACAGATAATAGAGGAATTATTATTGGGTGTATATTGTGTATATAATACGCGTGTGGTAGTGTAGTGTATATATACGGAGTTCTGTCTTTTAGGTCTCATTCTTCATTGATTCCCTCGTCCAGACGGATCAAGGAGTTTGATTGTACAAAGAGGAGTTTAATGCATTAATTATTCTAATAAGTTCACAAGTGGGACGAAATAGCATGCAAGATTCCTGATATCGCGTCACTCAAGTTCGTAACTCGCGGATCTTGGAACTGAAAAGAGCGGGAGTTTTTTTGAAACCAACCATTTTCTCATTGAGCCTGTAAGTTCCTCTCTTTACACAATTTATTATTCTTAATGTATTTAAATACTCACTTTCACCCTTAAGGAATAAGATCATGTGGATTAGTTATTTAATAAAGTGAAGTAATTCCAATTGCATGCCAGAAGCGGAAAAGACATGAGGGGAATGGCGATGAGGGAATTTAAATATTCAATAGAAATTATATGGAAATCCTTTAGGAATCCTATTATAACAGGATAGACATCTGAGATAAGTGAGATGATCCTTTTCGCATGCATTGTTTGTATCTCCGCAATATTCGCAAATTGCCTGCACAATCCCCAAATCATTTGCCCATAAAGGGAGGGGTGATGGAGAAATGAACTATGTAGTTTTCAATATCATAATCATGAACTCTGCGGACATTCCGCAATTTCAAAAGATCTCGTTTCCTTGCAACATCGATTGCAAGATCAAGACCCGATCACACTCACACTGCCAGAGCAGACGAACATTGTTCATAAGAACCAATACACTTTCACTGCGACATTGTAACTATCACCTTTAACAACTTCCAACATTTAACATTCCTATCATACCTGTAGAGAGATACCTTTAGCTTACATGGGAGTTACATGGAAGTAAGACCCATCTTGTATACATGATATATCTTAGGAAAGGAGTGTGAGAGTCCAAGAAATATCTTTCCCATTTATTTGACACCTCGCACACGTTCACTCCACTCGCTTCATTCACTTCGTTCAAACTTCCTCTGTTCGTGTCTTGCACGTGAACTTTGGACTCTTTGAGAAGTCACTTTCAATATCAATCTTCCTCAACAACCATTTGGTAATTCTTCTTCTCCTTTGGTCAGTTTTGCATAAGATAGAAAAGGATAGAAATTGACAATTCTTTTTAGCAACTACTTTTATGCTTATTAAGTCAATTTAACCATAAACAAAGATTGGTAATGATACAATTTAATTTTGCATAACATTTATGCTCTTACTTTACCAGTTTTACAACTATTATTATAATTTAAACATTTTATTTATTTTGAGTACCGAATTTTTTTGCGCATTAAGGGATAATTACTATTTGTATAAGAGAAAAACATCATTTTCCTCATTAAATCTTTAATGGCTATTAATATAAAGTGAATCCTCCATTAACTTTTTGTCAATTTTAATCGAAATTGGAGCACTTTGTTTTACACAAATATTTTTTTTGCCTATGTTTTACAAAATTGTCTAGAAGATATATGATTATATTTTTGCATGACTTAATTAGTTTCTTACATAAACTTACTTAAGGGCAAATAGGAAATCTCGTGTAAGTGCGTAGATGCGGAGATTTAAATCTCAAAGTCATTTTTTGAATATGAAGAAAAAGTGGAAAGGTCATAAAATAAATTATCAACACCTGAATACTCTTATTCTCACCTCAAAGGGCAAAACCCAATGCAAAAAATCGAATTTATCCTTAAAAAATTGTAATCATTCGATCTGAATAACTCTTAGGAAGTTGATTCCAATGAGCACAATAAGTATAGGGGAGATTCGATGCGGTTGTTTGAACACAAGTTGAGCTTTGTAATTGAACTCATCAAGGGATTATAAAATTAAGACAAGAATTGAGCTGGACAAGGTTGGTTAATTGCCTTCATATAATATTAAGTGTGAGTTAAGTACATTGGAACATGTAATTTATACAACTTTTTTCGTCTTTTTTCATCATTTCCACTCTAGAAATTCCCCTAAAAATTTCCCTTTAAAACAGTGAAAAGGTTTTGATTGTAAGATAATTATTACACTTTCCTTGTTTGATATTTAGTTGCAGTTTGGTAGGGGTTGATTAAGCATAAGTAGTGCCAATAGGGTAATGTGCAAGTGTGGATTTTTCAAATAAGCATATTTTACCATATGTCTTAATGAAGTGCAATAGCAGGTGTAATTGACTATTTGAGAAAAAATCCAAGTACAAAAATTGAGGTAAATAACTTGCAATTTGAGTAAATAACTCTTGCTAAATGAGCTATTATTGAGGAATTTGGATTAATGAACTTCCTGATGCTGTCTCTTATTGTTCATCAATTTATCAATAGTTGATTCAATATGAATTTTTACCAGTTTCAATTCCGATTACTTTAGTTGTTGATTTAAAGTGAATATTGTTTTGAACTCTAAAATATTTATCGTTTATTTTTTGAACTTTTTAGGATTCTTCGCTATATTTAAAAAATGGCCGACACAATGATGCGTAACTTTTCCAACTCCATTCCCAAAGACACGGAATTTATTCAGAGCTTCGAGTTCGAGAAGATCGACTCGATCTACTGGCGTCAACTCCTCTGGCAATATCGCTCTGTTCCTTTTATCGTTGCCGGAATTTACCTCATCTCCGTTTACATTACGAAGAAATGGATGGAAAATCGGCCGCCGATGGACCTCAAGAACGCCTTAATTGGATGGAATCTTGCCCTCGTGGTTTTCTCCGTCATGGGATCTATGAGGACCATTCCCGAGATCTTTTACAACTTTAGGCAATTTGGATTCTATGAGCTCTCGTGCATGAGGTAAATTATCAAACTTAATTTAATATGATTATTCTTAATTATTTGGAAGTCGAAAAAAAGGGGAAAAAATATTTAGGAAACGAAAAAACTTGTACCAGATATCTTTATATCTTTTAATAAGTATCAACACGAGTAAATTTAACTTATAATTTTAACTAATTTTATTTATTTTTATTATATGAAATAATTAGGTGGCTATTATATAATTTATTTTTTGTTTTAATCTAGATTGGATCACAGCCACGCCACGGCCTTTTGGATTCTTCTTTTCGTCTTCTCGAAGCTCTTCGAGTTTGCCGACACTTTTTTCATCGTGTTGAGGAAAAAGAAGCTGACGTTCCTCCACTGGTACTTTTTCCTTTTTAATTAATAGCCCTTGCGTACATCAAGTCTCATGTTAACAAATGCCTTCTACTTGTTCACATTTCTCAACTCCTCCGTTAAAAATGATGTACCATTGGCCAAACCCTTTTAACTTACTCTTGACTAGTCGCAATGTGCAAGTACATCATCTTTATGTAGTGTATAAGCACTTTATATAAAGATCGTTATGATATTACTAAATAGTTAACTTACATTTAGTTGTATGGTATAACATATAATTTTATAACAAGTTAGTTAAGTTTGATCTTGTTTATTACTTTTAATTTGTGACTAAAGTGGGGCTGTAACGATCTTGTGTTTCTTTTAGGTATCATCATTTGAGCATTTTCCTCAGTTGCTTTTACATGTACCCAAGTTATTACCCATTCTTGTGGACTGCTGGAATTAATTACTGGACTCATTCCATTATGTACTTTTATTTCTCAATCACGGTAAGATCTCATCTATTGAATTAATTCAAATTCTCAATTGATTTAATTCCCACTAAATTCCATTTTATGCAAATGTTAATTGAAAAGTTAATTGGGTCGTTTCTTGACTTTTAGACTGCCGGAGTGAAAATACCAAAAACTATTAGCATGACGGTCACGACCATTCAAATTGCTCAATTCATGGTTGGAGTTTTTACCATCTGTTATGCGATCCTCTTGAGAAGTACGTAACTTTAAATTGTCGCTTATAATATATAAAAACTGCAATTTAATTTGTGCTAATAGTTAAACTACATATGATACGATTAAGATACTAAAGAATCTTAAATTGCCTTTCCCTTTCTAATCTTTGTTTTTTATGACCTTTAGAGCTCGGCTATTATTGCGAAGCAGATGATGAACCTTTGACCCTTCTTGGATTCCTCGCTGTTTCATACCTCGCTCTCTTTGTCAAGTTCTTCGTTAATGCATACATTAAGAAGGGGCAAAATGCTGCTGCGGTTGCCGCCGCCAAGGCGAAGAACGAGTAAAAAAATTCTCATGATGTCACAATCAAAACTCAATAGTGCAAGATATGAAGAATATAAGCCTGGACGCCTTTATAAGATTAAATAACTTTACACATAAATACGATCACATACTGGAATCATTATAATTGTAAAAATTTATAAATGTAAAAAGATGAACACAAGTGAGTATTACAGGTTTAACTAAATAAACTCCTTGTTTAATCCCCCAATTTTGTATTAAGCACCTTTAGGATTTTTAATAGTGATAAAAATGTAATTTGACATAATTACATGTATACTCATTTATACACTCACAGTTACTCTTTTAAGGTGATGATTACAAGTTATATTAACTCTATTAATGTAGTTAGTTAGTTTTAATTATAGCCCTTCGTTTCCCACTTACTTAATATTTTAATTGTAAAATACGTTAAATAGGGTATTGAACACTATTAATTTTAATTACGATTATTTTAATTTTATTGCACAAGATATTATTATATTGGTGTTAGTTTTTAACTGCACTGAAATACCCTTGTATTTAAATATTTACTATTTCTATACTATATCATTATTATATCCAATATCACATATTATAGATTTATGTAATATAGTTGAATATGGTTTTGAAGAAATCATACAATTTGCATGTAATTTGCAAGTGAATTTGTGTAGAAGATTTCTTACGCGAAGGAATTACGATGAATTAAAGTTTAAAGTTTCTACTTTTTTATTTAAAAAATGTACATTATCTTACCTCAATAAGGTTTTAAGGATCGGATCGACTCCTTGGCTTTGCGTCACCGTTTTTGGATCCTTCGTCTTCATGATTCCATTTGCTTTGTCATTTTCGCTTGTCAACATTCCTCTATACAACGTATAGACGAGTTTTTTTACCCTCGGGTCGTTAGGGTCGATTTTTTCCACTGGAGATTCCATCGGAGGAGTTGGCGATCCTTTAACTGGCGGCATTTTCACTATTAATTTTATTTTTAGTTAATAAGATTTAAACTTCATATATATATAATTATATATGAAAAATTATAAATAAATAAACCAACTGTTTTGTTATTATCTAAAACAGTTAAATAATAAACAAAAATAAAAGAAATCAACGGAGAATTTTGATGAGTTGAATGGAAAAGGGAAGAGAGTGGAATGTGGAAGGAAATGAGGAAGTTGAATTTCAATGATAGAATGAGTGAGAGTGGATCAGTGAAGATTCAAAATTGAATAGGGAGAATTCGCGAAGGTCCTTCCTTTTCCCTCCCAACTCATTACACCAACTATTTATTTAGAATACAAAGGAGTCAACAATAAGTGACTTGATCTCAATTTGCTAACTCGGAAGAATGACAAGTTGATTTTACAATTACAAGACATTCAATGAGTCAAATGTTTGAATTCTGTCAATGACTCAAATGAATTGAACTCCTCATTCCTCACATACTCATTGTTCATTTCCATGAACTTGGATCAATTAATAGATTAGAAAGTTTTCATTCTCAAAGCTTCCTAATACTTTACTATTATACTTTAATTTAATCCACTATTTAATATCTAATGTAAATATTGTTAAGTCTGATTATCTAGGGTAAAATTATGTGGTGTAAAGAGTTGACACGAAATTATGTTTTGGTAAACTTTTGATGAAAATACTCAAGGATTTAAATTACATTAACTTCTATCTAACTAACTATCATAAGCACCTGTAGTACATGTAATATGTGTTAGTACTCATAAAAGCATCATGCATTAATATTTTAATCATAAAGTACTAATTAAAGAGGTGGATATAATTCTAGATAGGTATTTATACCTATTAGTTGTACATAATCATCATACCAAGGTACTTTTATAAATGAAGATTTTCCAATATTTGTCAATTTTTAATGTTAGCTCAAGTGGTTGAGTTAGTAAACATTTTGGTGTAGAAAAGCAAGTAAAATTTGATTAAACATGATTCAACAAATGTATCTATTTAGATTGGTAAATATTGTAAATTGGAAGAGAGGAAAAGATTAAAAGTATTTAATAAATCCATAATAAACAATGAGTCATTTCTATTCCTTTCATAACTTTCCTCGTTATTTATATTGCATAAAACAAGTCAATTTACATTCTCAACTCTCAATTAGTTTCTTGTAATGATTTGCTTGAGGTTCTCGAACTTATCGTTATAATGAATTACACACCTCAATTTAACTATAAAATATAGAATACACGATATATACAATGTTGCAGTAGTAGTAAAAATTTATATTTTGAATATACTAATAGAATATTGCAAATAAACAATATAAATGTATAAGAATTTGATAAAAAGTTGAAAAAAGATAATATAAGTGTACATACATTTATGTAATAACTTAAGGCAAAATTGTAAGTAAACACTAACCTAACCTAACGTAAACAAAAGTTGATATATTAATACCCTACTTTTTCTCACGTAGCGTGCAAAATTAAAGTTAAAAATATAGTTTACAAATTTTTAACTTTCGGATGCTAATACTGTATAAATATGTATAATTAATTAAACTAATGATATTATTTAAATTATTAATTACCGAAATGTAGGCTTTAATGTAATGGAAGATTTGGACAACAAACGTTATATGACTTATATGTAAACAAGACTTTATGGTATTGGTGATCTTCTGTTTGATGGTGATCGTCCCAGTTGTTTCCAGAGACTGAAAGAGATTAAAATGATGAAGAGGAATTTAGCAGTTGTCACAGAGGACAATTGAGCTGACGTCATCCAACTCTCGTCTTCATTTATTAGATCATCAGCCAAAGCGGATGTTGGGGGATAGGAAGTAATAGGTTATTAAAGGTGTGACTCTCCCAAGTCGCAGGAGTGAAGCCGAAGGATATGCGGTGGAGGAAATATGATCTCATCCTCATACAAACAACAACAATGAAATTCCTACCATTAAACTCCATGCATTTACTCCTAGGCCTTTTAACTTTTTACAAACTCGTTTCATTTCATTGTTGCTCTCTGCTATACCCCTATACCCAATAGCCACTTGGGTATATTTTAAAGGAATTCTTGCGTAGCTTACATTTACTCCTATGATCTTCCTTCATTCTTTCAATGCTTTTCAATGCTTTGGGCATCCACTCGATGACGAATTGGTGGAAGTGAGAGAGCTTTGCGAATTGGCTAATGGAAAATTGGCCAAGCCAATAAACCTCATCATAACCTTTCCATAAAAAATGCATTATCATCCAAACACAAGTGTTTCTTTTCTTTATGTCATGTTGTTCTATCAAATGAAATGCTGCAGATTGCTTGGAACAATTTGAAAGTGAATCTTGTATGATATAATGCTATTATATTATGCGTATTATGTATGCTTTCAAACCTATTTTATTCTATGTAACTTTTTATTATTATACTTATTTATAAAGCATCCCAATACTGATGGTATTTTTTTTAAATTTAAATGTCTTCTACCTATATTATATTCCTAGTACTTAATACTAATTTTTTGATTCTTGGTACATTATGTGAGATTGATGTAATGTAAAATGAAAAGATTGAGATGATAACATTGTATGATATAAAGTAAAAAATTAGTAAGTCTAATTTCTCATAATTTATCAAGGAGTGTTCAATGTTGTCCATGGAATTTGTAATGGAAATATCCGAGGAAATGGAGATTGATTTATTACACAAATTCATTCGACATTGAATTTTGTAATCGAAATATCGAAAAAAAAGATTTTGAATGAATGGGAAGTTGAGCGAGGATGAGCGACTCGATCGGATTCAAAAGGACATTGAGATTATTTCAGCCCTCCAAATGATTTTGAGTTCTTCGGAAGCAGAAGACAAATTGTATGAGAGAAATGAAAGAAATGAGAGAATTGGGCAAACTGATCGAAATATGCAGGAGAAGCCTGAACGAGAGAATGCCGCGTCAAGGAACTTTAATTTCGGACTTCCCAAAGGCCAATTTAGTAAATTACCTGTAGAAAAACCTTCAGAAAAACGAGGCAAGTCGATGAAGCTCTTTACGGAGAATCAAAGGAATTTGAACAATGAAAAGGAAGAGCAAATGGAGAGGTTGAAGGGAGCTGAAGGGCAATTGGTCGAAAGACTCCAACAGGAAATTATGTATGAAAAGAAAAAGAGGAAATTGGCTGAAAACGATTTAATAAATCAACAAAATGAACTCAAAAATGTACAAAAATATTAATTAATTATTTAAATTCGTAATTGGTTTTTACTCTTTTTACTCACAGTATTATCATTCAACATTATAGCTTCACAATGTAATGAATTTTTTGATTATTTGAATAAATTATCAATAGCGCTTTGCTAAATTTACCGTAATTGGTTGAAAAACACTGTTATCCTTATATTTTAAGATTCAAAAGGAATTGGAAAAGGAGAGCGAAACAAAAAAATCAGTTTTGTCCACAGCTATGCAACTCAAATATGCCATTCAAAAGAAGGAGAAGCAAATGACCAATCTTGAGAATGAGAATAAAGATGCAAAGGTTAAATTATGTTATTTTGATAGATTTAGGAGTAGGAGACTAATAATAAGACTAAATTATAAATATTTATGAAGCTAAAAAAATTAAATGTTTGTAATAAAGGCAGAATGGTTAATAACCTTCTTGAAAAATTTAATGGGACAATATTTTTTCTCCCCCAATGATAATAGATGTTACCCCAATTATTTAATAGATTTCAGGTTTTCCCCCAATGATCTTTATGATTTCCCCAATTTGTATAGTATGTTCCCCAATGTTAATAGAATGTTTCCATACTTTATTACAATTGACTTATATTTTTATTCTTCATAAAATAGCCATTTTAATCATGATAAATGGTATAGAATAAACAATATAATATTAAAATTATTAATAAGTTTTAGGTAATCTTAATTTAAAAATATTTTAAAAAAAATATAAGTTGCTGAACAACAAGTGCTTTTTTTGCTTTAGACGGTCGACCTTTTTTTCCTTTTTTGGCCAATAGGATTCGTTTTGGCTTCAACAGGCAATGTAAACAGATTAAGTCGAGCAGCGATTCCAATGAGATGTTTACATACATAGTTCTTGGAATAATAAGGACAAGTGCAGGAAGATTTATCTCATAATCCGTCAAATTTAACTTCCCATATACGATTCTGTCTTCTTGAAGGTTTCAAATGTCCATAACTTAGTTTCATTGTAACGAATGAAATTATCAATATCGACTTCTTTAATTTGCTGTTGATTTGTCGGTTGATATAAAAATTAACATTTTCACCACGCATTTTAACATCAATGTCGCTTCTTGACCAGTTATAGGCTTCTGTGAGGAGAGGAAGTGACAATGTAGGAATTTCTGCAAACGGTTTGGCATTTATATTTGTCGGATTTCTTATATGGGATATTTTTCGAGACTTCAATAAATTGTCTTAATTGAAGACGCTCACGAAAAGTCCCTTCGTCTTTTATCAAGCGGTTTGTAGTTTCAAGAGCGTTATTAGTAGACGGAGCATTAGGCACTTTTCCTTCGAACCAACCTTCAAATTTGTATAAATACTCATTGATGAAATAATCTAAAAAACCTTTTGCACTTTTTTCAACTATCCATTTTTTAATGAACAACTTTTTGCCGACCTGGAAATGCTCGTCTGTCCTCAATAGCTGTAGAAATGAGATGTCACTCATAATTTCCTCTTGAATTTTAGCTGATTTAATTAAAATAAGCTTTGATCTAATATTCCTGTTGATGTGCGCATAGCAGTAAATTCTTTTATAATCATCTCCAAAAGTATTTCTAAAGGCACAGGTGATTTATTAGGCGCAATCAGCTACCAAAACGGAAGGTGAATAATTGTTCATTTTTAAAGATTGGAATACAAATTCATAATCTTCTGTCGATTCACCGTAAGTCACTGCTAGTCCAAATGGATGAAATGTTTTATCTTTATCCGTTGTTCAGGGAAGCCATTCCAAATGAGCTTGTAAGTTGCATCAGCATGTAAGATTGAATTTTGGTGGTAAGTGAAATGAGCCTTTGTGTAGTTAAAAAAATCTAAATGAATTATTTTCACCTTCTTTGAACTCATCAACGACGTAATTGGAAATATACGGCTCGTCTTGATCATTGGGAATGATGTCATGATCTTCGCAAATTTTGCTTAATTGGACCAATGAAATTATCGGCATTCCATAATGTTCCCTTCGAACTTTTAATAAAAAAGAGGATATTTGTGTTATTTTAGGTTATTTAATTCCTTCGTGTCTCAATCGCATTAGAGTGGCTTTGGGTTTAGTAATTCCATTTGAAAATATCTCTGAAATTTTTAACTTAACATTTTTTTCCAATCCATTTTTTTCTTTTTCTTCGTGTGTGTGATCAAGTTCATTTCGATAAAGTTCAACACTTTGTGTGTTGTTTTTAAGTAAAAGCTGAATTTTAGACTTACAATCTTTTGAATATTTGCAGATGTAATTAATTTTTTCTCCTTCTGTCCTGAATTTGTTCTTGTACTCCCAAGTTTCTTCATCACTCACTTTCTTTTTTGCATCCAGCAAGTTTATGAATTCAGAAGATTTAGTCCATGAGTTCATATGTTTAGCCTTTTTTAAAACAGGTCCATCGTTGTCCTCCTCGGATTGAGATGAATATGCTTGAAGACTTTGCGACATTTCTATTAGGTATATAATTTATGAATTTGAAATTAAAAATAGTATAATATATATATTTCTCACCTCTGAATGACCAAAATAGTTAATTATATGACTATTATTTTGAACTTAAGACTTGTGTATGTGGATAATTATTAATTATGATTTTGAGCTTTAAATCAATTTCATCGTCTCAAGTTGGAAAACTCTTGACACAGAGGCTCTTTTGTTGTGAACTTAAACCTTTCCTTATCTATACTCACAATTTTGCATATGAATGTGTTTGTGAAACAGTATTGTAAGATTTATGAACATTGGGGTAATTGCTATTTTTATTGGGGTAAATAGAATAAATCACTGGGGTACCGTTTTATTGTTATTGGGGGAAACGCTATTGAGGTCATTTATATTAAAAAATTGGGGTACGATCTATTATTCTTGGGGGTCTTTAAATGGTATCCAAATTTAATTGACATTTTAATTAAACAGACCAAAATTAACGAATTGGAAAACAAAATTCAAGAACTTGCCAAGCTAAAGGAAGATGTTGAATATTCTCTTAATCATGAAATTGAAAAGGTTGAGAAACAAAAATGCGATTTGGAGCTTGCGAGTCAAAAGTTTTATAACGACTTGCAAATCCACAAGGAAAAGCTTGAAATAAAAGAAAAAGAGTATACTAAATTATCAATGTTTTATAATAATTATAACCGAAACAATTATAATGTAATACTTAATGAGACTAACGTTATTGAACTCTGATGATTAAATAAAATTAGGAACTCATTGATTCGAATATCTTGTGATAGCAAATTAAAGAACCAATTTAATCTTTTGGCTTCTAAATACGCTCAGTTAGAGAAAGAAAAGCAAAAATGTGAAGTTGAATTGCATAAAACTCATATAAGGTTTGATCCTTAATTAAAATTTTTATTGTTTTCTGAACTTTATACAACATTTGCTTAATTTCATTTTAATGTTTTTGCATTTTTAATTGCGTTCAATATTCAGATTGTCCAGTAACGAATCCGAGCTCAAAGACGCTGAAGAATCACTCGAGCGGATTAGGGGCGACTTCCACCGCGAGAACACAATGCTACAATTCGAACTCAAAAACACGGAATCCGACCTTAAGAAGGAAAGGGTTAAAATGGAAGTTCACTCGAAAGAATGCAAGGAAGTGACAAGCAAAACCAAACATTTGATTGAGCATTTGGTAAATGAGAAAAATTCGCTTAGAAAATGCTTACAGGACTCAAACCAAAGGAGAGATGAGCTCGAGAAAAACCTCAATCTTCTCTTAAAAGAAACAGAAGAGAAATCAAAAGCCGAGAATGAAAAGTCTACCAAATTGAATGAAACTCTCAATGAGAAAAATGTGCAACTCTTTTCCATTGAAAAAGAATGGAGTGATCTTGCATTGCAATTCCATAAGGTTGAAATTGACAAGAAGAAATATTCTGAGTTGCTTTTCGACGCTAAATCAAAATTTACCGAGAATCGGAAAAAACTCGAGAATGAAAAGAAGCAATGTGAAATTGAAAAGGAAGCAATTGAGTAATTTAAATTAATTTAAAAATTACAAATTAATTTACTAATAGAACAAACCTTTAATCATATATTATATCCTACTTACTGTACTTAAAGGATGCCCAAATCTTCAACCTGATATCTTCAACTTTTAAATTCATATTTAGAAAAGAATTAAAAAATGTACGCGAAAATTTGGCAATTTTGCAAAAAGTGTCTGAAGATCATCATCGCACGACCTTAAAACTCCGAAGCGAGTTAGAAGACGAACGCAAAGACAAATTCCATTTAGAACGCGAATTAAGCGAATGCAAAATGAAGGAAGAAAAATTGAAACGTCATTTGGAAGCTGAAGAGGACGAGAACGAGGAATTGCGTGAAAAAGTTGAGCGTCTTGAAAAAGGCGTGATCGAGTTGGAGCATAAATTGCAATCACACGACTGTGAAGATCAAGTGGAATCGAAGTGGAAAGGTCGGGTGAAGGAAATGGAATTAGACCTCCACCGGCGACTCCAACAATGGAAATCCTCCATGGAGGCCGCGAAGAGGGAGAGAGATGCGGCTGTGGCAGCTGCAAGGTTCGCCTCTATTATTACTCATTCAATACATCCACAATATACGAATCCGGATGCAATCTCCAATAAATCTTTGTTTCGTTTATCAAACGCCTCCTCATATTCCCCACGTGCATTTTATTTTACAATACAAAAATCTTTTTACTTTATATATACCATCAATTCAATAAAAGTCTTTCCATTAAATATCCCTATAAGCTTTTTTATTATAAAGAGTTCAATATCCCATTAGAACCGTACAGCACATACCACAAGATTAAACTGTATAATTAACATTGTAAAAATGCACGATTATTTTGATGATTATTTTCATAGAAATTCTGTTTTTCTTTACAGGAGAGCAATGGAGCATTTAGAACTGACCAACTCAAAATGCGAAACTCGTGTTTTAGAAATTCTGAGTCAATCAAGAAGGGAAAACATGAAAAACGCGACAAGACTTGAAAGACAATTGACAGAAAGAACTACAAAGGTTGCTTATAAAATAAAATTTTTAATTACAATTTCAATTTAGCCAATTTATAATTAATTTAAGATCTCTTTTTTATTTATATTTATTATCTATCTGTATTTACGTCATGGTCAAAACATTTTTAGTGTTAATTATTAATGCGTAGTTAATTATTTTTATGCTTATAATTTTTTACTCCCGTTTATAAAAGGTTTGCTATATAAAACTTTGGTTTTAATTTCGTACTTCATTGAATTGAATGAAGAGAATTGAATTTCGTCCTATATATAAATTGGATAGAGATGGGAGAAATGATTGATATATGAGATATTTGTCTCGTTTGCAGATCGGGGAGTTGGACAGAGACCTTCAGAGGGTTCGTCTCCATTCAAGTCAAATCCAACAGAGCTTGACATCCAGAATTCAACAGTTGCAGAACGCTCTCAACCTCTGCATTGGACAACCCCTAAACAGCTTCAACTCAGCTGAAATGGGGAATTTCGCCCTTTGAACAAAATGATTTTTATCTTACAAAGGGCCCTTAAGCTTTGAGTACCCTCCAGTTACTAATTTTAGATATTCCTAAACCTGTAGAGTACATTGTCATTACATTGTTAAATTTTGTTAAATAATTAACTACGTATTTCTCAATATTTCTCATTCTAAATATGAAATATCTTAAAAATAATAATATGATATAAACTCGTATTTTTTCGTACTTTTACAATAAAATATAAAAAAGCACTTTTTTATAGAAATGGGTATCTTATAAAAAATACCTACTAGGTCACCGATTGTGAGATGGATTTCAATTAACTTTGATAGTTATTTTATGATAAATAATAAAATAGTGTGTCATTATAAAACAACATGATTTATGTGGTCGGTTAATTTCCATAATTCATAATGGGAGGGAGTGTTTATACTCCAAATCATCTGTTGCATAATTTCCCTATCAATTCCCTCAATGAAGTCAATGAGTCATTTGAGGAAGAGCAAAAGAAGGCAGTGGTTGATTTTTTTGTATTTGATTTAGGCAGTTGATTCTGCTCTTCATTTTTCAGCTCCAAATGGCAATTTTGTCAAAGAGCGAGACAAATCTAAATGAAAGTGATAAGTGGAGGAAGTGAAAGGGTGAGGAAATTCGCCGTGTAATAACTCGCCCGCATTTCCACCCGATTTTTCATTCTTTCGATCCACCGAAAATAAATTTTATTCATCACCTTTTCCAATCCCAATGTACATAAAATGTTATATTGCATCCATTCTATGTAATACTTTTGATCATGGCATTTAAAACATGAGGATTGTAAAAAGCAATGAGAGCTTTCTTTGTCCTCCCTGTAATCCTTTCTTAATCCATGAAAATTCATTCGAATCCGCCACCGTCAACTTGTGAATTAAACGGCTTTAATCCTTTTCATTCCCGTTTTGTACTTTGCCCAATTTGACACGCCATGTAATACGCTTAATGCTCATAACTTATAACAATATACATTAGAGGAAATGCTTACCAAAAGTGCAGATCTGTATTATTGTTATCGGAAAGGGTTAAAAGGGTTCATATTCAATAATTTATAGAAAAAATAGAATATAAAATTTCATCATTTGATATCTCTCTAACCAGCCGAGTCTGTTTCATTTTGATCTAAAGAGGAATAAAAGGAAGAGGATGGTTTGAATAGGAAATCCCCTTGGGCATCTCATCCTTAAATTCAATAATGAAAAGAGACGAGATGGTTTATGTGTATAGTATTAATATATATTTATACCATGTATGGTGGAGATGGTATATGGAGCAGAAGGGGGGTTGATTACAATGGAAGTGAATTTATAGGAGGTTTGATGGTCACCGGACCGACAAGGCACCCAAGAAGAATTATGATAGGGGGGCATTTATGAGGAAGGGTTAAGGGTCATTCGGATGGGGACAGGTGGCCCTAAAAAGGGAACCACCATCATTGCACTGCTTTGCCTTCAGCTCTTAATGGTAAAAGTGAATATGAGCAGACTCTTGTGTCTTTTTCTATCTCGACTTTGTTCAATGGTTCCATGCAGAGTAGTGAATCATTTTAACTCGAATAAATGAATGCGAAAAGGACTTTTGTTCTCGTGCTCATAAAAAATTGACTGGGCCAACAAAGTGGGTGAGGGGGTGAATCCACACATGCTTTGCTTTATACCAAGAAATCACGTCGTTACAATTGCAAGGCCCCATACATCTGGATACTTCATTCGCCATTGTTGGCTTTGTAATTAAAGGGGCCCATTTCATGACATTATTGCACATTGTACATTTCAAATTCCAATTTCGAATTTCTCCCTAATTGGTAATATTATAAGAATATGAGATGGTTAGAAAAATCTTTAGCATAAATTCATAATATTCATATTGTAATTACCTACAGAAGAAATTAAGATTTTATATATACCCTAATTGTTATTTTATAAGAAAGGAAAATCATTTATAAAGATAATGAATTCAAAGTTTCAATTTGAATCTCCTAAAATTTTGAGCAATGATAAGAGTACAGGCTGAAAGTACAAATGATAAACAAAGGATTTAAATGAATGACCATTGGAGCATGGATCTTGATCGAGTTCTATTGAAAAACCCGAGTGTCTCTTCATTGCGGACATTGAAGTTTGAGTGGAGATGAGCGAGGATTGTGGATTTGTAGGCTGAGCCCTTCGTGGACCATTTGCCAAGAGGTCACTTAAGGGAATCCCCGGAGTGGTGCACGTGGGCTCTCGTGCCAATCCTCGATTACCAAACATCCCCTCCGCACCCTTCGTCCTTCCACAACTCCCGGATTGAATCTCTCTCACTTTCATCCTGAATTTCATCCAATTAACAACTTCCCTTCCTCTTTCATCTTATTCACTCTTTCAACCCTTTCTTTTACTACTCTTTAACTTGCGATTTACTTCAACACTAAAATTATTATAAATAAAGTATAAAAGTTCATTTTAAAGAGAAAAAATATTGTTGAAAGTCGTTTGAAAAGTTAGTTTTAATTTTAACTAAAATAACACACTTTTAAAGTTTAAATAATAGCTCCATTTAAAGATCATTTCAACAGTAAATATGATGGGAATGAATTATCATCATCATGTTGAACCGATTCATGTACTCCAACAACAAGAATATTATTACGGTCAATCCGCCAGTGTTGTTCATCACCATCCTCAACTTCCCCATCACCTCGACCATCATCACACACCAACAACACACGAAATGTTAATTAAAGAAGAAGTAACTTCACCCATTCAACTCCAACATCAATTTCCGATTTCTCCTCCACCAACGCCATTAAAAACTCGTCGTTGTCGTCTCGACTCCTCGCGCTCCTCCGACACTGAAAAAGAAGAACTTTCCATCCCTCCCGGGCGCCCGAATCGCCGCACTCGGCGTAAAAGCCCCGCACTTGTCATGAAGCTCAAAAAGCATCGTCGCCAAAAGGCCAATGATCGCGAACGTCATCGGATGCATTTACTAAACGATGCCCTTGAACGTCTGCGTCTTGTTTTGCCCGCGATGCCTCAAGATCAACGCTTGACGAAAATCGAGACCCTGCGTTTTGCTCACAATTACATTTGGGCTTTGAGCCAGGCTGTGAGCGTGATCAATTCCCTGGGCGAGGACGGGAAGGTTGAGTCGGCAGATGGGAAATATGTTGTCCGGGTCGGGAACGTGCGGATTGTGTTGAACAAAGAAGGGGAACTTCTTGAGACGATCGCCACGCGACCTTCTACCCCAAATGGGCCAGGAGAGGAGGGCGAAGGGACACGCGACTTCCACGCGACCAACCCTCCTTTCCAACCACAATATTTTGGCGACAATGGGGATTGCTCCTCCAATTACTCCTTCAACAGCTCATTTGAGGATGAGCCGGCGACAGATCAATTTTATTACTAAAACGAAGCCACGCGACACAAACACCCGCAATCAATTGGGCTTATTGGGGAAGAAAAGAACACACGTGGCGGAGCCTTTTTAATGCTAGTTTAGATTTCACACTTATTGTTGATATTTTGTACTTGTACACTAATTGTAATTTAATATGCTAACATACAAACTACACATTCTACCATGTACAGATATATATTAACAGAATATATCCCATTTCCTATCATATCACATTACTATATATAACATACACGTTCATCATTGTAAAAAATATTAAACACAAACTTGAACATTAATTTTGTACATGATTTTGTGAATTTACTTTTATACCATGTTTAGTTTTTGCTGATCTTTAATTTTTAGTATACTTTCTGTGATTTTTACCATTTTAACAAATGAATGAGTAGTCAAATTAAAGTCAATTAAAAAAACTAAAAAAACTGTATTAATTTAAAATGTTTAAATAAAAACACGAAATAAACTCTAATTTTAATAACTATATAACTCCATTAATTCTACTTATTGCTACTTTAATTTTTAAAGCATAAAATGTCACATTTACTTCATGAACTCGTGTTTTACTCGTTGATATGCACAAATCATCATGTTTGTAAATAAAGTCATTTAAATATTTCATAAAGTCATAAATTAAACAAAAAATCAGTTTGAGGATAAAATTAACTATTCGAATATGAATTTGTCATGAAAGCGGAAGTTGGAATTAGGTAAAATGAGAAGCGTGGAATTGATTCTTCTTCGACCCTTGAGGGATTCACGGCTGAGTCTACAACTCAATGAATTCGCTTCTTTGTCTGGCACCCTCACCCTGCTAATTCAAATTCGTCACGGGCTCTTATGAACTCGTTTACATCTACTTAACCAAATCACCATTTACAATCCCATTCTCCCTTCGTTCCCCTCATTTTCCCAATTCTCGACTTCAATTTCATACAAACAAAAACCGGCAAAGTTTCCTTGATCTCATTAGTTCCAACTCCCAAATTACTCTAAAATTACCAAACCGAAATTAAAACTTTTTAAAAACTAACTAAATTTGTTCTTAACAAGTAAAATAAGAAATTCAGGATTAGTCAGATAATTTGTCATATTGATGAAAAACGTGCTAGAAAAATAACGATTGAAAAAGAGTGAATGAGAAGGTCTCTATCCAACAATGGGGTAAAGTTTGAAAAGAAAGATTTGAATGAGAAATTGCATTTGCATCCATTAAGTTCTCCATTAGGGACCTTCAATGGACTTCAATGGAGACGCGTGAAAAGATAAAAGTTGTAAATGCAATTGAATGACTCGATGCATTGAGTTAAAGTCTCTAAAAAGGAATTTGAAATTCCGCTTATGAAATGATGGAAATGGCCGTAAAACACGGTTCCTATATTATGAGTTTATAAGCCTCATCCCCCGAACTTATCCAGTGTCAAGTTGGGGTTGTTTGGGGAATCGGGGAGCGGAGGATTTAGGTGGATTTGTCTTTCTATTTAGCTTTTACCGTTTTGCTCCTCTCGCCTTTGGACAAAGGGAGTTTTGAGCAGAAGAGAAAAATCGCCGTCCCTTTTGTTGTGCTGGTCGGATGAACGCGGCCACCTGCTCCACAACCCCACTCATCCACCGGCGACACAAATCCCATTGTGAAATTATATCAACCCCTATGAGGACTCAAATATACTATATTTATAACTACATGTAATTATGTATAACTAGGAATACCCGGATATTTAGTAGGGTCTCTGATGCCCAGTAGCCTCCGTATATCCAAATTTGGGTGGATGAATTGAATGCATTTGAATTTGTGTCCCTGTAATCAAATTTGATGGATTCTTATTCAGTCAGTCCACTCCCTCATCTGACAATCAATCATGTGAGAATGGGCGAATCTCTCGAGGCAATTTGAGGGAAAATGTCCAAGCCGCCATTCAATTCCATCTTTACACATATTTGATATCCCTTGTCCAATCGCTCCAATTCTTAATGTCTCGTAAATCCAACATGTTTAACTCGACAAAGATTGCATAGGACTAGGACAAACACGACGATTTTATTGAACACGTGCCGTTTTATATAATAAGTAGTACAAGATTATAAGTTATAGAAATTATCACAAAAACAAGATTCCTTCAGAGGACCCCATTTTTTAATTTTTGATTTAATTAATGCTTTTAAACTTTTTGAATTTAAAGTGATCAATATTTAATTAAATCGGATTTTAAGAGTAAATACAATTTCATTAGTCATTCACATAAATGTTATATACTTTTTATTTATCCGGATTTTTAATCCTTTTTATGATTTTCTCTCATCAAGCCAAAGCACTTATGATTTGAAAAGTTTTGAGCATCAAAATCTAGCTATAAAAATGCATAATATATTTCGCAAAAATCATAAAGTTAGAGGGCTTAAAGAAAATGAGACTGTAAGTTAAATGAAAAATAAAATAATGTAATATACCTAATTTGCATATATCATATTGCATGTTTAAAAGCAAATTGTTGTTATAATTCGTATTTATTCATATTTCAATTACAGTTAGTTTATTATGCTGGAACTCATTGTGCTCGTCAAGTAAGGGGAAGGAGAGAAATGGACAGCGATCATTTCCATGATGGCAGATATGGGGAAAATCTCTTCTTCAGCACCGATCCAAATCTCTTCCAATTCCCTGAAGACAAATTCACCAAATACGTGATGCAAAAATGGTACAATGAGAAAAGACATTTCAATGCCAAACAAGGGAAATTCGAGCCCATTTTCACCCAAATGGTGTGGAAGCGAACGAAGCAAATTGGTTGTGCTATGGGAAGGGAACCGATCGGGAAGAACGGGCCCAGCAGCTTCTTTTGCTGCTCTCATTGGCCACCGGGAAATAGTGGAAACATTACGCAAAACGTGTTTGCTGGCATAAAAGATATGATAAAAGATCCAGATGAAGCGGCTAACGAACGAGAAACGCAAATGAGTTTTTCTATCAAAATCCAGCAATCATTTTCCCTTAAAGTTTTATCAATCTTTGGGTTCTTTGTGTCAATGTCAATGTGCTAAGTGCTAATAAATGCATAAAGAATAAAAAGTGCCAATTTTCCTCAACATTTTTATATTATGTGCTTTTCCGTTATAGAAATAAATACTTAATGAATTAATAGTGTATCAAATTATTAAAATTTCATTATTCGATTACAGTTAAAATTTCCTAAGGATCGAATTCACCATCATGAATCTCCAGATTTTGATTATTTTGGCTCTCTTTCATTTTTCCATAATATGATCATGACTTTCACCAGACCATATTATTACAAATTAACAAATTCCGTGGGAATCATCAATCTCGTGATTTGATAGAGTCAAGAAGTAAATTAAACTTATTATTATTCTTATTTTTTTAACTTATTCACATTCTTCATTTATCAATCAAAAAAGCAAATTCTGAAATCTTTGATTGCATTAATTCATACAGTAAATACAAAGTTTTGGTATTTAATAAATTAGTAATATTATAATAAAATTAAAGATGACGAACTATGCCGAAGCACATTGTAAGGGTTTATCCGCAGCCGAATCTCCAAGTTGGCCTAAGCACAGTGAGAAATGAAACGAGAAGAAATATGGCGAAACTTTCTTTTAGTCTAAAGACGCTTCCGAAGTGTTCAAAACGCTGAATGATTCGGTGAATTTGCTGCTCAATCTTGGTACAATGAAATCAAAGACTACGATTTCGAGAAAGAGAAATGGAATGAGATGAAACCTCCAGAAGCCTTCACTCAAATTGTATGGCACAAGACGAACAAAATGGGATGCGGCTTTCAAAAACATGAGTTTCGGCAAAAGTTGGTCAAATTGTTTACGTCTGTTGCAACTTTGAGCCTCCTCAATCTTCACCGTTGACTAAAGGATCTTCATACAAAACCAATGTTGTTGCTGGGAAAACGAATATGATTAAAGATTTGAACACTTTCACAAAGTAAAGAAAGAAGAGGAAAAGTCAAGCTCCGCTTTTATTAGACCTTTTTTTCTTGTTAATTATTTCTCTTCTTTTATAATGCTCTTATTGTCAGCTAATTAAACCCTAAATATGAAATGAACATTTCTTTTGTACAAGTTATAGAAATAAATTAAATAATCTTTTTATGCGTTAAAATTCTGTAAAAATTATTCCGGAACATTTGTTTTTGCATCTTTTTCATGCGTTGTGGTGCATTTCTTGTAAACTATGATTAAACTATAGTTTGCTGTGATAATTTAAGTGATAAATCATGTAGTATTTACAATTACGAGATCATAGGCCTCTAACTGGACTTTATCTCTTTATCTTTTCTTATGAGTTTGGCAATGTAAAATGTGAGGGCGATGAAGGATTTTCCTCTTCAAGCACAACAATATCAGACAATATAATTTTACGTGCTGAAATTGACAAAAGCGAATTTGATCAATTAGTTCTATCAATCCATAATAAATTTCGAAAAAATCATCAAATTGGTCCACTTGTAGGAGAAAAAAAGGTAAGCTCGCCCAAATTGTTTTAGCATAACACGAACAAAGATAAGGGGGGATTTTAATTATTTTCAAAATTCTGATTGAACCAACAAATTACCCTCAAATCTGCCTTTAAATTGTAACTCTTGTTATTTTGCTAATATGAGTTAATAAAAATTATTCATTTTTAGGCAAAGGATCATGCTAGAGCAAATTGCAATAACATGGCGTTTGGAATCAAAGGATTGGAAGGAAGCGATGACATGACTGAAGGCTTAGAAGGTGAAAATTTGTTTTTCAGCACAGATAAAAATCTTTATGCCTTTGCTGAACTGAAAATTGCCAGATATGTGTTGCAAAAGTGGTACAATGAGAATCAATTTTACAATTACGAAGAAGGGGAATATGAATCTCATTTCACTCAAATGGTTTGGAAAAACTCTTCTCAATTCGGATGTTTCACGGCGAAAACCGACATAGGGACCCACAGACCGATGGTTTTCTTTTGCTGCACTTATATACCCATTGGAAATGTGAAAGACCTGAAGGAAAATGTGTTTCCTGGAGAGGAAGACATGGATAGAAATCCAAACCCTGACGATGATGGGAGTGAAGACAGCGACGCTGATGAAGATAATTGTATCCCAGAAGAAGTACCTGACGAACCTGATGGCAGTTTTCAGTCCGATTTTAATTTCCATATTAACTTCCGCTTTTGTCGCTTATTTAATGTGAATGGATATTTAACTTATGTTAATAATTAACTAATAATCATTATAAAGTTAATCCAATAACAATGTTTACTACAATTAATTATTTAAAGCAAAATGAATATAATCGAAATAAAAGATTTTTGGTGATAGTGGTTAAATATTGGTGATATAGAGAAATTCAAAAATCAAGTTTTTGCTTTTCATTTCCACGTTCTTTAGCTTCTCCTATCTTCGATGTAAGGATTAAGACAAGAACGAATCATTGTCCATATAAAACTTGGAGAAACGTAATTAATTAAACTGCAAAAATCCTCACTGGTATTTATAATAATTGCGCCGATGCATAATAATATCAAATAAAACTATAAAAAGCAGTTATAAATGAACATTTGTGTAAAAGTTTATTCAACTTCTTAAAGTATCATAAAACAAAGTAAGTTAAGGTACCTAATTAGATTTCTTCAAGGAAGCTTATTTTAAAAGAGATCGCATTGGGAGTAGTAACATCAGCAATGGTAATTTCACCTCCATCAACTACACCCAAATCTGTAAACATATTAAATATAAATATTTAGACTTATTGTTAGACTACTATATGATACATGCAAGTTTTCAAGTGAATTTATTAAAATAGTACTTATAATTTTAGAATTGCATTAATTATGAGTGAGTTTAATACAATTAAAATTATTATGTTATAATCTTATAATAAAAAATTTTACCACAAAGTTTTTTCTTTAAATTGTCCTTTGTAGATCCAATCCCTTGCATGTAAAGAGTTTTCATTTTATCCCCAACCATTGCGGTAAGCCCGGGTCCTTTCATTTGATACTCTTGATCTTCAGTTAAGAAATCGATGACTTCTTGGACTGTAACTCCCGATTTGAATTCCAATGTCTTAACCTTCTGGCTACATGTGATACAGTCTTCCTGTATTCATTACAATAATATTTATTAATTTGCCAGATTTGATTGATTTTGATAATATGAATAATTGAATTCGCATCAAAACCTTTTTCTCTCCGGAATACGTATAACTGTAAATTCCTTGTGTATTGCTGAAAACCATATAATTGTCGAGTGTTTTACAGCATCCGCTAGCAATCTTAAATACTTCCGTAGAACAAGCAGCTAAAAATACAAGTATATCATTCACATTAGATACATAATACATATCGTAGTAAATAATATATAATTTGTAAAAGGGAGTAATTAATTTATTATATTGTACCGGCAATGATAGCATTCGTGGTAGCGACGGCAGGGATAATATGCTTAATGACGCCCTGAGTTAATCGATAAGTAACTCCAGTAATTCCTGGATTAGAAAAGTTTACAATATTAAATCAATTATTGTTTATACTCTATTCAACATGAATTACGTAAGTATTTCGATAAAAGAAGTAAAAGAAGTATTGTTTTTATAATTCTTACCATATTGAGCAGCTCGCTCAAGAGCTTTTTCATGAACCCAGTTAATATGATTTGGATCATCTCCATCAATTGGAACATCAAATGGGGTTTCTTTAGGCCAAAGAAGAATCCTCACATATTCAATGCAATGTTCAGGAAGTCTTGGAGTATGTGCAATTGTGCAGAGTGGAAAATTAACCTGGAAATGTTGTAACAAATGTTATGTATTTTATAAATGCAGTAAAATTGTTACATTATTGTTATAAATTAAGATTATAAATTATTGGAATCGAGAGAGAAAATGTGAATTCACTTGAGGTGGATAAAGGTCCAGAGTGCATTCAATGCATGGAGTTTTTCCAGGTATGATTATCCTTGCGTTTCCTTTAAATCCTTCAGTTCCTCCATCCACAATGAATTTAACCGAATCTTCACAGATCGTTCCTTCATCATCGTAGTTAACAAGAGACATGATCATTCCGTTTAGCCAGCGCCGAGCCACGATCGAATCCAGCCCACAAACAACGATGTGAAATTCTCGATAAAACTCTTCGCTCTTATCTTGAATCTTGCAGAAGTGTCTGAAAAATGATTCCAGTTAAAAAATTGTAGTTTAAAGTTTAACGCGAGTTAATATAATCCATCGATTGTTGAATAGGTAAGAAACTTACGGAACGACTTGCATTCCTTGGACTCTTTTATTTATAAAAGCAGCTGCCACCTCAGCCTTTGACTTCCCCACATCTGCCATTCTAAATAGAAACTGTCTATTTAAATTCGAAATGTCAATTGTGTCCATGTCGATGACATCCAATCTTCGGAACCCAAGAAGTGCAAGATTTTTCAATAGCTCGCAACCCAGCCCTCCAGCTCCAATGACGAGAACGCGAACTTGATTATGAATTACTTCAATTAGATCAGTCGAAGGTTCAAAGTCCGGATGACAGAAAGGACTTGACCTCTCGAGTATTTTTCGAACATGACGCCATCGTTGACCGTCATTATTTTGAACATCCATCCTGTTAAAAATTCGAAAATATAAATTAATGACAAAAATGACATTTCTTTTTATGGAGAGTTTGTAAAGAGTTATAGTTTGTCATTAATTATTAGCAACATTATGTAACAGTAAACAATATTTCTTGCATTCAAGATGTACCTTAATAATTTTTCAGCATGAAATTGGCAATTATTTAATCACTTTTAACGAGCTTCTAATTAAAAATTTCCAGAGTTAAACCACCGGCAAGAGAATTTGAAAAAATTAAATTCTGATTTGGAGCCAAAAGAGTGCGCTTATATTGCTTCAATATTTGGGTGTTCCACACAGCACAGAGCAGAGACTTTAGACAGAGACACAGTTTAATAAATGTAAACTTTGCTTTCTCTAAATATTTAATTAAATAAATTATATTTCAATCAAATCTACCACAAGCACTTGTGCTGTGTGGTGGTCTGGAGATAAATGTTAATTCAATTACCTTATATTTAATTACAATATACGATTCTTGAGTTCGAATTTCTTTGAGCCGGATGGCTTTAACTTCTCATCTAATCTAAAATTATAATAACCTTTTAATCATTTATCGTATTCCTCTTTATAAAAGTTTACATCGACTGTTTCAATTATCAATGCGAGTCCATTTAAGATAACCCTTTATTGCATTTGTACATTATTTGTGGTCCCTGGTGTTAAACAACCTCTAGCAGGTCTAGCACTCAAATTAACCTTCGGAGTCTTTTCATAATGTCAAGTAAAAATAAACTAAATTTGACCCTTCCAACAACAATTAGTAGTACTAATGGAGGCCTTGACCCTTCTTCTCCTCGTCATCCAAATGAGTAAGAAAAACATAAACTCGTAGATTAACTTTTCATTCTCGAATTTAAACATAAAATAAAGTTATTTACAATTATTCTTTTTTATTTTACACAATTCATTATAATTCCTATCATTTGTTATATTATGTACCAATTTATTCATCTCTTTGCTCTTAGACTTGCCTCGTTGGAAATTTTGGAATCAAGATTGTCTGAATTAGAACTTGATGACCAACAAAGGCAAAGGATGAGATTCTTCCTTTGCCAAAAGCAGAAAGTTGGAGAATTGGTAGATGAAGACTTTGAGAAACTTGGAGAACTTGGAGCTGGAAACGGCGGGGTCGTCGCTAAAGTTCTCCATAGGCCTACTGGTCTTATAATGGCCAGGAAGGTAATTATTATTATAGCATAGCTTCAAAGTTACGATTAAATCTAATATTTTAATTTAATTAATTAAATATTTTAATTCATTTTAGATGATTCATTTGGAAGTGAAACCAGCGGTGAAGAAGCAAATTGTGCGAGAGCTAAAAGTTCTACACGAGTGTAATTCCCCCTTCATTGTCGGATTTTACGGAGCCTTTTATTCTGATGGAGAAATAAGTATTTGTATGGAATACATGGATGCTGGGTCACTTGATCTTGTCCTCAAGAGATGCGAAAAGATTCCTGAAAACATTTTGGGAAAAATAACTACAGCCGTTCTCAAAGGGTTAACATACCTCAGAGACAAGCATAACATTATTCACAGGTAATATTTAATAAACGTTATTTATAAAATCTGTTTGCTTTTGCTTTGTTATTTATATTTACAGTTATTCATAATTCTCATTTCTTTTTATAAATCAACATCAATAATTATAATTATTTTACAGAGATGTGAAACCTTCAAACATTCTCGTCAATTCCCGAGGGGAAATAAAAATCTGTGATTTTGGAGTTTCTGGTCAACTTATTGATTCAATGGCTAATTCATTTGTTGGGACAAGGTCCTACATGTCTGTAAGTATTCCTGTTAAATATCGAAATTTAAATAGTTTTGTTTCTGTTAAAAGAAGAATGAAAGATGATCAAAATGTTGATTCAGTTTGCTTATTTATTTTTTATAACTTTATAATATACGAATAACAAATTATTCATTGTTTACAACTGTTTATTGATTTTTTATTCAAATATATTTTCTTTGGGTTTACACTACTTATGCCCAATTAATTTTTAGCTAGAACACGATCTCATAATTAAATTTGTACATGGAGGGTATTCGCCACGACTTTGTCCAAACATTGATCCCATGATCCCTAATATCTCATTAAAATTGTAATCAATGATAATCTCATTAAAATCGGAATCAATGTTAATTTTGATTTAGCCTGAACGACTTCAAGGGACTCACTATTCAGTAGCTAGTGATATTTGGTCACTAGGGCTCAGTCTGGTTGAAATGGCCTTAGGTGTTTACCCAATTCCACCGCCAAATAGGACTGAAGGGCCAAAACGTAAATATCTCAATTTTAAATAACAATGTTACGTTTTAAAATCTTTACATGATACATTTTTGTATGAAATAAATTCTGGGATTTTTAGCGAGCGGTATGGCGATATTTGAACTGCTAAATTACATTGTAAATGAACCTCCACCCGAACTCCCCATGGGAGAATTTTCTCCAGAATTCGAAGATGTTGTAAGACGATGTTTACAAAAAGATCCCAATGCCCGAGCAGACCTAAACTCCCTTCTTAACCACAAATGGGTGAAGACCTGGGAGCAAGAAAATGTCGACATTGCCGGGTGGGCTCAAAAGACAATGGAAGCCATTTCGCCTATTGAATTCAACTGATCAATCAACTTATTGAGCAGTGACTTTAAATAATTCAAATGATATCATGGAATAATGTGTTTTGACCCGTACTGATATGAGTATTTTATCCATATTATATGTCATATTTTATATGATTATAATATTTATTATTCCTATATTACCAAAATATCGTATTTAGTGATTAGGATAAATAATATGTTAACTAACTAACTATGTATAATACATAAAAATATCAAATACAAAAATAAATTAACATTGCATTAATTGTAAATACTAATACTATTAGTATATTCGTTTAATACATAAATAATTATGTAAATGGCATGTAATATAATGTATGCATTTAATATAATGTATATGACGTACTTCTGTATTACATATAATAAACTTTAATTATTAATATTTATAATTAAGTAAAGTACTTAATTTAAACTACCTCGTATGTTTTAGCTAAAACTATTTAAAAATAATTAGCAATGAATTTAATATTACGAATATGGCAGTTAAAACATAAGGCTACACACTGGAATTTTGATGCCTACCCTAATTAAAACATGAAATTCTTTTAAACACAATATTTATATATCAATACTTAATGTTAGATTACATATTAAATATATTAATATATTAGTTGTGTGTAGATATACACCTTAATACATCATGATGTAGAGTATATTATATAACATATTTACTTATGTATACCATGATTTACGTTTGTTTTTATTAACCCTGTAGTTTTGCAATAAACTATAATACGTAAGTGATAACAAATTTTTAAACGTTTTTTTATAATATCTTTCGATTTTAATTTTTGCTCATCTTATTTTATAAAATGTTTAATTTTTATATTCAAGAGCATTTCAATTTATTAAGACTAATAAACAATACGAATACTGTAATTAAAAAGTAATGTAATAATATTTGGAATTTTTATTAATAATATTATTGAAACATCATATTAGAGACCTTAATCACTGAATATTAGATTTATTAATAATGTTGATTGATTATTGATTGGACAAAAACATCCAAAAGGGAATTAATGACATTTCATTTTTACTCTATTGAGTCTAAATGGGAAAACTTTATATCTCACTCGGAGAAAGGATAAATTGAACGAGAATGATCAAAAATCATCCATTGGGGATCTCATTCAATGTTATAATACAGAAGATATTCTTCAAATGCCATAAATGTACCTATGTATAATCTAGCATAAACCTCATTTGTGTGTGTCGAAAAGGATTTATTTCAAAGTGTTTTAAAAGGATGAAAAAGTGAAGAAAGGAAAAAGGGAAATAATTTGAATCCGAGCTCATGACGCAAATCCTGAGAAAATGCCGACGTGTATTGATTAGGAAAAGTTAAAAAGCTTGTGTTCTCTTTTGAGAAACTTTCCTGGAAACTTCTCTTTTGCTCTTCTGCAAGAGTGAAATGGTTTTAATATACGGGGACCGAGCTTTATATCAATCCTGTTCTCCTTATGAGCAGAATATCTCATAAAAGTGATAAAAAGGGAAGCTCATAAATGATCCATAGGTTGAAAGTTTGAGGGGAGGAGTTGCTATAATAAATATTCCTATATAGAGAGACTGAGGTAGTATATATAAAAATATATCAAATTCGCTCAATGTCTACAAAAACTAACGGAAAAGTTAAGATTCTCTCAACATATCAAGATATATCTACTTTGATACATCCTTTTCAATCTTTACAACTATGCTTCACTTAATCGATAAACTTTCAACTTTCTTACAAGTATTAGTATTAAACGAGAATACAAACTCTTTCAAACAAGGAAGAATTGAGCTTCTTGGGAAAACTCATCTAAGGGGAAATGATTTTAGAATACTTTCCCCATCACCATTTAACAAACATTCTCCTAACTCCCAACTCACATTTAGTCAACATTCTCTCTCCATTTCAAACATAAATAAAAATCTCAACTTCTCAACTCCCATTTAATTTAGCTGCTCATTTTGTTAAAATGTTTAATAATTTTAAAATATTAACGCAGTGACATAAGACAGCAATGACATCATTAATGAAGCTAATTGCTATTTTTGCTATTGCTAATTGCTATATTCAATTTAATTAATAATAAAATAAATAGATTAATGGATCATTTATACATCTTAACCAATCATTACTAATATACCTACCCAGAATTAACAATGAAGGCTATATAGTCAATGGTGTCTGAAAGTCATTGTTAATTAATTAATTAGCCTTTGAAACGAGGTAGATTAGTTCACAACATCAAGGTGATCGAAAAGGAGTGTAAAGTTGAAAAGTAGCAATTATCCTCAGAATTGGCATCTGACAGAGCATCATCGCTTGGGAGATGCATAAAAAAGTGTGTCGTCATCTCGTCCTGATCGAGGAAGGAGGAAAAAGAGTGAAAAGGGCAAGGAGGTTGGTGGGTGCAGAGCCGTAGGGTGTCGATGTGGGCTAAGAAAAGCTTTCCGATCCACTGCTAATAGATAGAAGATGTTTGGTCTGAAGGGAGGAAATGAGGATGGGGCTCGTGCTATATATTTATTAGAAGGACACTACACCGAGGATTGTGTAACAAAGGGGGAGATAAAGGGTTGAATTGGTTGGAGAATCCTCTGGAGAAGAAGGGGAGGAGCCGGCGCACTCAAGGAGAACCCAACTGGAACTAAATCTCTCTTTTTATTTATTCAACATCATCCAAGGAGTCATTGTTATATAATGTAAATGCTACGATAAATATGGTTCTTCACAAATGTCTACCCTATATGTAAAATAAGATTATGGTAATGGTGTAAATAAGTTTACATACTGGAAGTTCCATCTCATATTGAGTCTCACAGAGAATTGGAATCTTGAGGAGTTATACTATCAAATTATCCAAGGTAGGAGTTTAAGGTGAGGGTGATATTATATTAAAATGTGTTCCCATTATATATCAAAAGGAGCATTAAGGCATTAGGAGCTATGATGTAATGGGGAGACAATGCTGGAATCTTTAGGTTCTGGAGGGAATGTTGGTTGGAAAGCAGAGGGAGTTGTGCTGCTCGATGCTGCCCATCGGCCATATGAGTCAAACTCCGCAATAGATGCAAATTCGAGGATTCCGTCTCCCTCCGCGCCAAACCTACAAACTTCGCTCAAAGCCCAGTGAACTGAAGCCATTTTACTCCTCTTTTTTTCGTCATCTCAAGGTAATTGGGCGGCTGGAGAGACTTGGAACACAGTCGCCAACTCCACGACTCCCAAACACTCCCAACATCCCGAAATTTACAAAGGTGAGAGGTGAATTGGTCGAGCGTGGTTTCGCACAAAGAGACACTCTTTCCGCACACGGTCAATTGGGCCTTGTGGGACTTGTGAGGTGGACAGTCATTAGTGAATTGTTAATTAATAAGGAGACCGAGATCCCATGCGCTCCATTTATGTGTGCAGTTCTCATTGAACCCCTCAACCTCTCTTTGTTGGTAGTTGAAGTTAATAATGCACTTTGTCGACTCCCTCCGTTCCACCTCATGACCTCTTGTTTATTATTGGGGAGAATCTTCCTTTGTTTACCTCTTTACCAATTACAAGGTCCTTTTGATAATTCGTCATTTATTATTGATTCTTGCCACTCACAACTTGATTGTTTGAATCAAATTCCTATTTAGGTCTGATAGGAAGGAAAAAAGTTTAGTGGGTATTTTTGGATTGTTTACATCCTACTTTAAAGTTTCTGTTTGTAATTTACGACCTTCTAAGAAGTACAAAATATATCGCAGTTTAATCATTTCTCTGAATTTTTCTATTTATTTGAGGAATAAAATAAAGCTCAAGGTGCAGTTTGGTACGACTTTGCACTTATATAAATTATTGTAAAAATAATGAAAATTATTTTAGTCTTGCTATAAGAATTATTGGTCCTCCTATTCTTGTAACACCAATAGGAAACACCAATAAGGAGTCAAACTTGTCTCGCGACATTTTCAATCTATTTTTTAATTGTTAAACAAGAAGAGTGCAAACGTGCTAAACCAATTTATTACTAAACTTGAATTTTCCTGTTATACTTGTTAATATTTTATCGATTCTTTTATGACTTATTACAACAAAGATTAACCCAATCTCGATTAATAATTGATAACGCATTGTAATTTTATTTTAAAACAACTCAATTAATGCTCGTAAAAAGGTCATACAATAAATTAATATTTTTATTTCAGATTAAATGCTGTTAGCCAATTTACATCGAAAGAGATTGGAAGAAGGAAGTTGGCTAAATCGGTTTTGAAATGCGAAAGCATCGATTAGCATTAAATACAAAATAATAATGAATATTAAAATTTAAGGTAGATTTTATATTCTAATATCAAAACCTAAAAATTATTTTAAGTTAACAATATTTACAATATTTGTTTGATTTTAATATAAACTAATGAAAATAATTAAATTGCAGGAGTTGTCAGGATGCTTGAAAAGGAGAGTCAGTGGGATTCGTGGCTTGTCGAAGCCGTAAAGAAGATTCGCTGTCAAAAGCAGCGTCCTTCGATCGATCGGATCTTCAACGCTGTGCGACTCTTGGCCGAGAAAGAGCAAGCGGCTGTTCAGTCCCAAAAATCCCCAATAGCTCCAATTTACACAACTCCTTTTGAGACGATTCAAATCGATCAAACTCAAAGACACCTTGATCGAGTGGTCCGCAAAGGTCTTCTCCTCAAGATCATTTCAAAAGGGCAGATCTCTTACAAAAACACGGAAAAGTG
Organism: Neelides folsomi; assembly: GCA_034687125.1. Taxonomy (NCBI): domain Eukaryota; kingdom Metazoa; phylum Arthropoda; class Collembola; order Neelipleona; family Neelidae; genus Neelides; species Neelides folsomi. The sequence goes on from JAQGBZ010000023.1 coordinate 157,635, forward strand.
TGATCGTGTCCTCACCCTCACGGAAGAAGGGGTGAGCAAAGCTCTCTCAAAATGTCTCAAAGAGCTCGGAGAAACTGATCCAAATGCCTCTCCACCCACGATTCCCACACAGGGTCACAATTACACTCAGATCGAAGAGTACATTCGCCTCTCTCATGTGGTCAATAAACCGGAAGGATCCTCCACTGTCGAAGAGACATTGGACAATTTCCTCAAAAAAGCTCTCGAGAAAGACATTGCACGTGGTTTAGTGGAAGTGAATGGGAATTTGTATCGGGCCAATGCGAAGGCTGCCGATTGGACCCCGACTAAGAAAACTGAGACTTCTCGAAATCGGAGTTTGAATCTCTTGCCGGTCCTCCCGATCCTCGATTTAAATAAAAAGGACAAGGTTCCAAAGACCCCATCGAGGCGGGAGAGTGGAAGTGAAAGTAGCAGCAGTCGGAATAGTAATAGTGTAACAACGAAAAGTGCTAATCTCACGAGTCTGGCAAAAATGGGCGAAATGAAGAACGCGGTGGTAATTTTAGAAAAAAGAACAAGTATCTCATTAGAACGGATTAAAGAAGGTAAAACAAAAGTTCCTTCTGCATCTCATTCCAAGCCTCCAGACGATGAGAAAGAAACGTTGAAAGTAAACGAAAAGGAAGAAACGGGAGAAAATGAGTCTCATACTGAATCTTCATTGCCGATACCTGAACCGTCTGAAGAGACCCTTAAAGAATCTATCGAAGACGCGACCTCAAACCCAAAAATTAAATCTAGTTGTGTAGAGAAAGAAGTTGTTTTCGGAACGCCAAAGTCTAAGAAGAAGAAGGAAGAGAAGAAAAGTCAAAGTTCAAAGGTGCGGAAAAATGAAGGAAATTCCGGTACTGATTCTGAAACTGACTTTTCCGATGCAGATGCCTTGAGTCGATCCAACGAGAAATTGGCAGAAGCCAGTGAAGTCGACAGTCCCCGTAAGTCCAGAGGAACAACTCCCATCGTGGAAACAAAATTGAAAACGAAAGAGAAAGAAGTTTTGGAAAACATCGAAGAACACGAGGAAGAAAAATCCCTTTTGTCCTCTGCACCTTTACTCACATTGAAAGAAACCGAAGTTAAGATTGAGAAAGTGGAAGAAGGTGATGAGGATTCAAAACCCAAAGGACTCGTCGATGCCCTTACTCGCTTCTTCACTCCAACAGGGAAACGAAGGGCTTGTACGGTCAAAAAGGAAGACGAAAAGGGCGACAAGGCAGAAAAATCCCAAAGTGATTCAGAACTCAGTTCTCCGTCACCTAAAAAGCCAGCGAGTGTGAAAAAGAGGAAAACGCTGTCAGGGCCACATCCAACCAATGTTTCAATATCAGACTCCGATTTAATGACACGTAAGCCAATGTTGACAATTGACACCGCTCAGCCTTTGCTCACACCTAGTAAAATTTCTCCCAAAGGTTCCCAAGGATTAAAAACTTCCCCGGGATTGAAATCTTCAGGGTCGAAATCCTCAGCATTAAAATCACCAGTGCCTGTAGTTGATAAGAAACGGAGGAAAAGTTCGGGAGAGAAACCGGCAGCTCAGCCTAAAAAAGAAATTGCGAATTCTTCAGCTAAAACTTCTACTCCAATCGCTAAAGGAGTCGAGCCTAAAAATAAGAGAAAAAGTATAGAAGTTGTGAAGTTAGAAAAAACAAAAGAATCTCCGGCCAAACCACCAAAGAAACCTATTCAGAGGAGCGTCGTTGAATATTTCAAGAAAGCTGTGAAAGATGTGGCTCACATTTCTTCAGACAGTGACCAAGGGATGAAGAAAAGAGGAAGACCGCCGAAACGAAAACCAGTTGAAGAACCTCTCCCACCGGTCAAAATTGAAGAGAAGAAAAAGGCTAAAGTGAAAGAAGAAAGGAAGTCACCTCCGAAGAAGGAACCTCAGCTGAGAAAAAGAGGAAGGCCAAAGATCAAAAGGACCAATTCAACAGAAGACGATGAGGACGCGGACGATGAGAGCGATGAAAGTTGCTCAGTTGTTGAAGTTCAACCAAAGAAGAAAGCAAAAGAAATTCTTCCTCCTCCATCACCAGTTAAAAAGGAAACTCCGAAGAAGAATGCGAAAAAGCCAGTGAGTCTTCCACCTACCCCGAATAAGAAAGGGGCAAAAACTCCGGTCAAATCATTGAAATCTCCTCGTCGGTCTACTGAGATACTTTTACCTGACAAAAAATCTACTAAAATGAGTTCAATGGACGCTGAAAAAGTAGCAGCGATTGTGAAAGAAAGAACTAAACTTGCCACTACTCCTCTTCAATCTTCAAGCTCAAGAAGAAAAAATTCATCACCGACCAAAATCCCACTCAATTCGAGCATTCGTGTTGGGAAGGAAAAAGAACTCCTTGGAATTCCCGTCACACCAAAATCCACTCCCAAGAAGGATAAAAAGAAGGGAGATGAAAATAAAAAGACTCCTTCTAAAACTCCAATTACACCCATGAAGAAAACGAATAGCAATAAGAAGATTGAGCTCAAGAGTTCGTCAAAGAAGAAGATGGCAGTGAATGTGAAGCGACTGAAACTGAAGAGCGTCACTGTAACGCCTAAATTAAAAGTGGACAGTCGGCTGGCTAAGAAGATCCTTCTCAAGAAGAAGGAGGCTGAGAGGAAGAAGAGCAACAAGAAAAAGAAAGAAAAGGTTTTGCAGCCCAAAACTAAGAATGGTCCGTTGAAGAAGGAAAAGGCCGATGCATCTGAGGAGGATTGGGAAGACATTTACAATAGAGATGGTGAATTGGAAAATGACGGATTCTTAGGAGGAAAAGGACTTCCGGAAGGGGTAACCAAAGCCGACTATGAGCTTTTTAAATTAAATCAAGCTCGAATCAATGAGGTCAGTTTTATCAACAAATTCTATTTTAACATCCACGAATTTCGTATTTTAATTAATTAAACAATTCTAATATGGCAATGAATTAACCAAAGTTCAACCCATATTCAATTAATAATTTAATTTACTTAAATATTATTATAACATTTTTTAAATTTATTTACAGAAAATTGGGGTTTCTGTTGAGGACAATGAAAATAATCCAATTGCTCCTAATGGCCCTCCTATCAAATCTCCTCAAATCAGATGTCCAAAAGCTATAGAGTTAGGAAAATACGAAATCCAAACATGGTATTCGTCTCCATATCCTCAAGAGTATGCAAGGTATTGTTCACAAAAATTAATTATCTTAAGAGAATTTTAATTAATTTGTAATATTAATATTATTTTATTGAACAGATTGCAGAAATTGTTTCTTTGCGAGTTTTGTCTTAAATATACAAAATCGAAGGGTGTGTTGAAACGTCATCTTGAGAAGTGCCGTTTGCGTTATCCACCAGGAACTGAAATTTATCGAGGAGATCCGGAAATTTCGGTTTTTGAGGTATTTTATTACTTTTAAGTATACAATTAATCATACAATTTGACAATCATACAATGACAAATTCAACAATTTTAATGTGATTTAATTTTTTGTTATAAAGGTTGATGGGAATACGAATAAAATTTACTGTCAAAACCTTTGTCTGCTTGCCAAATTGTTTTTGGATCATAAGACCCTTTATTACGATGTGGAGCCCTTTCTCTTCTACGTTCTTACAAAGAATGATCGCTATGTAAGTCGCTTTTGAAATTAAGATGAATTAATTAAATGGTCATTAATTGATCAGTTGATCTGATATTAACTATTTTTACATAATATTGAAATACAGCAAAATACAATGTCAATGACGTGATTTATATTTTTCTATAGGGTTGCCATTTAATTGGATATTTTTCCAAAGAAAAGCTTTGCCAGCAAAAGTACAATGTTTCTTGTATCATGACTTTACCTCAATATCAGCGACAAGGATTCGGTCGATTTTTAATCCAATTTAGTAAGTTGTTAAACAAATAAGATTATTAACAAGAATTTAATGCAATAGCATAACATTATGTATTTAAATTTAGTAATGTGATTCAAAACACCAGATATTTAAATTTATATATTTTTAAAGGTTATCTTCTTTCCAAGCAAGAGGGTCAGCTTGGGACTCCAGAAAAGCCTCTTTCAGACCTTGGCCGTGTTTCTTATCACGCCTATTGGAAGTCCGTTGTTTTAGAATATCTTCATACTTTAGGAAAAGTTCCGTCTCTTTCAATAGATCAAATAAGTCAAGCGACAGGAATGTGCTGGCAAGACATCGCCACAACATTGCAACTCCTCTGCTTTGTTCGAGCCATTCCCGATGAGAACGAAGAGAGTCGCATTGCTCTCTGTGTTGATTGGGAAATGGTCAATGCCCATGCAGCTAAAGTGTTGTCCTCATATAGAGTGCCTATTGATCCCGAAGCCCTCCGGTGGATTCCTCTTGTGTACACATACAACAATCCCGACGAAGATCTTTCATCCCCCAATGAAGAAAATATGAAAACGGCATCTCCTATCAGGAAGACTCCTGTTGCAGCAGCAATGTCAAGTCCTGACAAGAAAAGGATAAAATCTCCTGAGAAGAAAAAGAATTCTCATCGAGTGTTAAAAGATCTTGGAAAGGAGAAGGAGTCGGAAGAAGAGGAAGAAAGTGAAGAAGACGAAGAGGAAAAATCTTCTGATCAAACTGAAGATTCTGAATCTGACTCGGACGATTCTGATGATGGAGATGACGACGACGAGGACCACAATGGCCATTTAGCTGAAGGATCCGATGCAGAAAGACGAAGACACAGCAAAGATGGCAAAGAAAATAATCGAAAATCCTCCAGGAGCAATGGCAATGTTTCCAATGGAGGTCAAAATAAGAAAGCATCGAATGGTTCTTGCACTGTAATGTCTAAATCTACCACAGGGCCAATTATTCCCCCACGTGAATTAATTTCTCCTAAAGTTGCTCCTTTGAGAAAAGAGGAATCTTTTGTCCAAAGGAATGAAGTTGTTGTGAATTCAGTGAATAATTCTGTTTATAAAATGAAACGAGAACGAGTTCTCTCAGGGCAAAGTTCAACGAGGACAATTCTTAATTTACCTACTTTGGCCAATGTGAGGCGAGTGGGAAGTAGAAATTCTCGCCCAACGTTGGACTCCCTTGAATCAATTGAATCATCCGAGTCAGATCCTAAAGCAAAGAAAGACGAAATGTTGGGAAAAGTTTTGAAATCACGTGCTAAGATTGTAAGTCGGATGAATTTGGAGGTAGAGGAAAGTTCAAGAATTTCACATGTGTCAACAACTCCCATTGTAAACGGCGATAGCAGCAAAAAGAAGAAATCTAAAAAGAAGAAGATTCAATTGGATTCTCCTCCCAAAACCAATAAAATGCGTCACACGTCTGACGAATCTCTCATTTCTCCTTCTGAAATCCAACATAGTAAGAGCAAAAAGAAGAAGAAAAAGGAATCAAGAATTAAACTTGAAACTTCTCCAATTCCGAATATTAAGAAAATAAATAAAATGGAATTGTCAGTAGATGAGAAAAAGGAAGAGATGAATGGGGAAGTAAAGAAAGAAGAAGGAAAAGAGGAGCCGAAAGAAGATCCCGAAAAGCAAAAGAAAGATCGAGCGGAGCGAGCCAATCGAAGGGCTAAAAGAACCGTCCGAGATTCCTCAATGGATGAAGAAGAATTGGAGAAACATAAAGATATTGAAGAAAGCGTTGTTGAGGAACCGCCCATGAAAAAGCGTCGTCTTGAAGGTCGTCTTGAGGGCCGTCTTGAAGGTCGTCTTGAGGGCCGTCTTGAAGGACCAAGAAGTGTTGAAAGGGAAGATAAAAGGGACAGCGATGAAAGTCAAAAGAAAGAGAAAAAGAAACCAAAGAAGCATCGAAGGTACAAAGGGTATAAATATTGGGGAGCTCCGCCGTCCCATGCAAAGAAGAAGAGGAAGCCAGTGGCCATTGTCGCTCCAAACCAAACACCTGCAACTCCTTCATTTAATCCTTCTTCTGCCTCTTCCACTTCCAACGATACGACTGAATCAGCTTTCAATGAAGATGTGAGTCGGGAGGAAGAAGAACGAAGATCTGTGTCACCGCAGCTTAAAAAGAAGGAATCAACCCTTCCGAGTAAAACATTAAATCCTGTCAAACATAACGAGAAAAAAGAAAGGAGCAATTCTTTGATTGAGAATGAAAATCATTCAATTGAGGAAAATGGCGAAGGGAAGATTGAAGAAGCGGAAGTGAGTAGGAAAAAGAGACGGATGTCGTCGAGAGAATCGAGAGAGCAAGAATTCGTGTCGAGTGTCAATGCAAAGATGGAGAGTTGGAATGAAAAGAACAACCAAGAAGGGAATGGAATGAAAAATGGAGAAAATGAACATCTCATTGAATACTCTGAGAATTTTGATCATTTGCGTGGGGACCCAGAAAGACCCAAAGAGCCCGATTCGGAGAGTTTGAGGGTTATTCCAAGTGGGCCGAGTAGTTGTAATACTGTTTATGATGATTCAGATTTGAGTAGCCAACCGAGCGTTCCACCTGCTAATGGAAATATTCCTCCTCCTGAAGATCGGAGTAGCTCTTCATGTAGTGGGAATATTCCGGCTTATAATGTTCCAATTCCTCAACAAAGCCCAGTTTCGAGAAATTTTCCACAACAGAACATTCCGAATTATCAGCCACAGTTGGTTCAACAGCAACATCAACAGCAACAACATCAGCAACACCAACAACAGCAGCAGCAACAACAACAACAAGCTCAACAGCAACAACATAATGGTAAAAAGAAAATTAATTAAATGTTTTATTTTAACAGAAATTCATTTTATTGTGATTGATTATACTTAATTTATATCTTTTTTAATTTAGTAATGGTCCCACAAGGCAGCCCAAGTTGTGCTCAACAAGGACAACAACCACATGTGGGTCCGGTTGCTTGTCAAATCCAAGAAATGGCCAACATGGGATTTTCCAATCCAGCCATGGCTCTTCAACATCAACAGCAACATTCGCTATCTTATCCTCAAAGACATCACAATAGTCTTGACAATGACGAGTCAAGTCCAAGATCTTATGGAAGTAACTGTGGATCAAATCCTGCTTCGATTGACAATTCCCATCATTATGCTGTTCCGCCTTCTCCACGAATGAATCCCCAAACACCACAAGCAATGCACAATAGTAACCCAGCTACTCCGCTCCATTATCCGAATCCTCCAACTCCGCATTCACAACCAATGTATCCTTCACATTCCTCTCCGCCAAATGGCCCGCCTCCTGTTGCCCAGCCCAAGTCTTGCCAAATGAAAGATTCTTCTCCTCAAATGTATTCGAATCCTCCAACTCCGCAACAACAACAGCATCAACAGAGTCAGCAGCAGCAGCAACAACAACAACAACAACAGCAGTTTCCCCAAGCCCATCCCAAAACAGTTCCAAACCGCCAGCTCTCTCCGCTTCAACAGCAAATGCATCCAGGATCTCCTCAAAATTTGAGTGGTTACCATCGTGGTCCCCAAGTGTCACCTTCATTACGTCCACCAATGTCTCCTCAAGTCGGTCCGGTCAATTCTCCACAAAACTTGAGCAGCAATTATCCTCAACAGCAACCAGGATCATATCATAATTACAACCCTCAAATGGAACATCATTTGAATTTAAGTAGAAACAACGGGCCGAGAGATCCTCCAGATTTCCGAAGTGGTAACATGACCAATTTGGCCCCTCCATCTTCGCCTTATCCAAATTATCCATTTCCGCATTCACCTCATCCAAATCTCCATCAACATCCGCCAGCATCTCCGTCAATTCCCTCCGTTCCTCCTTCCCCTGCACCAGTGAGTCATCATCAGAACGAAGTGTCGACTCCGATCATTAACCCAGCGTGTAGTCTTTCAAAGCTTCAACAATTGACGTCAGAAATTGAACCACCACAAGGTCCGGTTCAACATCACCATCAAAACATCACACCGCCACCGCCTAGCCTCCCGATCAAAATGAATTATCATTCTCAGATGGCTCAAAGATTTCCACATCATTATCCCATTCCTCCAACTCCCCATTTAAATTATCCGACTGTTCCTGTCCCGACTCCAGCTGGACCTCCAGCTCCAAGTCGATCACATCAACAACAGAATTTGAACGTAGGACAAGTTCCTGGACCAGTTGGATCGTCAGCTCAAATTCACCAACAGAATCATCCTCCAAGTGGACATCCTACGAGTGCACATCCTCCTAGTGGACATTCCGCTAGTGGACATTCTGCTAGTGGTCATTCTGCTAGTGGTCATTCAGCAAGTGGCCATTCTGTTAGTGCACATCCTGCTAGTGGACATTCTGCACAAAGGAGCAGTAATTCAGGAACTGGGTCTGGAAGTTCGAAGAAGAGAAGTCACCATGGACATGGGAGTGGAAGCAGCACGAGTAGTAACAACACTGCAGCTGCACATTCAGCTTCTCATTCAACTCCCCATGCAGCTTCCCATCCAGCTCCCCATGCAGCTCATGGTCATTCAAATCATGGGAATCTTGGAGTGAGTCAACATGGAACTTCGGCCCATCACCATCAAATCCCCCAAGTCCCTCCACCAAATGTCCTATCTCAGTATGGACATTATGGGCAAGGGAATTGGCCACCGAGCAATTTCCTCCCATATTTCCATCAACAAGGTCATCTTGGATTTCATCAACAGTCGAATCAAGTCCAATTCCAAGATCCCAGAGGAGGACATCATGGGCATTCCCAAGGAGCAGTTTATCCCTATTACCCTTCTCATCCCCCACTCATGAGAAGATAAAATAGGTAAGTAATAAAAAATAACTCCATTATTGTGTTTTAATGATAATTAAATTTTATTTGTGTATTAAAATTTTTGTGATTTTAGAGAAATCTCTACTATTCGATTAAAGAAAATGCAAAAGATGAAAGATACCTGCAACTCATGTTTCTAAGTTTGACTGTTTTTGTGGTTTTCTGGAATTTTGTTGTTACTTAAATAATCTCATTATCAGAACTGATATTTTTAATATTCTTTTAGAGCTCTCATTGTGTTTAATTTAATTTCTTTTGATGTTAATTGTAAGCTATCCTTGTCTTTTGATTCTACAAAGAACTGTGCCATCCTTTTAATCTTTGCTTAAAAGGTCTTGGTCATTTTACATTTTTAATTAATGCACATTTAGATTTAAGGAAAATACTAAGTTTTTGTGAGAGTGTATGCTTGATATAATTAAATGATTAAATTTCATTCTCACTACTCTCTATTTAAGTTTAAATAACACTTGTAAATAAGTTTATATGCAATTAACATTGTACTATATCACACGACTTGTAAATGAAACTTTGTTACACGCGATTTTCTATATAATTAATATATAAACAATAACCTTTCAATTGATATTAATAGCGTATCTAAAAAATTAGCACAGCATACATTATAAAATAGTCTACACATTAAGTAAAATAATTGATCATCAATATTATCAATTTCTAAAGTTAAACTTAAAGTAAAAGATAGATATTAGTTATATATGATATTAATTATGCAACTAGTATTATAATAAATAATTAATATTTATGTATTATTATAAATTTAGCAAATATATAAGATATATTTATATAAATGTAAACATAAAATTAACGAAACGTTATAATATTAAGAAAATGTTACAGCAATACATACAAATACCGTTGAATACCAATAACAATTAAAACTTTAGAATCATATATTATTAATCCATTCATTGACATATGCACAGTATCATAAAATATACTTATAATGTAGTCACAATTAATTAAGTACACTGTATTATAATTATTTAATATATTCATATTAAATCAAAACTTTAAGTCGCATACTGTTGTAAATAAAATATAAAGGAAAATACATTTATAATAAACGCAATTATGATGCCTTTTTGAACAACAAAAACAAATATAAAAACGCTTACGACGAAATGAATGTATGTATTGTGAATTGTGTGAGGATGATAATTATAAGTATCAATCTATAATAATGTTATATAATTATGATAAAGTTGCTTTTAAAATATTAAAAGATGTGAATAATGAGAGAAATGGATAAATAAATGGCCATTTAAACTTGCCGTTTAATTGTTTATTTAAATTAAATCTTTTTCATACATAGTAATCTTAAATTTTGACTTATAAATTACTTACGCGAATAAGTTAAGTACAAGATTAATTTACGACAGCACCTCAGTTGAGAATGAAAAAATGATGAACGTTTCGATGTTTTATAACCTAAAACAATTCCACCTCGAAGCACACACCAGCGACACCAGGAATTTTCATTATTTGTATACATATATCTGCAAAAGGGTGGGGGTTAAACGTTGAGTGAATTTAATTACGAAGGTACATCTTGGATTGTTATCTGACAGAGAAGATTCTTGAGAGTTATCTATCATATTAACTATTATACATTTCATAGCTTTAACCGTACACAATTTCAAGTCATATCGAATCAATTCATTCTATCACGCTCAAGTTCAGTTTCTCAAAAATGATTAGTATCGAGTTTTTTCTAGTTACCTCTGCTTTTCTCACATAATCATGACTCTAAAAAACAACCGCGACTCCACGATGAGGAATTAAACATTATTTATATTTAATATTTAGATAATAATTATAAGTAGTTTGGACCACCTTTTGTCGAGTAGGAATTGAATTGAGACTTTTAATGAACGAGACTCCCTTTTCCATCCTTAACATTAATTATTGTAATAATTTAAATATTTTAACCGTCTAACAATATTTTACAATATTAACAAATAAAAGTTTCTTTTTATTCACTTTTTAGATATGATTTGGAATTGATCTCAATTGGGATAAAATTGACTTATAAGTTCATCATGTCACTATTTTTTAAAAAACATTTTGCGAAGAGTCAATCTCCAATTTAAAAGTTTTTTTTTGATTTTGCTTGCAAGTTCAAGTCTTAATTAAAAGTAAGTTAAAACAATAACAATAACAAATCGCATTTTCATTTTTTAGTCACGTCAATAGTATTTATGTAATATGGGAAAGGGGGTGTTTATGATTATATTTTATAAATAGTTTAGTGTAGTATAATACGTATATATTCTTTAATTGGAGTCCGTAGAGCTCAAGTACTTAAATGTAACATTATTACCCAATTAGCATTTATTGTCTCCATTAGTCAAATAATGTGATGATTGTAAAGAATTTTACAGTCTATTACATATAAGTGTATATAGTAGATTTATCCGAAACTAAAGCGATACGTTCTTGGAGGTCAGTACAACGAACTTTTTACTTTTACAATTGAAGGTAAAAAAGTTGAGGGAGCGAAGAAAATAAAATTCACCTTCTTTCAATCATTTGCATGCGATGAGAGAATTCAATCCCTTTCCCGACCCATTGCGGCTATATTGAGAGGATATCTGAGGCCTATTGGTTGTGTCATCATTCCCATTTGCTGATGTAGATGATGATTTGCCTGAGCCCCTTGAGGATTCGGAACGCCATGTTGACCAAAGGTCATCCGAGGAGGAGTCACACTAGGACCATAATTCCCCTAAGAATATTTCAAGTTTTAGAAAAACGTTAATTAATTAATTATTAAATATCATCTTAAATAAAAAGTACAATTGGTGAAGGAGATCTTCCTTGAAAAGCATTCTGTATTTGACTGGCGCTTGGATTGGATCTCATTGGATATCCACTTGTGATGCTTCCTCCTCCAGACGTCTAATACAAGAAAAACATTTAAATTCAAGCTACTGATAAATTGTCCGATATCAGCAAGAAAAAGAATCCAATTTTGACAATTCATTACATGTGGGGGCAGAGCAACTGAAGGATGAACAGGCATTGAGAGATGACCTCCTTGGGGAGAACGATGCAGCATGTTCATATGTTGAAAGTATTTGCTGCTGTCCAGCATTCCAATCCCTTCAGGATATTTTCCACTCTGCTAAATATCGGATTATCGATTAGATTGAAGAAAAAAATGAGTAAAATGAATTTACTTCAAGAGTAGTTTGCGGGTGTTGGTGCAAGACGTAGTTTCTTGGTAAAGGAGGAAGATAGGGCGACTGAGGATGAGGCTGCCTTTGATGATGAAGGAAAAACGGCGGTGGTTGATGTGGAGAATGGTGAAGATGCGGCGAATGCTTCGGACTTTCCTCTCGCTCTCTCCGCAATTCTCTCTCTCGGGTTGGGAAGGGCTGATGATGAGTGGCATGGTGTTGTTGGGGATGTTGCTGCGGATGTGGTGCTGGATGAGGATAACTCCCATGACCATACGACACACTTGTGTTGAGCCCCATGGGCCCAGACGAAATCTGAGAACTCGGAACACTTTCTCGGACTGTCAGAGGAGGTGGATAAAATTGAAGAGTTCCAGGAACAGAGTAGATCGGCCCGCCGCTTCCACCTGCAATTAAGAAACCGTTAATTCAATAATAACGAAAAATATAGTACCGAATTAAATTAAATTAATTAAAATTGTTCAAATTAAATTCAAATTACTCTGCTGAGGGAGAGGAGGCCCATGTGGGAATGAATGAATCGCCTGAGGTGGTGGCTTGAATGGTCCGAATTTATAACTTTGACTTAAAACACTCGTACCCTGTGATCCTAAACCCTGCTGTGGAGGAGGAGATGGAGTTCGTACTCGTTTTTGTGCCTATAATTAAATTCAATATTTTAAACCTTCAGTTCAGATTATGTGTGAAAAATGGAAAGTATTTCATAATTTATCGAAATCATAATTTATCGAAATCATTAAATTACCGAATGTGTATTTACCTGCGGCACAATGGACATGCTCGTTGTAGGAGGTATATAAGGTTGATGAGTCGGTGTGGCCATTTGTCGAACTCCCATTAGAATCGTATTAGGTTGAGGAATCGGTGCTTGAATTTGATAATGAGCAGGATTATGATGAACTTGTACCGGGATCGCTTGCGGAGCAGTGACGATTTCTTCCTTCACAGTTGCACCGACTTGCGGGAACTCGAACCTTGTTTCATGGTGGTGGCCCATATTCATGTAATCGCCACCATAACTTGCCATTTCTCTGTAATAATGCTTATTTAAATTAATATTATAATGGAATTGTTTAATTCAATAAATAAATATAATTATAGAATTAATCCAATCTTAAAACAGAGAATTAGATCAATTTGGAATAATTGAAGGTTCATTGAGTATTCATGTCAAGAAATTAATGATTTGCTTACGCAGCTTCTTTGGTAATATTTTGTCGGCGTCGAAGGTCATCTTCATGAAGAACTTTCTTGAGCTGGAGAAACAACTGATGTTTCTCCGCTTTCAAGTCAGTAAGACGGCCATCAAGATCTCGGAGTTGAGAATTTGTCTCCATTAGGGTCATCGTATCTTCTTTCTCTCTTCGCTCTCGTTCTTTCCGTTCCCTCTCCACTTCCGCATCCGCCTCAAGCTCTATCGAATCGGAATTGGTTATTTAAATACTGTATTTTATACATGGTCAATATAAATTGTCCAAACCTTGTTTCTTTCTCTCCCTCTCCCTCATGATGTGAATTTTGAGGGAATCCCAGATGGCCCGGCTCATCTTTGGTCTCTCCAAGAGGATCCTGTCCCCGTCCTGACCCATCTTTGACCAGGCTCTGCTCCCCCGCAACCCTCCCGGCAATTCTCTTCAGTCTTAATATCACAATGAGACTTGACTACTTTAATCTTAATTAGGGTAAATATGTAATTAATTAACAAATGTAGGAGTACGAGCCGACATGAGTCGAGCTCACAAGACCTTAAAGAAGAATTGAATCAAATGCCGAAAATGTGGGTGAGACGGAAAGGAAAGTTTGAATTGTCATCATAATAAATCTTATACATTCCGATTCCGCACGGCACACGCGAGGAAAATAAACACAAGAGCTTCCACAATTACTTAATTCCTTTTAACTACAATTACCATTTAACTCATTGTGTTTATAGTGAATGTCAGTCAAAGGAAGTTTATTATTTGACCTGTCCATGTTGTGAAAATGGCAAATTACAAAGAAAGGTACATTTTGTATACAATTCAATTCTAACTTTCATTAATTGGACTACCGCTTCATATTTAAATGACATATACGCAACATAACTCCTATCTTATATCATTGATTGATTGGTTAACTTAACGCCATATATAATTAAATATGGTCTTAATTGTCTTTTAGGTTGAAGAAATTGGAAGAGATTTTAGATGGGACTGAGATTGACATTGATGAGCTAAGGGGCGTTTCTTTTCATGGTATGATTATTTAACACCATTCTCTCCGACGATTAATTAGATTACTACATTAAGATAAATGTTAAATACCTAGGTCTGCCAGGGGATGTCAAGCATAGGCCAATAGTTTGGAGAATATTGCTCAAATTCCTTCCATTAGAAAAAGTCAAATGGACCGATTTCCTTGAATCAAAACGTGCCAATTATGCTCAATTTGTCGGTAAGATTTTTTAATATTCATATAATTAATTTAAATTTTATAATGTAAAAATTATATCCATTATCGATGATTCTGGTTTATAGAAGAAACACTTAAAACTCAACAAACCGACGATCCTCTTAATCCCGATTCGTCTTCCTGGAGCGATTACTACAAAGACAATGAAGTTCTTCTACAAATTGACAAAGACGTCAGGTGATGATCATTTAAATTATACTTTGTTTCCGTTATCTAAAATTTTAATCTTCCTTGTATTTACTTACAGGGCATTCATCATAAGTATATCGGACTTTGATGATAATTATTTCTTAGACTAATTGACCAATAATTTACTAATTTGTTGAAATATTGTGGGTTATATGATAGGCTACATGACACACTTAACTATTGGTCTCAATTGTTAAAGTGCAAGAAACGGCAGAAGCTTTTACCGACAATTTCGATAATTCGCCGTTCCTATTTTATTTAAATTCATAATGGCAACCAAATTACGTCTTTTGATTAAAGATTAAAATCTTTGGATCTTACGCCTCCAGTATTCTTTTTCTGGGTATACATCAAAAACTTACATTTAGTTTACTCTGATAATTCATCAACTATTGATGAGCTGAGGGAAAGGATTATTTAAGAATGTGGTGGAAAAATTATTGAAATGTGTCGAAATGCATTTCATGGAGATGAGGGGCGATTGAAACGACGTATCGACCATTATGGTTCTCAGCTTACCAAATAAATTTAAGTTGACCATTAAACATTCAGATTTCATTTATATCAAATTAATTCATTTCTTAATATTTCGTGTAATTAAGCTTTAAAGTCCGATATACTTATGATGAATGCCCTGTATATTTGGATTTTGGGTATATGGTTTGATGTTATTGTTATTATTTTTGATATATAAATAGGAGACTGTGTCCAGAAATGTCTTTCTTTCAAAGTCCAACTAAATGTCCAAATCAGCTAATATTGAATAAGAAATTAGAGAGACTTCACACTCGTGTCAATTCCATTGTCGATTCTGCTATCGTTGAGAAACGAGGTCTTGGGTTTAGTAAGGTAAAGAACTATACTTTTATTGTATTCAAATATTAAAAAATATGCCGAATTGTTAAAAAGTATTTTGTAATGTCTAATAATTTAAATATGACAAATATGTATTTAGATTGCAAAAAAGAACCAAACAAATGAAGATTGTGGGATAGAACTTCATTGGGAAGTCGTAGAGAGAATTCTCTTTGTATATGCAAAACTGAATCCTGGACAAGGGTAAATTTTATAAATACTTAATCATTTATAATATTATACTATGAATATAAATTATTTATTTACAATTATTTATTTGGACTTATAAAGGTACGTTCAAGGGATGAATGAGATCATTGGACCAATTTATTATACTTTAGCTTCTGATACAAATTCATCGTGGAATGGTGCTTTTCAATTTATTCATTATGTATTTAATTTGATTCAATCACAATGATGATTTTTAAATTTTAACATATTTATTTATTTACATTATTTATTTATTCAATAGTTTAAAAATTATATAATTTCAGAACATGCTGAGGCAGATACGTTTTTCTTATTCACCAATTTAATGGGAGAAATTCGGGATTTTTTCATTCGGTCCTTGGACAATTCCAAATCCGGCATTCAAGAACGACTGAAAACTTTAATGGACAGACTTCAACAAATCGACAAAGAAGTTCATTATAAACTTACCAGTGATGGAATTCACCCACAATTCTTTTCATTCCGGTAAAGATTTATTTTCTATTTATAAGATTAATTATGAAATATCTAATGATTAATGGTCTTTTATTGTTAAAGGTGGATTACGTTGCTCCTCTCTCAAGAATTTCCTCTTCCAGAGGTGCTTAGAATATGGGACTGCCTTTTTTCGGACAAAGAAAGATTTAAATTCCTCATTGAATTTTGCGTCGCGATGATTGTGTAAGACAATGTTAATATTAATATTATCTTAATTTGTTTATAATATAAATATTGAAATGGGATTGTTTGTGTTACATTAATGATGCCTATTTTAATTTTATTAGTCAAGTTCGAGATAAATTGCTAGACGGAGACTTTTCATCAAATATGAAATTATTGCAGAACTACCCTGAAGTCGATGTGCGAGATATTATCATTGTCGCTCAAAGAATTGAAGAACAAAAATAAGTAATTAATTAATTTAGCTATTCAATAAGCAATAATTACCCACCATTTGAATATATATTTAATAAAAGTTTGCCAAATATGTAAACCATGTCCATTTAAATTGTCATCTTACAAATGTTAAAACTGTTAATTCGTCAATTATTAATTAATATATACATTTACATAATATATTTATTGTATCTTACATTGTGGATTAAATTGTTTAAAATGCAGCCTATATTTATTTTGGTATAATCTTTACTTGTATCTACTCAAAACCGAGATAGCCCATAACATAACATTTAAATAATAAAACAATGCATAATCTGCATATTACATACTTAGGTATGTTCAGATAGCATACTTGTAAACCTAGTCTCTATTTGTGTTCATTGCAGACAGACCAGGTAAGAGGATTAAAATCATCGTTCTTACGTAACAGATGGCGGATAGAAAGTTAAGGAACGGTTTCGCATAGAGGCATAGCCATGCAGTCAAATCAAAGCACAAAGCCAGGATAAAACCATACCATAGCCATAATGTATTCCTTTTCCGTATGAATAGAAAGATTGACTTTAATTCACCCAGGGGCTTTAATTACTTCTATTTTTAAACGATTCATTACGAATAAAACATTGAATCAAAAATTATAAATAAACTGGTGTATTTAAAATATATACCTATTTATTAAGGTTTAGATTGTGGTTGTGGGTTTAGATTTTGAGATTTTGGATTTAGGTAAAAGCTTTGATAGTGAGGATTATAAATGGTCGGCACGTGAAGTTTTTCACTTGTTCGCATCCTTGTTCACAAGAATAATAAAATAGCTCATAACATCTAAAATTAAGGGTTTCCGACATGTCTGTCTGATTATTATTCGGATCTCCAGCAGTGCAGCGTCAGCTTTCATCCCAATCCAACCCTCACCCGTGAGAATTTGTATGAGGAGGAGAGATCATTGAAAAGGGAGTCAGGTTTTTGAGAAGGCTCGCATAGAGTTTTCCTAAAAAGCCACGGAGTCGTAATCCCATTCTTCCCTTCTACAAATGATGGCTATGAATTAATGAACTAGGGCCGGAGTCTTCACATTGTCGGATTCGCATTGTCAGAGTCGGGTGGCGGAGGTCATTACAGGGTGGGTTAAGTCTCAGGTCGCGTGTGGGAAGTTGATTTGCGGAGGGTAGGGAGTAATGTGAGGTGAACGGAGATTACATTACAATGGATTTCCCCAATTCCCCTCAAGAGGTTCGAGTCGGAGCGTGGCCTTTGTTTAGGAAAACAAATTGTTATTGAGTCGGACACGTGAAGGGGCCTTTGGGGGCCTCATCAACTTCAATTGAGATGTCGGGGAGCAGATGGATCCGAAATCCGGATGCGTATTACACCGCCCGCTCCGCCCAACCCCATTGTCCTCCCATGAGGAGGAAATAAAGCCGATTTCTCCTACACGCCTCCGACTTACGACGCGGAGCTAATAAATTTCCTAAGCTCCTTATGTTATGTATTATGTGTATGAAGAAGATATCTCTCCAT
This sequence comes from Neelides folsomi, assembly GCA_034687125.1. Lineage (NCBI taxonomy): Eukaryota > Metazoa > Arthropoda > Collembola > Neelipleona > Neelidae > Neelides > Neelides folsomi. Next base: position 175,728 of record JAQGBZ010000023.1, read on the forward strand.
GCTCTTTATTAAAATGAGTTAAGCTTTTCAATTTCATCCTCCTCCTCATTAGTTATTTAATCACAATGAAAATATTGTATGAAGTATAATCGCAGTCAATTTTTAATAGAAATTGGGAAACACACAACTACAAACTATTAAGCGTTATGTTAATAATTGTTAAAATTAAATTAATGTGAAATGGAATTATGGTTAACTAACTTTCAAATTATCTTCATATTTTCCAAGTACTTTTTAATGAGCTTTCAATAGAAAGAAATAATTTATTCATTAGGGAGTGTAAATAAGGGTTAGTTTTTGAACCTCGTGGAGATGAAAGGGAATGTGTGTGAATTTGCGGGTTTGTCGAAGGGTCTCTGGCTGAGTGTGGGACAAGGGTCCTTTTGTTCTTCTCCCCTCGTTCCGCTCCCCGTCCTCATTCCCCGTGAGTTTAATTGTGAAGTGCGGAGAGGCTGATCTCCGAATGAGGACGCCGACTCAGGGCTTCTTCGGGATTTATAGTTCTGCCTTGGTGTACATCAGGAGGCCGAATGTGATGAGAGGGATAAGAAATGGAGTAGAGCGGATTCCCCTTATCTGATCCAAGAGACAAAGACCGGATGACTCTTTGCGTGTACGAGACGGAGGGATATAGGGAGAGAAGAAACGGATGAGTTCCGGAGTAAAAAATAACAAGTTTGGAGAAGAGACGAGCCAGCCCCTTAATTGACACACATTCCCCTCTCATGACCCTTTATTCCTCTTACCATAAAAATTCCTCTTGGAGGTCACACACGGGAGCGAATGATCCAATTTATACTCATCCTCCTCTGTTGGAAAATCTTGTCCCTTTATTATCCTCAGCTCTTTTAAATCTTTTATCAACCCCAACTGATTTCTTAATGTTATTAACTTTGAGGCCCTTAATAAATGATTTACATAAACATGAACTTTGATAGAGTTGTTTTTTATTTCAAAAAAATTCAATTTTATGACTTGGATTCATGAAGAGAATGGATGGATGGATTAAGCGGAAGGGTTCATATCTCTAAATACTAGCCCTACTTAAGTATGGTATATGGAAGTGATTAGAGTATGATCCTTGTGAGTAATTATGAAAGAGGGAGAAGAAGAGACAAGTGAAAGAGGATCTACGAATTTCGGGCTAATTGGACCATATGAGAATGCGAAGGGGCTGAGGGACCCTTGACTTGAATTACACACGCACAATGTGGAACACATTTTTTGCAGGGAGGGAAAGGGAAGAGCCCTTCAATTACCCTTAAAATCCTCATCATTTCGAACCGTCTCTTGTGCAGAAACCCACCCAAACATATGAGGCAAAACAGGTTAAAACTCCCTGCATTCCAAAAACTCATATTGAGAAATCGTAAATTATCTCCTTTTGAACGGGAGACATCGACGAGTGTAAAACCTTAAATTTCAAAATACGGATGAAATATGGGAAACTCAACAACGTCTCACTGAACTTCTCCAACCAATGTTGAATCTCCTAACATAAAGAAAAACATTTCTGCTTACATCCAAACCAAGACATTTCCAAGATTTATAGTATTCCCAATGATAGTCACACACGAAGACAACGGTCGTTATTGATTTGGGCAGAATGAGATTTGGATATCTTATACATGGATGGATTTGATGAGGATCGTTCTCCGGTTTTAACAATGTAAATTATGTAACAATATATCCCATATAAGCATATAATAATATGAAAATCTGATAGTCCATGAAGACCATTTTAATGATATGGAGTGGAATAAGCAATGCGATTGGATTCCAATTATTCAATGTCCTTATCCGGAGAGAGATAATTGTCGGCATGTGAGTGAGTAAATAAGTGAGGAGTTTTGTTGTATATAAGAAAGTCATATTTAATGTGAGATAAATAGGGCGGGTTAAGAATAGCGGACGATGGGGGCACCTGACTAACAGGGACGACGACGTCGAGGGAGAAAATAACGAGAAGAAAAAAACGGAGAGGAGCAGCGGCCGTCGTTAACGAAGAGTAACCCATGGCAACTCCTCATTAGTGCGTAAAATCAATGATTTTATTCACAGTAGACGTCCGATGAGGATAATCCGTCCGTCTCCTCGATTTCGGCCGAGGGGGAAGTTGGACCTGCACCCAAACAAAAAGATCTTCAAATTCACCGTCATCTTCACTAAAAGCCTCCACAAAAGATCTTTTTGTTCAAAAAATTCTCTTATCAAATTATTCCAGTTTTTTCGTTTCGCATTGAGATTTCAAACCACCATAAAGCTTTTGGAGCTTATAGGGAAAACTCATTGCAATAATGAGATACAACACCCATACATACTAATAATACGAAATGATATATATTAAGTATATCAAATTAATACAAAATGATCTTCTGTGTTCATTCATTGATCAATGAGAGCGGATTAAAAAGAATTACCAGATTTGCCCTCGCTTCTTAACATGTTTCTCCTCCACTTCGCTCTCGCGTTCTGGAACCAAACCTGAAAAAGAGGAATTTTTATTACAAAATAAACCCCAATAAGCTCAAAGGGTCTAATAGGATGAACCGTTTCATTTATTAGATTTTTTTAACATTCATTTACTCTGTGTGTGGTTCGAGGTCTACGTGTGTGAAAGAATTGAGAATTGAATCAGGGCGATCATTTAACTTCTAAATTTCCTCTAAAAAGCGGTTGATTCCATGATTTGATAATTAAACCTTATTAACCGCACAGGGAAAAAGTGTCATGTTTATAAGAACTTTTTATCTCTTTGTAGTTCAATGATATGATGGACCGCATCACAATTCATTATCAGGAGTTGAAAGGAAAATGAGGAACTTATTCAAATCTTTTATGTACTTTTATGTAATTTCATTTAATTCTCTCACATTCTGACTCTGAATGAAAGCAAAGTTAATTTATGTGCATAAAATGAACACATTCAAACATAAGCTTGAACTTGATTAATTGTCTGAGAATTGTTCTAAATATGAGAATTTTGAATAAATTAAACTTAAATTTTGGTACACTAAACGGTATTATTCAGAATTATGTTTTGTATTTAAATTAATAGCTCTATTCAAGTAAAGGTGAAGGTTTGTTTATTATGTATGAATGTCTACATAATAATTTCTAATACAATCAGTATGCATATAATGTGCATAAATATAAATACATTTCTACATACGTGCAAAATTAACTGAAATATAATAAATTCGAATAATGAAAAATTCAATTGTGAGGCTCAAACAACAAGAGAGTTGAGAGACAATAGGAATCTATATGTATTAGCCTTCTAACTCTATATACCTAAAACCATTTTAATTACACGTTTTAATTACATGTTTTAATTACAAGTTTGGCATTTGGAATATATACTCACATTCACCAGTATTATACTGGCAGTATAAGAACAATATTACAAACTTCAAAAAGGATTTTTCTATTACGAGTTTCCTTTCTTTCCACTCCAACCAACCTCCTTTTATTATCATTATCACTCTCCTCAATTATACATATCAAACTTTCCAGAACATTGTTTTAACCTGCACGTTTATCATTACATTGAAACTCCTATACTGAAAAATTGAGTTCGAATGAATTACTGGTTTCGTTTAAAGCGTTTAAATTCTGCTCCTTTACTTATAGACTTCGATCAGGCTAAATTGACAAATGTGTCTATCTGGAAGAGACGGAACATGAAAAAAACATTTATTGGAAATATTGAAGTAGCTGGAAGATATGAAATAATTGGACAAAGAAAATGAAGATGCATAAAATTAAACTCTTAATCCAAATCTCTCAAGTTCTTTGAATATATTTCACATGTCTGATATTCCATATCTTATCAAGTTTACATCTCTCTGACTGGGTTGTGAAGCTCCTCATTTTGAACTTCTTTTTCCACTCCTTTTTATGCAAATCCCACTTCCTCTCTAACCCGTTCAACCGACCTTCTTCCACGCGAAATTTATTTTTAATTTCTTCAACCCCTCACTTAACTTCATTCAGAGGAGTGTTAAAGCAATAAAAACCACTGCGGCCTGCATACAAATCAAAGCTCTCCATTCAAGAAAGGGAGAAGGAAAGTGAATTACGATCGAGAGTGATATTTAATGGGAAATGGGATTTGATTCCACTCCGGTCATTTCCATTTAATTCATTAAAACTTTAAAGAAAAATAAAGATGAGAGATCATTTTCCAGAATACCCTAAGGAGTTGAAAAAAAGTCAACCGCTGTGGTTGAGTTGTGGGAGAAAAGAGAAAGGCGTTCCTCCGTTCCACCCGAACTTCCCCACCGTGAAGAGGAAGAGATAGCGGCTAATGAGACAATTAAATAATAAAGGTGATTTGGGGTGATTGACGGGGAGGGCGGGGGCGCTGGATGAATATCGCCCTATCTTCCTCCCATTGTCAGGGTCGCCGAAATCACTCACCTCAACTCCTACAATCCTCCTCCTTATCTCCCCATCTGCTCCATGTAGTCGAAGATGTTCCTCGACTTTAAACCACACGAGTCTCCTTACGCACAACGCACAACGTCTCATTATTCCTAAACTAAACCTTATGCTATAAATCTAAACGCTACAAACTCTTTTCCTACAACTTGAGCTTTTCTTATACTTTTCTAGTATTTCGTCTTTAAAGTTATCTACTGCAATAACACTCGGTCTAATGCCATAATAAGGACTAGAGGACAATAAAAGCCAACGCACCTGTAGAACTCTTTTAGAAAGCCCCGTCTTTTGTGCGAGCTGCTTCAAATCCTTCGCGTCTGGATTTTGATTGATGGCAAAGTAGCTCTTCATCGTCCGAAGCTGGTGGTGCTTGAACGATGTGCGCATCCTTTTGGTTCGCTGCCCCTGCCCTGCTGGACATGACGAGGACGAGGACTCATACCCGAGGTGGTCTTGTTGTAGTGGAAGGAGATCAGCTATATCATATATAAACATTCAGTTTAAACATTTTTTTATATTTTTGATGCTAGTAATATAATATCACATACCAAGTTAAAAGTGCATTTAGTTATAATGAGGCATTGGAGTATCGTTAAGGACGTATTATTTATCCTAAATAAACAACTATAAAGAACACTAAACATCTCTGAAGATCTCGGTTGGTTCAAAGAAATACCTTTCCACCAATACCAATGTTTTGACAGAGAAATAACTGATATTTTTGGCGGAGACGGAAGACTTGGAAATGGAGAACGGATTGTGTGGGAGGATTGAGTGATGGTTAATGAGGACTCTCCCGCCACATGTTTTGAGTAAAAGTGTCTCGAGTAACGAGTTTCCGGTCTCGCACGACACGGGACAGAGGAACCATCCGCTCCACTCAAAATACCAATAAATCCCTTCATTAACGACCATCTACGCACTTTTACTACCCAAACATTTTGTCCTTATCAAACACATGCCCCAACAAAATTCCCTATACATGTTACAAAGTAAATGGAAATTAAGCTATTTGTATTTGGATAAAATCTTTCCCTGTCATATCATTTTAAAAGGATGGAAAGTTTAATCTCATTCACAAACTCGGAACCTTGTTTGATGTTCGCCATTCTGAATTGGTGTGAGTTTACATAATGTCGAATTTATAACTTTCACACTCGCCCATTTGTCTAATCCATCATTTATCAACTCCAATTACTCCCATTAATCTCTCTTAATTTATGTCAAGATAAAGATCATATTATGTAAAGAACGAGCTCTGAACAACTTGTCAATACATGGAATATCTTAACTAGAATATTCAAAGGCTCAACTTACCGAATTCCTCTTTCCTCTTCCTCGGTCTTCCTTTTTGACCGGATCCGGAGCCGTTGAAATACTGTTGGGGGTCGACAGGGTCGAGTTCAAAATGGTCTTTGCAGAACAGGGAATTGTCTCTCATAGAGAACTGTTCTCCTATAAAATCAAACACTCGCAATTAACCTCTGTATCATTATTTCAACAACTTTGAATGTTGTTATTTTATAAGTAGAAGAAATGGAAGGTTTTTACTCAATTAGTCAAATGATGTAATGATTAAATGAAGAAAGACACCTTTATTGAGGATTCTGAGACAAACGACGCATACGAAGCATCCGAGATGGAAGACTAGATCTCTTGCCCGCATGACCAGCTCACTCGCTTGGATGAGACCATTGCAGCGGCCGCAGTTCCTCAGTTGGTAAGTTCTAAGAATACGATACTTTGATTATTGGTTTAAGATCCCTATGTAATTTACACCTGGAAGATAATGGACAATGAGGGGATTTGAATGCAAAGGAGCACCAGACATTTGTCATTTTCACTTCCTCTATTCCTCCTCGGGAAGAGGAGCGATCTCTCCCACCAGTGTGTTAAGTAACTAATGTTGTTCGACAAGTTTCATTTAATTTAATTCAATCACCGTGAGAAAACCTCAGTCGCGTCTTTATTTACTTGGACATCTCTTTGAATGGAGGTCAATCTCTTTCACAACCTCGTTCGACATTTCTTTTTCTCCACCTTTTGAGATGTAGATCGAACATTAATGTCAACCCAAGTTGTATCTTCCAACATAAAAGCCACAATTTAAGCGACGGTTAATGCACTTGTTTTATTTTGAAAAAACCTCCGTCTAATGATTCTTTTTACAGTCGCGAAGCCGTTTACTTCAATTCTACAGATTTTGAGAGGGTCGATTGAGATACGCAATTATTGTACTTATTTAAGAGCTTTAAAAGGTCTGACCGTGACCAAGGTATATTATGAGAGTAAAAGGGGTGATGAAAAGGTATATATTGTTTCTACGTTCAAGAGAATCTCTTTCTGTTGTGGTGAGATAAAGGAGGAGTCCCTCTGAGAAAGAAAGGGAAGATAAGGATTAGTTGTGAGAAGTGAAGAGTCTGGTTTTTGCGTAACTCGACCAGTGAAAAAAAGGCAATAAAAGCTGGGCGAGATGGGAGTGATAGATAATTGAATTGAGAAGTAAAGGCGTTCCTTCCCCACCTTCACCTCCGACTCCCTTGGGTAAATGAGTCGACCCTTCCTCTCAATGAGAACAGGTGGAAAAAGTCCGAGAGCCTCTCACGCAAACCCGGGTTCCCTCAGAACATCACTTCAACATAGGAATCAAAACTTCCTCGTTTATTCCACCTGAGTATTTAATTTACTAAATCAATTCTGACATTTCCTCGACATTGACTCATATCCCAATAATACCTTTTTTATATCACTCAATATCCCTCATAAGTAACATAACATAAATTTTAACGATAAGCGTGTATTAACTCTAACTGACAATAATAAGTAGTTGTGTAAAATAAGCTTCAAAGGGAGGGTGAAAAGGTAAAGGGAGAAATTGCCGATTTTCACGCTCCTTTTCACGAGGATTTGTCCTGAATGGGAATCGATGAGGGTTGAATAATTAATTCGCAACAGCCGCTTGTTAACTTTATCTACCACTTGACAGGTCGGCGAGGGTGAATTTTTGATTCCTCTCAAGAGCTGGTCATAATGAGTCGTGAGAGATAAGATATGAATAAACACGTGTTGAAAGGGGATAGTGTTCGGCGGAGACTTGGACGTCGCCGGCTCACGTTTCTCTCCCTTCTTGTGGCTTCCACATGTCCAGAGCTCCGCCTTTTTCCCCGAACACTTTTCCCAAATCGAAGTCTTTTCTCAAGAAACTCTCCAATTCCTCCCACACAACCTTCCCGCCTTCCACATGGAGTTGCACGCGAGGAATGCGTCGGGAGCTAATCAACTCCTCTAGGAATCCACAGGACTCTGAGGAGACAAAGGGAGCTTAAACTACCAGAGATTAAAAAGGTCTCCAACCAACCGATGAAGGATCAAATGGAGAAAGATTAAAAACTGTTGCTCGGTGACTCTCCAACCCTCTCGTGCAATTGAGCGGAAGTGGAAGAGGATTACCTACGCATTTTTATTTTCTTCCTATACCTGTACGGATTAAATATGCTCCCAACTTGTTCACGGTCCACAATTCATAATCTCAATTGTAGAGCTAGTTAGCATAAACTACACCTTCAAATACACGTCGGATAATGAGACATTGAATATTATATCCTCTTTGACAATGTTCATTTTTGATAAATGGAAAAAAGTAGGTTGGAATAAAAAGAGTAATTAAGAGTGAGTGACAGTGGGCGGCAGGTGATGGATATCTGGTGAATTGTAGGAAGACGAAGCTTCCTTTTCTCACCATTCTTTTGACCATCCATGGGAAGTCTCATTGTCTTTTCCAATCAATTAACACTCCTTAACGAATTTATCCCTATTAAATTAATACATCTACTGTCAACTAACCCAAAGCTATCAGTTAACTCTGTCTACATACATGTATGTATGGTACATATTTAAGTATCCTTTTACACCTGATATATTGAAAATGTTTGTGAATAACTCCTTAAACAACTAATTAACTTCAACGCCAAATACATACAGTCATTAGATTCCAAGATAATGGAACAAACAATGCGTGAATATAAAAAATAGATTTTGTCATTTAAGCAAAAAGAAATGTCCGATTGAGTTGTTTCTCGTTTGGTTGTTCCTTTGATAAGTTATAGCGTGTGAGAAAGGGGAGAAATGGAAGGGTTCTTATTGACACATTGTTGTGAGAGGTTCACCTGAAGTAGTCTTCACGGCAATAGATGAGACCATCACGGGCGAAGCAGGTTTGTTGGTTCCCAAGGGACATATTGCAGGCGCAGCACTTGAGGCACTCCGAGTGCCACTGAGTCTCAACTGCCATGAGGTAATAGCGGTTGTAGATCTTCAGTCCGCACCCGCTGCACACCTTCTGCATCTTCACAACTCACAGCCCGCCATCCCGCAAACACATCACACCCTATCTCAATTCTTTCAATCCTTCACAATCCTTTATTTCTTTATAATAGATCAATGCATCAAACTTGGAACGTAGAACAACTAAAGATCTCGACCAACTACTTATAACAGCAGTCAATTTTTAATCCAATGACAGTCTGCCAATATGGCTGGGTATATCATCCAACACAACTTTTCCCAACTCTTGTTTTCATGTAATTTATGAATGAGAACATAGCTAAACAACCGCGAGTCAATTTAATGATAATGTCAAAGTATTTACTTTACATTTATGTTCAACCACTAGTGGATTTATGTCGATAATGGTCAATTTTTATTTAATGACAAAACTTGTTGAGAAACTGCACAAGTTTAATATCCTTCTCAATTCACATACAATATACGAATGTATATTACAAATATATGCCGACAACAATCAAAGACACTTAAATTCAATGAGATTTTCCCTTTAGTTTGAGATTTAAATTAAGAAAATGCTGTCATTTTATTGGGGATTTAATACAAAGTTTAATCGTGTAAATTGATTAATCAATTTATAAACTTTTTATAGTTAAATGTAGTTTTATAGTTTTTTTATAATTTAAACTGTCACTTTATTATACCAGAGATAAAGGTGATTTTATGAAGAACTGGACAAGGCCGTATAAAAGGAATAATAATCAGGGAATGAAACTTGTATAAAGGGTTGATAGGCTGTCCGTGTGGGTGTCAATAACTTGTTTCTCTCGTGAGGTCTTGGGCGAGACTAACGAGGGAGGCGGCTGTAGTCGCTCCTAACTAGAAGGCGGAGCTGCGTGGCGCAAATCTTCGCCCTCCCCCATCCCTCCTTCCACTTCGGGATTCGGGTGCCCGGGCCGGCCCAACCATCGCCATTCCTCCCATCATCGCACATTCAATCTTGAGCCAATTCAAGAGCTCTCCAATTCTCTCATCTTCCAAACCTCAAAGAAGAAGACTCCGAGGAAATCCAATTTCTCTCCTCCTTGAAAATCACACAGATTCGTCCCATTCCTTCCTCACACGTTCGCTCCCCTCTCAAATACTCTCAAGAGACTTCTTGAGATTCACCGAACCTCCACATCTCCAATTCCTTTACAAATTCACAGACGACATTTTTTGATGCAGAATTTCTCATTTGTATTCTTCAACATTCCACCCGTCCTTTTACTGCCGTTCTAAACACAATAGTTTAAAGCTTAATAAAACAACAAATTTTTCATGCCATGAACACATTTACTTTTATATAATTTTACATAATACTTATATTTATTTTATTATTGAAATTGGATATGTACTTGTATTTAATATTATCGAGTATGAAGTTACAAGAATGTAATTTAAAGCTCCGCAGTTCTATTCACTTAATATCAGTCAGCTCATGAGAACAACTCCCTGTGTTTTTCTCTCAACTCACCTGTACATGTACATTAAGGGTCTCCATATGATGTTACTCTACAAAAACAAAATTAGTATCATCAATATTAAATCAACAGAGAGAGAGAGAGTTTCACTTGTTAATGTGGAGCCGACAGGAGATGATCGACGTGTGTAATACAGTACTACTTCATTACATTACTCAAACCTCAAAAAATTCCAATGTTTGGAGGAGGGAGAAAAGGTGAGTTGGAACGGAGAAGCCTCCTGCCGCGTGAAGGATTCCCAAAGATGAATCATGGAAGGTCTTTGCGTTGGCAGAAAGGATGTGCCAAAAGTGTCCCTTGGGCCCAAGGTGTACACGAGAAGGGTTTGGGGGAATGAAAGGGTTGCCGCAGTAGTCGTCAGACAGGCGGGCGGCGGCGGTTCACTCCCTTCGCTCCACGACTCCCTTCGCCGACCATCAATTATCTCTTCATCGCAGAGTTCTTTCATCATCTCACTAGAAGGGAATCTGGAGATGAAAATGACTCAATTTCTCTCCTCGTCCTCCGCCCATTTGTCCGCCCTCAGGTTGAGCAAAGAGAGGCTGAAGGGACTTGGACGCACTTCACCCCATACAAATCATCTTAAGTTATGACTGGAGGCTCGTGAGGATAACAATCCTCAGAGGAAGATGAATCGACTCTTTCTCCTTCGTTCTCAAAAAGATAAATATGGGGAAATTAGATTTACAGACCGAGTAATCTAATAGTTGAAGATGTATTGACAAGGATTCTCTTCATTTTCCACATCACTTTCCTCCAACCAAGATCCTCTCACGGTCCAAGGAATAATTGTGAAGCATTCGGATTTGGTATTCTCATCGGTTGTAGATGTTATGTAGATGTGGGGGAATATTAATTAGCTCTCCGCGCCTCGGTTTTAAAGCAAAGAATTCTTGAATGATTATATGGTTTGGAGCTTTGAAACACTTATCGTTAGGCGCGAGCTCCTTAAACAGAGAGGTTGAGTGAAATATTCTTAAAAGATTTAAAAAAGGCTGTTGGTTCGACCGAGATGATTGGGACAGGTATAGAAAAGTGCAAGAAATATATAAAAGTGAGTCGATGAGAAGAAAAGGCAATCACCATAAATATTTGGGTAATGTGGCGATGTGGACGAAGCAGAGGAGAGTCGGGTGGAGAGGAAAGTCAAACAATCATAAATTGTAGTTTGGGGAAGGGAGTGACAGGGATTATTGGTTTATTCAAAGCACCCTTTCATAAATTACGGGCCCACGGATTTCATAACTCCGCTCAATGGCAGCTAATTAAGAGAATCTTCATTCTACACATCTGCTCAAGTACAAAGACAAGGACTCACGTCACACAACACCCTCATTTACATCCTCCAAATATCAAACCATCTCTCCGCTCATATTTTACCCGAGAGGTATCGGAGGATCCTCCGAACTCAAAGCGAACAAAGTTTTTCTTCAATGTTATCATTTCAATCACCCTTATCAAATCAACACATGGTGGGATTGACGGCGAGGAAATATCCATGTTCACGGGTTCACTTAAACTCATACCTCATGGAAGATGATCCTTTTAAATGATTTTTTTCAAATGAGACTCTTTTGTTCAAATGTGTTTTAAAAATCAAGGCTCGTTTATCAATTTAATGTGCTTCATTTCTAGCCGACTTACATTGTTACACATCTCTTGGGACATTTTAAACTTCGTTAGGTCCAATTCAAAATAACTAATAAAGATAAAATCGTTACAAACTGTGTATGAACATAATTAGCATGGTCATAAGTACATGATAAGAATAACTAACATGCACAGTTATAAGTACTAAAAAGAGAATAATGATAAAAATAAGAATAATTTGAACTTTAATGAATGAGTTAATTACTGAATGTGAAAGAATAGAAAAGTAAAAGAATTAAAAAAGAAATTTATTGCATAGGCACAAAAGTGAGCTGCTCTTTCAAATGACTTTCTTTACACACAAAGAAAGAAACTTCCTTCTCATCTGGCTTTTGAATCTCCCGAGCTTTCATCACAACATGATTCTTCACTCCCGTTCTCTTTGAATCAATTACTAATTAACATATTATCGGACCACTTCATCTCATAATCCATTTTATTGCCTTTTTTGTTAAACTTCTCAATTAAGCACATTCAGACAATTCGTACATACCTGTATATCGTATCGTATCCTTACCATATGTTACTTACACACAATTAATTCTAAATACCTATAATAATTTCATAGTTATACAATAGAGTAATTGTCCTATACTTGTAAGCACACTATAATAATTTATGAGTATTTTTTATTATCCGCTATTTAAACGTACATATTTAATGTATCACAAATAATTTACCTACCTAAACTCTATCTGTAATTAAATGTAAGAAATACAATATTTATTATTTAGACTGGTAATGAAAGCTCTGTAATGAGTAATCATATGGTGGAAAGGCACATTTACATAGATAGCATACTAATATGATGAAAGAGTTTAGGTATATGGTTCCGATATATTTCCTCATTGGGATCTCACTTCGTCATTGTGGGAGTCCTTCGTCATTCACCCTCACATGTGTCTCTAATTAATTCGTCGAAGACAGATTGTTGGGATTGGAATTCGGAGTCTTCCACCTGCACGGGGTTTTCGAGCGGCGAAAGATTCATACTATTTTTACTCTCTCTGTCTCAATGAACTTGGCCCTCGAGCGACTACCCTTTTCCAATTACCATCCTCCACCTCCTTTAATTGAATCCTCCTTTATCCCCTCCCCATTACGTACTTCACTTTACATCATTTTTCATTCAATTTTTTCAACTTTCTCTAACCAAACAGTCACGCATCCGCCAATCCCAGTCCCTTCCCAACCGATCCAACAGAGACGAAAAACTGTGAGTCTCGGCTCAAATACATACAGTAGTAATATATTAAGATGTACGACCGGAATGTTTTTAAACCCCTAAAAACATCCTTTTTCTCTCCTTGTCATCCTTCATAATGCCTCTGGGTTTTTATCAAATAAACCCTTGAAAATTTATGTAGATCGACTCCTTTAACTTGACTAATGAAAGTAATGATGTTCTCCCATTGTTAAATCATCTCCCAGAATTCTCATACTAAAAAATCTACATTGAATACTTTATTGGTATAACTGTGTATAATAATACAAAGTATGGACGTCTTGGTTCCTATTGGAAAAACTGTCAGCAGAATGGGATTTTGATTTGCATAGGTAATTTCATACAAATAAGAATAAAAAAGGTAGTGAGGTGGAAGATGTAAATTGGAAAAGTATAGAGGAGGAGACGTGAAGGCGGAATTCGTGGTGGAGCGTGCGATGGTCTGAATAGGGGAAGATGAGCGGAAGTCATGGTAGATAATAGGAGGAGGCCCAGAGTGAAAGATTGCTTACTCTCGTCCCCATCGAAGGTTGGTGTCTGGAGGAAAGGGCGCCGGCCGTCGGTTTCGACTCCGTTCAGCCTCCGAAGGGCCAAAGGACGGGGGGGCCTTCGTCGGCTTCCACGAGGAATGAGGAATGAAGGTAAAAAAGAGTATATGAGGAGGGATGTAATTGGTGGCTGCCGTCGAGGTGCCGTTCGTCCGTCTGACCCAACCTTCTCTCCCCATTTTGTCACCTGGACCCGGGATGTGAGGACAAGTCTGAGGAAAACTGGTTTAGTTAGATAGGGATCAGGAGCAAGTGGAGCACCTGGCCTCGTCCTTTTTTACCCACTTTTGATTGATTCGTCCTGGCGTTCCTGGGAATTGAGAGGAATTCCTTCCACCCTGAGAAACACATCTCGACCAAAGTCAACCATCAATCTAACAAGGACCGAATTCCTAAAAACTAAACTTTTCCCACGTCTTCAAAATAATATAACTGTCCTTCCTAACCTGATCTACTTCATTCGAGACCTTTGGCCTTACTCAATTCTCTATCGCTTCAGGATTTGCATGTGAATACTTCCAGTTTGGAAATGCGTTGTTTTTGCATGGGATCAATAGTAAGATATGGGAATAATTCAATATACCACGATGGACATTCGCTAATGAAATCGTGGATCTTGGAAATGATAGTGATGTTCAGGGAGAGTGAAGAAGTTGTATTCTTTCGAATACAAGTGCCTAGAGGATGTGTCGAGATAAGGAGACGTAACAGATTGATTGACGGCGTTGGTCGAAAGACCACTTTGGTCATTCGGCTTCAAAATCAACGGCGACATCTCACCCTCGGAGGTTTCAAACCAAGGGAGACAAACTGGGGGAAATGAAACTCGACTTGTTTTACTTCACCCTTTTCCATACAAATTGAGTTCCATCTCCTGAACAAAGCCTTGAACCTCCGTTGAGCCGTTTTCATGTTAGATGTCTTTACAAACCTCTGGTTAAACTCCTCAACTTATATTAAATACGCCAGAGTGAATTGAGAAAATGTTATCGACATAATACATGCATTGCATTGTAAAGGAAACGTTTCATAATTGAGGATTAGTTTTTGCTTATCCTTAAATTGAGGGAGAAATGATTGAATGTTTGTGTATTAATCTGATCATGCAATAATGTAAAGATGATAAAGATAACACGTTATGTTTTATAAGTAAGGAAATAAGACGATGGAATTCAAATACGGAAGAGAATGTAGGTTTTGTGTATAAATTATGAATAGCAAATAAACGATTGCTGATTGATGAAAGTATGAAACGAAGCCTTAGTATATAAATGCATTTTATAACAGATTCTAAGTTTATACTAAAAAATAAAATCTTGTTCAAATATTCATCATAAGTTTATTCACCTTTAACATATAAACATGTGATGTTTGTAGATCGGGGTATATTTTTCTAATTTTTCAGATTTTTTCTCACAAATACTTCGGATTCGTTGTTAAAAAGAATATATAGTTTGTTGTTGAAAGATGAGTATAAGGTATACATTTAATGTATTTATTTATTGTAGAATATAATAATATGAACAAATAGAGACTAATGTCAAACTTTCTTTTATACAATAAAATAATATTTTAATTAATTAATTAAATGTGATGACTTTTCGGTTCTTACGATTAAACTTAAAGGTTACAAATACTAATGATACACCACCTAATTCTAATGATTATCAGTTGAGTATGAATCAATTAAATAAGAAATTAAATATTTCAATAAAATAGAGGTCAACTCGTGATTTTTACAAGTCGAGTTCTTTGAGCATATTGGCAAGCTTCATGGATTTGCTCTTGACTCTTTTTGCCAACAGAGTTGTTTCCTCTAATAAAGCATCCAATTTCCGTTCTCTGACTTCCATCTTTTCCGGAACTCGCCCGTACCCTACGACGGCATTCACCATATGGTGACATTTACTTGTAGAAGCAGTTGTGATTGTATTTGTCAAATCCTCCTTCTTTTCGCTCCTAAACCCGGAGTCAATGTCGAAATTCGAGTCGTGGCTTTTGTTGCTCGCTTCCGTCTTCCAATTTTGGACTCGTTCTAGCCAATTTGAACAAGTTTCTTTTAGGATTGGGTCGGTGAAGTCCGTCGTTGTCCCGACTTCTTTACATTCGCGGAAACATTCGACGCTTGTAGATTTCCTCAACTTCCTCTTGAACTCTTCATCCCCATTGACAGCTCTCGTAGTTCTTTTGGCCTCTTTGCTTTCATAAGACTCGATTGAAGTGGTGAAGTAAGGGAGGGCCGGGAAAGGAAGCGGTTTGTTGAGCGTTTGAAGCGACTGAGATTTTGACATTCCGAATCGAATCTCATCAATGGTATTCTCAGCATCTGCATATTTGATGGCCAAATTCACACATTGGGCTCGAAGATGTGAAATAAGTAAATCTTTCTCGGCCATTTCTCGCAGTCTTTCCCTTCGGTCTTCTGGAAGTTCTTCGGTTTGTATAGGAATTGCATAAAGGTCTTCAAGTGGAAGCATCACTCCGGCTTTGACAACTTTCATCGCTTCTTGTCTGTCGGAGGCCTTTAGTTCTTCAATTCGCCTTTTCACTTTTGATTCTACTTTGTACTTTCGCCCGATGCTCCTCGTTCGTGTTTTAGTAGGAACATCTTCGGACCCTCTCATCTCCTTTCCTCCAGTCTCAATATTGGCCATTGTGGTTTCCCACTTCCTATGAAAAATATCAGAAATTCAATGAATAACACAACTTTCATATAAAATAGTAAATAACTATACAGTACAGTACCATAAAAGTACATCCTTGTTATTAGTATTTAAAATTATATACAGATTATACCAACTTCTCTTAAATATAGGAGTAATGAAAATGAGTTAGTAACTTAGGAAATTTCTATTAAAGTTGGTATAATCTGTATAATAATAACGTTTCAAAATATGTAATGGTGTTATTAGCTAGGTATGAAACAATAGTGATCTTTTAAAATTAAATTATAAAATCCTATTTTAGATTGGATTAATAAATACAAAATGACGTTTTATATCACCTTTAAAATCAAATGTACTTTTGCTCACTGAGAAAAGTAATGTCTTAGAAATAAATATAAGATGTAAATATTTGCATAGGTATGTTATTTATCTACATTTAATAAATATTCTTATCACGAATGTTGAAATGATAAATAAACAGATGTTTAATAAACTAATGTTAAGATCATTATAAAATACGTTTGTATATTTTATAACAAAGTATTATACCTACTTTACACTTAATTATGAAATGCCTTAAATCTCTATAATATTGGTAGATTGGGCAGTGCGCTGGCCTTTAAAATTTAAAAGTCTCATGACGTATGACAAAACTGACCTTTTAAGTTACTGTTGAAGAAAGACGAGAAATAAATGTGAAGCGTCGTCTCCTCATGTTGCGTATTTGATGACGACGATCTCCGTTCGCCCTCCGATTTTGTTGTGAAGGAACCAGGGATGACTTCCAGGAAATCGATAAGGAACAGGCGCAAGAGCTTCTGGCTCTGCTCTTCACATGCTCTCACACATTGTGAATGCGAACTCAACGTATAGGAAACAAGGAGAATGGGGATTTTGTAATAAAGGGAAATAAGAAGGGGGCCCTTCGAATTGTGCCAGAAAGGCACTGGTGGGATATTTAAGGCCTCCACTACTTCGGATTCATTTCTCAAGTGGAACTGAAATCCTATACCGTTCCTTCACATGTGGAAGAGAAAAAAATCTGGCCAGCTGCACTTAACCCATCCAGACATTCTTACACACATCCTCATTTTCCTCATACCTTTTAAAAGCTTTCTGGACTTAAAAATAAAGATTTTCAATTATGCTCCGTACGTTCCATGTTACAATTGCACCCTACTTATGGCATATAACAACGATATACCATTTAACACGTTCTTACTTAACTGTTTAAAATTCATTTGGCTACTATTAGTATGCTATTTATATTTACATAGAGTACAAGCTAAAATAATACATTACACTTGGAATAAGTAATAAGTGTTTTATATGTATGAAAGCATGCGAACGCCTATTCTTATGGCTAGATGCATGCTTAGATTGAAAACTCTCAGGCGTTTGTATTCATTTAATGTGAAGAATGAAAAAGAATTATTTAATAAAACCCTAGCAAGAATGAGTTTGGGAGTAAAAAGAAGATGAAAGAGATTTGTCAAGTGTTGGATTATTAAAGAATTAAAGGTGAGGTGGAACAACGGGCGGTGGTGAAGTAGCATAGCTGCGTGTGCAATCTTAAGTGGGGAAATGGGCAAAAGTGTGATTCTGGTGTTCGGAGCGACTTGACCATGGTTCATTCGGCCAATGAATCAATGAGGAGTCAAAGTGATGATGAGAGTCCCGTTCCGACTCAGTGGAGCAATGAGGAGGAGCGTCTCATCTTTCCCACAAATCCACCTTGACGCCTCATCCCGACTTGAGAGGAAATGCATGGGGCTTTGTTGAGGTATGAGGGATCGCGGATTTAAGTCTTGAGAGGAGTTTACTGCTCAAGGCACTTTGGAATCTTTTGGTTCATGACCGGACGGACACCTGAGGCTCTGACCAGATACACTGGGAAGAAGGCATGAAGAAGAGGGAACTCGGCTCATCCCTCTTCATCACATTCCATAACGTCTAACCTAAATCAAAGTTTTACATAAGATTCTTCTACCATCATCCAACATTCTTTCAATAGAGGATTTATTTTGTCTTTTGAATTTAATATTGGAGTACTAGTGTTCAAAAAATTGATATTGATTGGAGTTTGTCAGAGGGAGTTGAAAAATATATTCCAGAGTGATAAGTCATGTAAAAGAGTGAGTTGAATTAAAAGGTGATGTGAATTTGTGCCGACGCTGAGTTTGTTTGTCCTCCTTTGGAAAAGTCAAAAGTGTGTGTGTCGGATGGTGAAGAGGAGATAATTGTAATTTACAAGTTGAATTAACTCTCATTGAAGTTTCTAGGCCTGGTATTTGATTATGTGAACTGGGCCATTCCTCATCGGAAACTGAATTTTAAATTTCTCAGGAGTTTCTATTGAATAGATAAGGGGATGAATCCCTTTCTAAAAGAATACACTAACAATTGTGAATAATAAACTCATTAAGCTAAAAGCCCTCTGCGGGTCAGAAGTCGAGTGGGAGAAATTGTGAAGTAAGAAAACATCGTTATTATTGGAATGAAAAGGAAAAGTCAAAGTCGTCTGAAAACTTTGCTTTAATTTCTTTTGCCATTTGATAATTGGAGTTTGTAAAATTTGTCAATTCTTCGCCCCTGTCTCCGTTCGTGTTGATTGTCCAAGGACAGTTCACATCATTCGACTAATTAAAGAAGTTTGAGCTTGAACTCAATTGGAGGAATTGAAGAGTCTTCACAAACCCCTTCATTGTTTAAATGGCTCTTGACAGTTAAAGCCAACAAAGAAGTTCCGAGTTCATCGACGTGGAAGCAATTTTGAGAAATTTTGGAATTTGCAATATGAGTTATTTGAGTGGGTGGAACCATTGAACAAAATTGGTCTCATTAGGAAGTGCCGTGATTGTGAAGTGGAAAGATAAAAATGATTCGGGGTCATTTCACTCGAAAAAATTATGATTTCAAGTCAAAATTCAGAATTTTCTTCTTATTATTCATCTCGGCGTATTTGCCATGTAAGTTGGTCATCTTTAACACTCCTTTTTTACATTCATTAGCAAAACGACGTTTATTTTGCATAAAAGCGATGTATTTGACTGGGGTACATTATCATATATCATGAATTCATACCCCTTATACATCATATCTCGTAATTGTTACATCGTAAAATTCATATATCTTTGGTATCATATCTCGTATAGGCCAATTCTCGTATATAATATATATCGTAAGTAATATATCTCTTTAGTTATTTACTCGTAAATTTATTTCTCGTCTAGTATTATATCTCGATGTTATTAAATCTCGTATCGTAAAAAAATATTTTGTTCAAAAAAATTAGGTAGGTTCAAGAAAATTTTTCAATTGACACTTATTTGACTGGACTTGCTTTCAACATGATGTTTCAAGCTTAACTTGATTTTAACTTATTTTTGTTATCATTATTAAGTTTTTAATTTTAAAAATTGTTTATCTTTTATACAAAAATGAAAAAAAATAAAGTGCCCCTAATTAAACGCCGTTTTATTAATAAAAATGGTAAGTATATCTATTTTATTCGATACTAATAATATATGGTTAATACAACGAGATATATTTACTAGACGAAATATAAATTTACGAGAAAATAAATACGAGATAAAATACTTACGATATATATTATATACGAGATATGATACCAAAGATATATGAATTTTACGATGTAACAATTACGAGATATGATGTACAAGGGGTATGAATTCACGATATATAATTAGACCCCCATTTGACTGGCTCCTCTTTGTGAATTATTACAACATTGTAAAAAAATCAAATAATAGTCTTTGAAATAGCTTTTCAATTGTAAGTAGTCATTTGTTCAAAAATTCATAAGGCATCAAATAAACGAGTTAAACGAGATTCGCTTTGTGAATGAAAAGATGAGTGGTGGAGTTAAAGCAATGAAATACATTTTCCGGACTGATAATTGCCATTCGTTCTCATAAAATGACCATGTAGATCCCAATTCTTGAACATGATCTCTCTCCACCTCACTTTTAATTACAAGACGTTAAAGGTAATTATCCCAGTCTATAAATCCCTCTGCTCCAATCAAGAGAAGAATTGGATTTCTCGAAAGAATGAAACGTTTAAATTCTAAGGAGTTTGAACATAAAAGCCCTTAGTTAGTGCAAAAAACACATGTCTTCTTTTGTTTTTCTCATTGGATTGTTGGATTGTTTGGTTAACTATCTAAATGTAAGTAAGTAGTAATAGGAAAAAGAGATTTTCTTTGTTGAAAAAAAATCCCCCTTCTGTGAGCTGTACGTTAAACAAGACGTGAGATCTTTGGAGCGGAAATCGGAAGTTGAACCTTTTCATGCACCTCTGAGGAATCCTCGTTCATTTTTTGTGATGCTATTTAAGAAATTAAAAGGATGAGGAGTAGGAAGCGTAAAAGAGGAACATTATAATGAACATATGATAATGAGTAAGGCTCATCTGCTCATTAACTGTTCATATCAAACTTCTATGCTTATAGATTCGGGCGCGAATCTTCCACCGTACTTCACGGGGGATCTGAACAACCACGTCATCCCGGAAAACACTCCGGTTGGGACGGCGATCTACAAACTTGAGGGCCTCGACCCTGAAAACTCATCTATTAAATATGGGATCATGGGGACAGACAAACTTGTGGTGGATGAAAAAACCGGCGTCGTTACAGTGGCAAAACCCATTGACAGAGAGGTTCGTCTCATTTTTTATTCTTCTCTCATTTGACATTTTATAAATAAATAAGTAACTCATTTGCATATGGCGTATATTTACTTATAAATAAATACTCATTTGATTTGAATTGGGGTCCCACAATTAAAATATTATGTTTAACCAGGTTACGAATCAGCTACGAGTCACCGTGACGGTCGAAGATGTCGTAGATGATGGGAGAGAAAACAACCTCGTCACGGTTCCTGTTACAGTGCAAATCTTGGATGAGAATGACAATCCTCCACAATTCCAAAACCAGGTACTTGATTTTAACTTTTCTATTATATTATGAAATTGGCTCAACTTTAGCTTTAATTGTTCAAAATCATTTTCCACAAACTTTAAATGGTTGAATAAAGTAGAATGAGGATTAAAGCAGCATAAAAGAGCTTGATACTTGAGCTTGAGATCTTATGTTGACGAGTCATAAGTGTAATCGTTTTGAATTGTCAAGCTTCCTTATTCTGATGGAGAAGGACAAGGAACTCATTTAGAGATGATAAAGAAATGTTGCGAGAAAAATGAGGAATTTCCTTTACCGCACGATTCTGTTTGTGGCAAAGAGAGAAAGGAATGTTATTCCTATGTATTACCCTTTTATCAAGACTTTGCATTTTCATATTCACACATCAAATTCACTTTTATTATTATGCTACGAAATGAATGAGCTTGGAGTCTCAGACATAAATAAAGTTACGGGGGTGGGTTATGGAACACGAGAAGACGGAAGGGAAAGAAATGGTTGTTTTTTAAAAGAAGATGCAAAAACACTTCCGCCAACTCGTCAATTCTCTCTCATAAGATGATGGGATAAGGGAGGGATTTTAAGTGTTAAAATAGACCATGAAAGCCGGATGTTCTTATTATTAAAATTGTCGACAATTTGGTCGATGTGAATCCTTACAATAATTTGTAACAAGTACTTATACTAATAATATGGCATGTCGAAGTTAATAATATTACAAATAAAATATATTCTGTAATGATTGTTGGAAATGTTAAATTTTTCCTTTTGTATTTCAGAGTTCGTTCGAGTCATTAGAGGTAAATGAAGAAACACGAGTTGGGTCGAAGATTCTCTCCATCACAGTTAGAGATCCAGACTTGACAGGATTTGCACTCAGCCTCAACTGCACTCCGAGTCTTCAGGTATTATGATAAAACTTTATGGAGGAATTGGAGGAGAATAAGCCGCTTTAAATCTTTAAATTCAACATTTGCCCATTCATTTGTGAGTAATAAATGAACTTAAGGAGAGCAAAGCGTTTATAATGGAAATAGCGGTTAAATAAAACTATGTAGTAGTATAGTAGAAAAGACATTTATGTACTTTTGAAAGTACAAATAAATTAAAAATTATTTAGTAAATTGGCTAAATGTTACGGTTTTGACGTTATATGACCAAACTCGCTAACTTATTCTTTTGTGCATTTATAATTAATTTATGGTCTTTATATTTCATTTCAGTCGCCAGAAGCATGCCTTGTTTTCGCTTTAGAAATAAGAGAAGCGAGTTCTGGAATTCTCCGGGGAGATCTCCGTCTGGGTCACAAATTGGATTACAACAAACGATCGCTCTACCAATTCATCTTGACTGCCAATGTAAGTTTTCTTTGTTACAACTCAAGTTTTATCACAATTTCCTTTCTATTTTATTATCAACTTTAACATGTTTTATGACTTTCATGTCTTGTAAAAGTAGACGAGAATTTAAGTTAAATGTCATTTATTCGTTATATTATATACCTCCTCTATGCATTGTGTCATTGATAAATAATTTAATATAACTTAAAGGCAAGATGGTTTAGTGATTCATTTAGTATTAAAATTAAGTTGTATTTATAACATTTTTAAACTACACAAATTAGAATTGACTAGAGAGTAATGTAAGATAGTTAGATGGTTAAAAGATAAGGAAAAGTTAAAGGAAAAGTCTTAAATTCAATAAGAAAGGTATTGGTATGAGATATTTGAGCGTGAGATAAGGATTCGTTTTATCCCCGTCTCCTTTCTTGGCATCAAACTCCCATACTTTAACATAATCAATTTGCATGGCCGCTCGATCTCCTTCCCACGAAGGATACCAAAGGTCTTTCGCTTTCCAAAAATCCGCAAAAGCCTGCAATTACAAATTCACAAAGTTGGTATTTATTTAAATTTCAACTTTCAAAATACCGTTGTTGAGTTTTTCAGCCATGGTTTTGCATACGTCCCAAATGCACTATCAGGGAAAAAAGATCCTCCAACAGCAACGTTCATTCCCAAATAAAACTAGAATGGAAAATAACGAAATTATTATTAATATTAACTAATTAAACTGAGATTTTACTTTTTGATCAAATGGTGCCATTTTCTTGTTTGTTGTCGCATTTTGATTTTCCCAAATATTGGTTATATTCCCGAATTTTCCAACTTCGGGAAATCCACCTTTTGGCACATCAATTTTTCCAATCTCATAGTCATCCAATGAGAATTTAATATAATCTATCGACATTAAAATAAAGTACAATTTGAGTTTCTTTTAGAAAATACTCTACAATACATAATGTATTATTTTCATGGTCTGCATTGAATCTAAATTATAAATATCTTTAGTAAAATAAAATTATATAAAAATAAATAATATGGAATATTTTCCTTTGATTTAACCAAAGATGTTTAGGTTGTTATTAAAATATAAGCTTTTATAACCCGTTGTCCATTCAAGCTGATAGCGATGAAATTCCGTATCAAATCCTCTCGACACGTTTCCATTCGTCTTTGTATAATTTTTGAAAAGGACGTGTCGATAGCCATCAAGTGTACGGTTCATACCAAAGTGAACCGTTGCTGCCATCAAGTTGGATCCAATGCTCACGTGGCCCGTATTTTGATGTTCATACAGCTCACGGTTTCCACGCAATTCCGCAATGTCAATTTCTCCGGATCGAGGCCAAGTTCCATATACAGATCCCTCAGGGAGCATCCAAAGAGCTTCACATTTTGATATTATTTTTAAATGTAATGAAAGGACCGTCATTTGTACAAACCTGGCCAAGTCCAATCCGCTGAAGGCATTTTTGCTCGAATCTCCACTTTTCCATATTTAAAAGAAAACGTTCCTTTTGTTCTTAATCGAGCAGAAACTGTTGGATTGATCATATTAGTGGCATTCCCTGTTTTCTCACAACAGGTAGGACAGTTTCCGAACTCGTTCGTACAACTAAAAAACCATTTGATATTACCTAATGGAAGATAATAGTTAAGATGTGATATCTATGAGTTAATAAACATGTAAAATTGAGAGTGACAAATCCAACTTTTCAAGTTTCACAGTTCCGCTGGTAAGAAACTCTTCGCCAAATACATCTGCCGTTAGAGTTGGTTTGATAAATAAAGTCCCATTTTTCACATAGCTGTTCAATCTGCTGTTGTTGTAGATTTGAAATTCCCCAATCTGGATTTGGTTCACGCATGAAATTAGTCAAAAAATTACCTTTAAATCGGACAAAAATGTCTTACCCCTCCTCCATTGATGTTGATTTCATGATGCCAAAGGGAAGTATTGAAAATGTGAAAATCTTCATTTAAAATTAATTTGGGAAACTTATTGGATTCACCAAAAATTAATTGGACGTGGAGTAAAAATCCGATAATCCAAACTAATAAATGCATGATGCATTAAAATATTAATTTTGCAATTTTTAATTTATGCAAAATCAATCACAATAAATACCAACAATACATTTAAATATATAAATTTATATTTGGGGAAAATATCTTAGGAACCTATCGGAAGACAAAGTTTATAAAGGAAGTTTCAGTGAGAGTTACAATGTTTGAATGGTTCGATTAAGATCGTTGAGAGTTTGAAGAGCTGGAGAAGTTTAAAGGGCTCAAGGAGCATAAGAACGTGTTGAATTGAACGGGAGGTTAATCAATTTGACAAATTGCGTAATTTCCAATCCATGAAGGCGACATATGAATAATTAATCCCAAATTTCATTCTTCGCCACTATTTTCATCACTTAATCCTTTTATATGGACATCGCCCATGTTTATAAGTTTATATAGACTAATGTGATTTTGAAGGTGGCCCGTGAGCCGGAATCCTTTCGCGTTCAATTTATGTGTCAATCCTTATCCATGTTGTGTTTTAAATTGAATACTTGTTAAAACTTAATTTCTTTGTGATTGAGTATGCTTAAACATTTGTTAAACGGTTTGTGAACAGACACAAGTTTACCTTTGTTATTATTTGTCTATCTAACATGTCTTGATGATTATATGTATTTAGGTATATCTGAAATGATAATAAGAAAGCTTTAAGTATGTTGAGTTAACCTGTGGCATTATGGCAAGGGTTCGTTCGAGTTAAATAAAATCAAGCAATGAAAATTTTATAAAGTAGGGAATAAATGGGACAGCCATGATTTTAATGGTTTGAAAGGACAAAAAAGTTCCACAACCTATGATAATGATAATAGTGAAGATTAGAGTTGAATGCTCTTTTGAGTGGAGTCGATGGGTTAAGATGAGGGAAACTGGGACAATGCGATATCTTCATTCCTCATCTCTCAATTCCATCAGTCGAATCTTCATCTTACCTTCCAAATGTAGATCATCCTCCTACACCATTTGGGCCAGTTTAATTATACGCTTCTATAAATCTCTCTCACGCTTCATCGCTCTCTCTCAATTCATATTAATATTTTTATTCGAACCTCGCACTTCAAATACAATTTAGTTCTGCATGAATTATATTAATGTTATAAAATATGCTCATTTATGCATAAAGTTTAATGATGCTGAACACGAAAATGTTTAGTTTGTATCTAACCATATTATATCATCTACATATAAGTTGTATTACATAATATGCCGTTTTATACCTTATTTTGATTTATGATAATTTTTTCATATTAAACATTGCCAATTGCCACAGACAATATCTCTACTTTTTATTATGTTTTAGGATGGAGAACATTCGAGTTCAGCAGAAGTTTTGATCCGAGTCAAAGATGTCCAAAACAGTCCACCGATTTTCACTGGGCCAATGTCAGGGAGAGTGAGCGAAGACACTCCGGTTGGATCTCTCATTATGGTTCTACAAGCAAGAGATGGAGATCTTGGACGGCCAAGGCCCATTAGAATGTCTTTGCTTACAAGTAATTATAATTAATTGCTTGAATAAATAATTCTAATTAATTTCTAAATCTATGTACTTTATATATGTAATTCCTAAACATTTAATTTTTATTTAGATCCCGGAGATTCTTTCCAACTTGATGGTAAAACGGGGCATTTAACCACCACGAGACCTTTAGACCGAGAAATCCTCGGAAGCTACTTAAACTTGGAAGTTAAAGCAGTGGAAGTTCCCAAAAGCGAAGAGTTTGAAGCGCTAACGAATTCTGACGACTTCGACCTGCTTACAACTCACGCAAACGTTACGATCCTCATTAATGATGTGAACGACTTTGCCCCCAAGTTCAACCAAAAAGAGTTCTTTACATCTCTGCATGAAAACACAGCACATGGGACTCCTTTACAGGATTTGGATATTCAAGTCACGGATTTGGACTCTGTAAGTTATCAATTAAATGTTGATTCCTTAATCAAAACACAAACTCATGATTGTTGAAATCTTAAAGATAAACATATTCCTAAGTAGCTATAAATGTCTTGAAAATGAGTTTGAACTTAAACTTGTGGTTTTAGGGAGCATTTGCTGATTTCACTCTGAGAATTGAAGGCCCATTGAGTGACTTATTTGACATTGAACCAAAAAGAGCTTCTGGAAATGCAAAGCCGGTGATTCGAGTGAAGAAATCATTTGATTATGAAAATCCCAACGAAAGAAAATTCCTTATTCTGGTAAATAAACTCAATATTTTCGATTGTATTTTAGGGAGTTTATAAACTTTATGGATAACTGTCATTATTCTGAAGTCTTATTTTTAAATGTTTTCAGATTGTTGCTCAAAATGAAGAAGAACCAGGCCTTTTCTCTACGTGCACAATTTCCGTCGCGGTTATTGATGAGAATGACAACAGGTAATACCATGAGCAATTGAATTTGAAAATCAAATTGATATCAATTTCTAATTGAATGCTATAATACCAAATAGACCGAAATTTGCGAAAGACGTATTCAGTATCTCTGTACCAGAAAATTTGGAACCAGGAGTAAGAATTGGTTCTATTGTCGCTACAGATCCAGATTCAAATGAGTTTGGAAATGACGGAATTATTTACACCCTCGTGGGATCAGGAAACAAAAAGTAAATTAATTCATGACACACTTATGCATATCACATAGTACATTACTGTTTTTATCGTTTGTTATAAAGCTTAATCACAACAATGGGTAATTATCAAACTTGTTTTATTTAGGTTTTCAATTAATCAGAAGAATGGAGACATTTTCATAGCTGAATGTCAAAACGTGAACAATAACAATAATACAATTATGGCTCAAAGTTGTCTCGACTATGAAACACAAAAGACATACGATCTGCTTTACATGGTGAGCCAAAATGGAGATTTGCTTTAAAAATTTAATTGCAATGATAATTTTTAATTATATAATTAATGCTTCAATTACAGGCGAGTGACAATTACAAAAAAGAAGGTTTCATTCACTCAATTGTCCCATTGCAAATTCTATTAGAAGACAGCAATGATAACTCTCCCTATTTTGATAAAAAATTTACAAGATCGATCCTCGAGAATGCAATTCAATTTGAGCCAAGGTTTTTCATCACGGCCAAAGACCCTGACAAGACATCAGTCCTTTCTTACAACATTCTCAATTCCAATTCAATCCCATACTTCAAAGTTGATCCGAATACTGGAGAACTCACAATTAAATCAAATATTCTCCCACCTGGAAATTACTCATTTGTTGTTGAAGCAAATGATAGTTTGTTTAAAACAACATCACCTGTTAATATCTTTGTTTCTGATATTAACAACCACGCTCCTGTCTTTGATGAAGACATCACTCGACATGTTGAAATGGGAAAACACGACGAAGTTGGAACTCTCATCACATCCGTCACAGCCACTGACTCTGATCTTGAAGAAAATGGCCATGTTAGTTATAGTCTTGACAAAGGAGGGTATGGATACTTTGAAATAGACGAGGAATCAGGTGCAGTAATCTTATCCAAAGAAATTGGAGATTCCGAGACTAAAAAGGAATTTCAACTTCTTGTGACTGCACAAGACAGTGGAGCGCCTCCTTTAAGGACGAGCACAACAATCACTGTAATTGTTGTTGATCCTTACGTCAAAATCCCACAAATATTTCCTAAAATTCAACGTGCACAAATTTCCGAATCTGCCAGAGTCGGTGAACTTGTGACAAAAATTTCTTTAAATACCTCTTCAGAGAGTGAAGAAGAAAATCAAGAATTGATTTACGAATTTATTATGCCAGTTGACGCAAGAAACCCTGATAATAAAATGGTAGATGACATTACTCTTTTCCAGAATTGGTTCAGGATTGACAACGAAGGAAGAGTCATTGTCACATCCCCATTGGAAAGAGATCTTGTAACCACAATAAGGTTCACAGTGATGGTCACTTCACCGAATGCAAAACCCGGAACAAGAAGCCTGGGAACATTAGTGTTGACAGTTTTCGAAGTTAATGATTTACCACCCAAGATTGAGGATATGGAAGTTGAAACCTACGAAGAACTTCCGATTGGAACAACTATTGTCAATTCTTATGCAGAGGATCCAGAAGGAGGCCAAATCTCAACTTATTTTATTCAAGAAGGGAAGGAATTTTTCACTATTGATAATAAAACTGGAGATATCAAAGTCGCTGGACGACTTGATTTTGAAGATCGACCCATTGTGAACTTAACAGTAGTGGCAGTTGATTCAGGAGTTCCACAACTTTCTTCGACAGCTACAATCATGCTCACTTTACTCAACATAAACGACAATACTCCAATTTTCAACCAGACTGAATATGTAGCTGAAGTGAAGGAACATTCTCAAGAAGGAACCATTGTCACAAGTGTTGCAGCGACGGATCTTGATGGGGACGTTATATTTTATGAAATTGAACAAAGCGCGTTTTCATCAGCATTCAAAATTGATCGCTTGGGGCAAATCACTGTGACCAAAGAAGGAACGATTGTTTTGGATAGAGAAATTCGAGAAGTTGTGAGTGTGACTGTAAAAGCGAAGGATTCTTCTAAGTCTGGAGCAAGAATTGGCTACAGTGTTGTAAGAGTTAATATCTTAGATGTGAATGACAACTGGCCTCATTTTAATGAAAAGAATTATCATGTGGTAGCTCATGCACCTTTGAGATCAGCTCAAGAATTGATCAAACTGACGGCAAATGGAGGAGACACGGAAGAGACAGATTTCATAAGATACAAAATTGTATCTGGAAATGAGCTCGGAATATTCGAAGTTGACAAAAGCTCGGGAATTGTTAAGGCTGGAAGGGCTTTCGAAAAAAGTGGAGAATTCCGACTTGTTATTCAAGTAACGGATAAAGGAGAAGATTCAAAGAACGAGACTGAACATTTTGATAGGACTGGACTTTTTATTCAAATTCTACCTGGAAATTTTAAGAAACCCGAATTTTTATTCCCGAATAAAATTAATTCAACGCTCATTGCAATTGAGGTAAACTTACATTCAAATATATTTTTAATTTGTAGGTGTGAAATAGGAATGTCATGTTGCATGTGTAACTATTTAATAATATTTATGCATACTACTTATATTTAAATAAATTTTTTTTTCAGTCGAATGAAGAGGAAATTAAATTGTTCAGTGGATCTGAAACTCATTCGAAGATCCTTGGACAATTGATGGCATTTGACCCTGATGAAGGAGAAGCCGGAAAAATAAAATTCTACTTTAAAGAAAGCGATAATTTGGTCACTGAAACAGACGAATTCAAAGTTGAGACCGACACTGGGAAAATCCATCAAATCAGACCATTAGACAGAGAAAAGCAGAATAGATATTACGTGAGTTAAATTTTTAATATTCAAGACCAACTTAATGAAATACAGTCGTAATAAGCTTTTAATGAACTGTTTTATCTTGTAGCTTGTAGTTGTTGCAAAGGATGGTGGAACTCCAGTTTCAACAGAAAATCAACAGCTTTTAACAATTGAAGTTGAAGATATTGATGATCACCAACCAACCTTTGTTCAAAGATCTTATTCCTTTACAATCAAAGAAAACACACTAGAAAATACTTTCATAGGCCAAGTGAAGGCAGTTGATGCAGATGAAGGAAAATATGCTGAAATCTTTTACTTCTTGGTCTCTGAAGAAAAGAACAAATATATTAATCGAGATATCCGAGTTGAAATTAAGACTGGGATGATTCATTCTAATGCCATGCTCGATCGAGAACGAATCAACCATTACAGACTTTTCATTAGAGCTTCCTCAACGCCACTTCAAAATGTATTTAAATTATTTAAAATTCAATATTTGTTTAATATTTAAAAGATTTGAAACAAACTTTCGATTTTTTAATATGAAAAATGGTTAATTTTTATTCAGAGATCCAGTGAAGTCGTGACTTTAGAAGAAGGTTTATCAGATTCATCCTTAGTTCTTGTAAATATTCAAGTTCTTGATGAAAATGACAATGGACCGAGATTCTCCAAGAAGCTTTATTATGCTGGCATTAATTCAGAAGCAGAGCCCGGCCGAGAAATCTTAACATTTGACTCAACGGACGTTGACCCTTCGAGCCAAAACTTTATTCAATATTCTCTCCTCGGAGCGAATTTGATTCTCGATGATTTTAAATCCGGAGGATCTGTTGTTCCATCTCCATTCCGAGTTGATTCTGGTTCTGGGCGACTTACAATTTCCCCAGCTGCAATGAGAGCCTACAGTGGAGGAAACAATCGTTTCATGGTGAAAGTTGGCGTTAAAGAAACCATCCCGCCTTATCATCATGATTCAACAAATGTTCAAGTTTGGGTTGTGGAGTCATCCCAAGAAGCAATTCTCACTGTTAAATCCCCACCTAACCAAATGCTCAAAGAGGAATTAATCAACATCCTTTCTAATGTTACCTCAAGTTTGGTCCTCATAAATAAACTCACGCCTCATCTTGCTGAAGACATGACTGTGAATAAAGAATGGACGGATGTTTACGTTTCTTCCGTGGATAAACGCACTTCTCAAATTCTGCCAATTGGTCAATTTCTCCATTCGCTTGATGCGGGTCATGACAGTCTTCGACAAGCGGATTGTCCCATTGAACTTTACTCCGCCGTTCCTGCATTGGGAGCAACCGATCCAGATGGTGAATATTTTTTCAACGTGAGAGAGAATTTTGATTCGGCCTTTGCTGGTTTAATTGCTCTCGTTGCTCTTTTGTGCATGGCACTTGCTGCTATTTTGGCAGTTTGTTGCTGCATTACAAGAATGTAAGTTGACTTGATTTAAAAATTAATTATTTAATGGTATTTTTATAAAATATAACTTGTTAATACTTAAATTAACAATGGTTAATTGTGATTTAAAGGAGATCTGACAAAGATGAAAAACAATTTGGAGGAATGAAATATCCATTACATTTTAATGGTACGGGAAGTATACCTGGGACACCTGCATTAGCCCGTAGTGGGTTAATTGGTCTTCAACAACATCAACAACCTGACATGATTGAAGATTTAGCTACAGACAATCCGCTTTGGATTGACCAGTAAGATTTTCCCTTTACATGATTTTACTAAAAATTAAATTAGATTTACTACAATATTTTTTTGCATTATGATAAAAACATGAAAAATAACTAAAATTATTTTTTTAGTAAAATAAAGACTTATGAGGAACAAGAGCTGACGATGCAAGTGGCGAGCGAATTGGATCATTCCAATGGGAGCATTGATGATGGCATGAGTTTACGAAATGGCCATGGACTCATTCTCCCTCCTCCGAGACAACAACAGTCACCGCAGTTCTCCCATGCTTACGCAACTCTTCATCCTCATCCAACTGATTACGACAATATTCTGGGAGAAGATACTCTCGCTGTTCATCTCTAAATTAACCTTATTCATTATTACATTATTAACTAAATACTTTTAATTGCTTGTCCTTTGACCATTTAGTACTTACACTTTGACTTTATGTACATTATTATTAAGAATGTGTTGGTGAAGTTGGGTGAAGATTTGAATGCTCTTCTGCTAATTCTCATTATTGTTAAAGGAGTATGAAGACATATTATGTGTACATAAGTTTGTTTTAAATTGGTTGTGAAATGAATTTTAAAGTTAGTTAATTGTTAATTACAAATACAATAGATTGTAAATTTGGCTACTCCTTCGTATTCAATGCGAGTCATATCCTGAAATAACGAAACGTGTACCTCTAAATGTCTGCTTGTTAGTGCTACCCATGTATTACAATTTACAATTTTATAAATAAGTTAAATGTTAAAAAATGATACTAAGGATGTTAATTTGTTAATTGAATATTAAACATATTTTTATTAGCTCAATACATTAGATAACGATAAGAGTAAGGTATGCTTAGGTATATTGACTTGATACATCCCATGTTATTTATTTGTTAAACCAGTATATTTGGGAAATGGTGATTGAAATATGGGGAACATTATTTTAATGAATGACAAGATTTTTTAAAAACCAATCAATTTTATAATCAGTATCGCAGAATAGCATGTAAAAAGAGTATTTTATTATGGATATTTATTTTCATTATTTTTGCTTTATACGAATTAATAATTAGATAAACATATTTTAATATTTAAGATAAAATCAAATTGAAAATAGTTAAAATCATCATTATGTATAAAAATAATAGTGCCAAATAAATAAATTAACTTTGATATTACCAATGTGTTAATATTCCATCATTATTTTACGCTTTAAATTAGGAGTTTATCCTTTTATTAGCCACTTATAATTAACAATGTAATAAATATTAGAGAAATTTGATTGTGCTTAATCTTCCGCATTGTTTTCGTCTGGAGGAAGAATTTCAAACGAAGCGTCGTAAATGAACGCCGTGTCAGTAAGGTCAACTTCAACGGGGAACAAATTTTCATTCTCCATGCTCACATTGTGAATTTCTTCATAAAAGTCTGCAAGGCCTTTTGACAACTTTTGAAGTTGACTCGCCACGTCCTGAACGTGTTTGTTATCCAAAAGCTCCAGCTTCACTTGAACATCAGACCGAAGTTGGGAGAAACGCACACGAGCTTCTTGACGGCAACGTAAAACAAGCCTATACCATAAAGATTTTTACCAGATTAATATTTTGATAGTTCTAATCTTTTAATGGAGTTTTCAAAATTATACATCTAAATAAGTTATATCACCTGTATTCATAATTTCCAGTTTCTACTCTGTAAAGTGGTTCTTGAATAGAAGCATAGTTGAATTCTTCATCGTCCATTTCTTTCACTTTCAAACAAAATGATAAATATTCAAACTTCGCATCTGCATATTTCCCTATGGTCAATTTCGTGTCAGGAATGGCTTTGTGCAAATAAGTTCCCAAATCTGATAGCACCTGTAATATTAAATACATCACCATTTTATACTTTATATAATTTAAATATTTAAGTCACGTTTAAATTACATAATAATGCTTTTGATTAATTTATAAAGTTATTTTACAGGTTTCAACTGCTTAATCATTTCAACTCCACGAGTTTCAATCCTTCTGTGATAATCAGCAAATTGTGTGAAAGCAAGAGAAGCCCTTGGTTGAGGTTCGCGAACTCCAATTTGGGCAAATGTATCTCCAAAGATCTTGAGGACTCTACAAAGTTCCAAATAGGCTCTTAAAAGTCGACTTGTGTGTTCCACAAGGCCGCGATACATCACTTCCGTTCTTTGAAGCTCGGTCAACTTCTTCACCAAGTTGTCATTGCAAAGTATAGCTCTTGAGAGTCCTAAAGCGTCCGCAGTTGATGAACTCATGTTCTCCACAAGACGATGTTTGACTTTCTTTAAAATAATGTCTAAACTTTTTCCTTGGGAAGCTTCAGCATGAAGTTTGTTGTAGTGGATTGTCACCTCGCCCTTAATATTATATTTACAAATCTAAATTAAATGTAGTAGAGTCTTACATATAATTATTTTATTATACTTACAAACAACATACATGTTTTGGAAGTACATATACTTTATTTTGGAATGGGTAGAATTAAATATTATTAATAAAATACCTTAATAGCTTGAATCATTTTTGCTACTTCCACTTTGGTCTTTCCTTTGACGGAGACGTTGTTAACTCCAGTAATTTCATCTCCGCTCTGAAGGGTTCCTTCTTTTGAAGCAGGAGTGTTGTCAAATATTTGAACTATGTAAAGACATGGACAATTTGGGGCTCCTCCTCCAATGCTAATTCCAATCATATTGGTTCCTTCATCTTTCGTAATCGTAACAACTCCAGAAGTCACCTTAAGACCCCTAAAAGATTAAACAATTTCATGTTTGAATGCCATTGAATTTCTTTAAAAAATATGGTTTACATAAGTAAATTATAGTGATATAATAAAAAAAATATTTTATCTCTTTTAAATTGTAGTACATAATTGTTTATTAAATATAACAGTTTGTTAAAAATGAGGTTTCAAATGGTAAGTGGCTACGAATTAATTCCATATAATTTAAAAAATACGTAAAATATAAAGGCTTATGTTAAAATTATAAAAAAATTACATTTTGTCTTCACAATTTTCAGGAAATTCATAATTAAAGTGTGAAATGTGAAAATTTCTACAATCATGATACATGATTAAAAATATATTTATGGCGTAGTAATATTTGAAAACGAAAATTATTATATGAAAGAAATGAGAAAAATGACTAGAAAAGGAAACAAGTACTGAAAGTATAATAAATGGTAATGTGAATTGTCTATGCTCGATAATTTGCTGGTTATTATATTTACCTACCTATTTGTATGCACATATTTATCTGCTCCAAGAAGGGTATATGTAATATACAATAATTCACTAATAAATATTTATGTAATACACATGCATTATAATTATATTTAAATTACAAGAAGCAGCTGTTAAAATACAAAAGACGAGAAAAAATATTGTTAAAACTGTCTGAGCCAATTTCACTGCCTATATTTTATCATATGATAATGTATTGTTTATTGCTTATTTTTTATTAAGACATGTACACTATGATACCTGTATTAAGTATATACCTAATGAGATTAAAATCCTATATATTATTTGTAGTAGGTATATCTTATTGTGAGATATTCCACCATTATGACACTAACTTACTTAATAATTAGTATATTGAATTGGACTATAATACGTATAGATTAAATAAAAAAACAGAAAGCGAGAGAGACAGAGAAAAGGATTACAAAGAAGAAGGACTTGAGAAGGTGAGAGGAACTAAAAGAGTTTCTGCAGAATGAAGTTTAATATCATGCTCTAATGGACACTCCGAGACAACTTCCCTCTCCACTTCCTCTGAGGAAATTCCTGGCGTTTCGGCACTGTTGAGAGATACCAACGAGACGAACTTCTCCCTTCAACCAACCACACATTGTGGAATGAATGATTATTTTCATTTGCACTGATAAATATTTATGTAATGTTAGCTCGGTACAAAATTTGCAATTATATTATTTGGATTGGATTGTAATTGAAGTAGTTGGGAGAAGTAAACCACAATAATGTATGTGTATTTACTTATTATAGTATGTATAAGTACCATATTAATAAGTATAGCACATATTATAAGCCGAAATTATCCTACAGTTTTTGGACAACCAAACACAGAAAGCAGAAATTGTCAAAAATAAATAAAATTACATTCTGTTTTCCATTAAAGTAGGATGGTCAAACGGACGGATTGGTTCCATGAGACAATATTCATAATTATACTCACGGCGACTCATGCTCATTATTTACAACGATATAACTTGAATTCAAAAAACAAAACTTTCACAATAAATAGAAATGTTTGGTAAGGCGCAAATAAAAACAAAGGCCAAAAATGATTAACTAAACAAATCACATACAGATTCTGTTTTATGTATAATGATATTAGTATATTATAACTAAAAATTGTATTTAAGCGTTTGTGATTAAGTGAGAGTTAATAATAATTTTATAATGTACAATAATCTAGTGTAAAAATAATATAACCCTTTGGATCATATAAAATAGAAAACTGAATATTTATTAAGGGGTATTGAAAGTGATCAATACAATTTATCTTCGTCGAGGATATATTCGTCCGTGATGTCCAGCATTGTAAGGGAAGATCTAAGATATTCGAAATCCACTTTTTATCACTTTTACTTGTTTTTTAAATTATATTATTTGTAGTTAGTCCTATTTAGTACTGCACCTTTATAAATTTTATATATTACAATATGAGTTTTGTAGCTTTGAATAATATTTCTTATTTAGACACTAATCAAATAAACTGGAATACTTCTCGAAACAGATGTGAATAATTACACTTTTATTCCAATGCTCCTCTCTGAGATGAAACGAATGATGGAAAACGAATGGGAATATCACGGATTAGAATCTTATCAAATATTGGTCAATTATGATCCAGATTGGGGAAATTGAAGAACATTGCGCAAAGCAATGGGATGGATCGGGTAATAGACTTTCTCTACTTTCCCAACTTTCTCTAATTCTACCCAGTTTTATACATTTTCGCATAAATTCACCAGAAATTTTAAATTTGCAAAAGCTATACATGAAATGATATATAAAATTAAATTAATTTATGAAATGAAGATCAAAAAAATTAAATGTAATGAGCAATATAAATTTATCAATTGATTAAAGGATGCTCTTTCAGGTGTTGGAGTATATGAGCACCTCATCGGGGCACACTGCGAATGAAGAAAGCATGAAAGAGGAATGGAGGGAGGTAAATGCATAGGGTCTGGCAAATACAGTTTGGGCAAAGCAGAGGAAAGACCACACCGCGAAGATAAATTGAGGAAGATTTTTTATGTGAAAAGAGATTTTTCTTTTCGGTCAATCATTATTATCATGATTCGGAAGTTAATTACAACATTATGTAATATAATTTGATTGTAATTTAATAATCTCTAAATAAATTTTAATCTTTGCTTGAGTTCAATTTAAAAAAAATGCAAAGAAATGAAAGGAGGAACCATTGGAAAAAGTTTTTGGATTCAGCTGACAGCGACAAGTGCTCTTTATTTCATTGGCGGTTTTGCAGATAAAGTATTTAAGAATTATTAACTTTGCTCTAATATTAACAACTTATTAATTAATAAATTCATAATTAATTTAATTTTATTGATAATTTAAATACAAAATTATTGTAAGTTTATTTTATTTCTTTTAGATACAAAATCATGAAGAATTACTCAAACGTCCTGTGTTAAGAGCAGTTATTGATAATTTAACCCATGTGGCGATTGGTCTTTTATCTTGGGCAATTGTGGCTCCGTTTTATTCAAAATCATTCGTCATCGTTGCCCTCAGCTGTTCTTTTATCGATCTTGACCATTTTCTTGCAGCTAGTTCTTGGAGAATTGATTCAGCGTTGCACGCTCCACGACGAGGGATATTCCACTGTAGCGGTTATGCTCTTGCCACGACGCTCGTATTAATTCTATGGAACTCTGAATTCGCACTTTTATTTTTTGTCTCTTTCGTTTCCCATCATTTGAGAGATGGAGAACGAAGAGGGATTTACCTCTTACCTGGACTTCATACCAAACCGTTAAACAAAAATGTTGTTACAATTATTATTATGACTATTCCTTGGATAATATATATATGTAATTCACAACTTCTGCTCAATGTAAAGAGAGGAAGTTCGTTTTTAATGTCCAAAAATGACTGTGATGAAAAAGAAACCGAAAGCTTTATTGTTTAATTTATTCAGTAAATTATTTTCTTTTATACTTTTAAATGAAATTTTAGCTTTAACTCAAACATTGTTATTTTAATTTTTAATTAATTTATACAAGTGCAAATGCACTAAAGAAAGTTTATTTTATTTTATTCTTGCGTGTAAATGACAAAGACCTTGACATATATTAATATACAAATATATTGTTATTTATTAACGATAAGTACAACATGCACTCGATCATACATAAATACTTATTCGATCGGTAAATAGCAATATTATAAATTAAAATGTTATTGTTTATTTATTATTGTTGATCAATTGGAATGTAAATGTATTCTAATGTAATCCATAAAATATTATTAATCAAAATCAATAATTATATTTCTATTTTAATACAACTTTATATTAAGAACAAACTACTAATAAAGTATTTTATAACCCGGTTGTAAATTAAAAAAAATTTGCGAGCAATATCAAATGATGTTTTTATTATTGTCTTAAGATTATGATATATAAAATACAAAAGTAATTGTAGTATGTCGCTTGTATAATATTATATATGATATATCAATAAAAGGCCGAATATGGGTTTAATAGTGAAGCGTCTTTATATGATCGCGTGACTCAATCCAATTGTCTGAATTTATAAATTCGGATATTTGTGTCTTTTGTGAAGGAGTAAGTTGAATAATAAATGATGGAGCCTCAAAGTGGAAACTCCTTTTCTCTGTCTTTTATATTAAACTGGAGGGAAAACACATAATTGTCATTTAATTACTAATGTCAACTAAATTCGTCGAGGTTCCTCAATTCCTTTCCAAGGGCGATTCAATTGGTTTCATAAAATCCATTTCATTCGTTCATTAAGCATTATCTCCCATTTGTCTTTTAAGTATTTCTTATACAAAATAAATTTTAATAATTTTAAAATCATTTAACTTGTGACAAACCATTTCATATTTTATCTAATGTTTTAATATTATATTTTTCCATTCAAGACTGCCAAAATAATTTTGATTACAGAATACAAAGATTATTTACTCCATAAGGCCAAAAATTGTCAAAATCAATTATTTAAACAAAGACAAGGTTCAAATTAAAAATAATGATTATTTAAACAACCTTAACCTTCATTATCTCAGCGAGTCGGTAATTAACCATAAAAGAATCAATAAGTTAAAGGAGTTGATTGATGTTTTAATTGAATTTTATACATTTCCCAATTCAACCTTCAAACGGAAACGCTTGGAAGTGAAGATTTTACATTGAAATTGAACAAAGGTTTTGAAGTTTCCTTTTAAAAGACAAAGAGAAAATGGGGGATAAAAAGATCAGAATTCGACAGGAGCGGAATCTAGAATCAAATACGAACAGTAATATAAAACTATTTATAAATACAATATTTAAATGGTTATTAAAGATCTATATAGTACTATTATATGTAAATATATTTAATTTAAGTTATTATTTTTAGTTAATTTTCGAAACGATCGTGTGGGTCCAGTAAGCAACGGCAGAGACATGGCTTATAATCAATCATTTGGAGGGGGTCATGGGCATGGGACAATGTTGGATTATTCCGTTCCTGCTGCTTTAATTACAATCCCAGGGCTCCCTCCGCCTCAACTTCGAAATCAACAGCAACAATTAAAGCCATCCACAATGAAGAATGAAATTGTTAAAAAGAAGGAGTCTGCCACCATTCTGATTGTTATACAAATTCTCCTTATTGTTGGTTTCTGTCTCTTCACTCGCTACGACGAAGATGCGAATCCCAACGTGAAGAAATCTGAAGTTGATCAAAACGGAGCTCCTGCCCTTGAAGATCGACTCAAACCTCTCTATCCCAGTAAGAGAGGCGTAGTAGCATTTTTTGATTATTTAGTTAAAATAGAAATTTAAATAACTGCCTTAATATTAGGAACAAAATATTCTTTTTTTAACACTCGACACTTTACACACAAAAGCCTCATTTTCTAACCGCATAAATTATCCCTAATTGAAAGGCTGGTTTGTGAGTATTTAATAGAATACATATATTTAAAGAGGGAGTTATTTCAAGAAACGTTTATTCAATTCTTGTAGTGATTTTCCTATGTTATGAAGTGTAAATCGTAAATTTTAAATGCGCGATAAACAAAGTAATTATCGTTGTATGCGCCAATTAGCTAATTCGTGTTATAGGCAATTCGGTTTTAAACAATAATAAAACTTAGGCATTTTGCACATTTGAATAGAGAGACAGATCTTTATTGACTCAATAGTTCAGAGGTCTACTGGATAAGACATATTGGCAAATGGGGAATTTTTGGCATTAACATGTCTCACTGAAGGAGTTGCAAATAATGAAAATAAAAAATACCTACTTAAATAATATTACTTTTAAACTGTTGAAAGAAAGAATTAGCATTTGTATAGAGCGGGATATTATCGTTTCCTCATCATTTATCCGAATCCTTTTCTTCTCTCTCGTGTCTGTAACTAAATGTATTTATAATCAAATTGCTCAAAGCTTTTTGAATCATTTAAATGTTTAAATGCTCACCCAATAGATCTCAGAATCTTCTTAACCTTCACAAATGAACCTTTTATAAAGTCCCCTGTTTATCCTTCCTCCACTTTCGTTATCGTTATTTCTCTTTCAAGCTTCTTTGAACTAACAATAAATAATCCTTACAAATGCAAGTTGGATTTATAAGCTGATCAACAATTATTACTTTTAATTTCCAAATGTCTCTATAATCTTTGTTTCGTTAATTCATTTTGAGATTTTTTTTATCAAAATTTATTTAATTAAATTTTAAAATTGAACCATAAAATTTAAAGTGGAAAGTGAAAAAAATGAATTTAGAAGCAGGGAAATTCGTTTTGCTAGTGGTGTGCATAGAATGTGTTATTTTGGTTTTATTCTCCCTATTTGTGGTTTATGATAAAGAAGCGGATGCAAGTTATCCAAGAAATTCCATTGATCCTTCTCATGGAGGTTTTGATCCGCATAAGAATGAAATCAACCATCTTGCACCATGTATTCTTAAATCCCACAATTAAACATATTGATCTATATTTTGTATACCATATATCCACTTAATTTAAAAGCATAATATAAATAGTAGTATGAAAAGTAAATGGTGTCTTATTGTCAGTTAAATATTATAATAAGATTTCTACTCAAATAATTTTTCATTTGTTTCAGTGTTCCAAGATGTCCACGTCATGATCTTTATTGGTTTCGGATTTCTCATGACATTTTTACGAAAATATGGCTATAGCGCTGTTGGGTACAATCTTCTCATTGCCGCAATTGCTATTCAATGGTCAGTTCTTTGTCGCGGATTATTCCATCATGGGACCGGTGGAATTCCTATTAGCATTGAAACGTATGACAAATTAAACTACTAAAATCAAATTGTTTTATACAAATTCACAAAAAGTTAAGAGTTTGGAAAGAATTAACATGACTGAATTGAAAATATAATTTAAAGATTGATAAACGGGGATTTTGCGGCTGCTGCTGTTTTGATCACATTTGGTGCCGTGCTTGGAGTAACGAGTCCAGTTCAATTGGTCACTTTAACTCTAATTGAAGTTTTCTTGTATGCGCTCAACGAGTATATTGGAGCAGAACTATTCAAGGTCTATTGCTACTATTCATTTACAATATTCATTCACATTCAAAATCAATTTAAATATTCCATTTCATTTCTAATATTTTTACAAAATTGATAGGCAATTGATGTGGGAGGTTCAATGTACATTCATACTTTCGGTGCATATTTTGGACTCGCTCTCAGTTTGTCCCTGCGAAGAGCAAATGATCTTAATACGGAAAAAGAAGAAGCTTCATCAACTTCAGATCTTTTTGCTATGATTGGTACAAAAATAAATATCCGCCAATTTATTATTTTATGAAAGCCTGGTGAAATGAATACACAATAGCAATTGACAATAAAGGGTAGAATGAATAGTTGAATAGTAATGAGTAATGATGATGGTTTTAAAGGTACTGTTTTCCTTTGGATGTTTTGGCCAAGTTTCAACGGAGCATTGGCAGTTGGCGACGATCAACACCGGGCCGTCCTTAACACCGTATTATCATTAACAGCTTCATGCGTATTCTCATTTGGACTTTCGGGTCTTTTGAATCATGAAAATAAGTTCAATATGGTTCACATACAAAATGCGAGTCTTGCTGGAGGCGTCGCCGTTGGAGCGACGGCTGATTTGATGCTGAGACCTTTTGGAGCTCTCCTTGTTGGATCTACAGCTGGAATTATTTCAGTTCTTGGATATGTTTATCTCACTGTAAGTTCCTAACATGAACTAAAAACATTAAATTAGGACTTTATATATCAATTTCATAAATATCGGATTATGAATTTCAGCCTTTGCTTCAAAGAACAATTGGACTTCATGATACGTGCGGAGTTCACAACTTACACGGAATGCCGGGAGTTTTGGCGGGGCTAATTGGAGTTTTAATGGCAGCATTAGCCAGTGAGGGGGATTATGGAAAAAGCCTTTATTTAACGTACAAAGCGAGGGCTCCGATGGAAAACTCTTCTGAACTTAGCGAATTGCGGAATAATGATCTTGTGGGAATCGAACCTGGAATGAATCGAACAGCGGGAGAACAAGCGGTTTATCAACTTGGAGCTCTTGGCCTCACTTTAGCAATTGCCATCATTGGTGGTGCAATTACTGGTAATCAAACGTTACAATTTTGCTCTAGATAAAATCCTATCTTAAATATGTATTTGTACTATCGATGAAGCTATTGACTGATTATTGATAACATATTGGAATTGGAATTTTAGGTTTAATCCTCCGCATTCCCGTGTTTGTGAAAGTTCCAAAGGATGACTTATTTGACGACAGTCGCCATTGGGAAGTTCCGGGAGAAATCGCCATCGAAGTTCAAGGAGGAGACAAAGGAATTGCCAATCAAACCTTTGAGCCAAACATGGGCAACACAAAAGAATCCGAGTTTTAAAAGGAATGAATGAGTTGAACATACAAATAAATAATAAAATCTGCGAGTGAGATAAGGAGGGAAAATAAATCATACGACGTAAATTTAATTTTTCTTAATTCTCAATTAGGTAAATAGTAATATAATGTATCCAAATTAAATAAGCAGATCAGAAAAATGATTTGAGCAGCGTGGTGAATGATCGGTTTGGCATTTTCCTCAGTTTTCTTTCTTCGCATCTCCATTGACTGCTTCGTTCTCGACGGGATGTCTGTCCTTCATCTTCTTCTATTGAAATAGGAATTGAAAAGACGTCATTAGAACTTTATTCAATTGATGATTTTATTCATATCAATTAGTTAATTTAACAATGATAAAAATTGATTGTTTCACTTACGACAGCCCTTTTTGCCGATTTAACAACATTTGCAACTTTTTCTTGTGGATTGGAGAGGAAGGATTTCTCTTCAGCGTGAGGAGCTCCATTGGCCACTTTTCCCTCAACACTCTTCTGCGGGAAGAAGAAGTCGAGAAAAACTTCGGCCGTTTGAGCAAAGAGGCCAATAATCATATCTCTTGCTTTGTTAAACTTCCCCACCAAATACCCTGAAACTCCTTGGATTTTCTCAACTGCTGGATGAGTCACTCCGTTGATCAACCCCTTCGTGTCATCGAGCATCTACCATAAGGAAATAATACAAATCATAAGGAAATCACTCAATAACATATAAAACATCATTCATAGCATTTTTTTCACCAATACAATGTCATTTTTTCTCTGGTGGAATTTATCAGAAATTAATATTTGAATAATTATTAGTGTTATGAGAAAATTTATATAAGTGTAAATAATGTAGAAACGGATAAGTTTTTGGATCGTCCGATCAAAAATACCAAATGGTATTAAATGAAAAATTTTAAAAAATGTCTGGGATTGAAATTAAGTAAAGAATGAGAATTTTAAGATAAGAAGTCTAAAGAAGTTGAAGGCCAGGAACCGAGTTAATTTGTAATGATATGGGTCAAACATTGTGGAGAAGAATGAATGTAATGTGGAGACAGGAAAGAGGAGGGGAGTCCATACGACGGCATGAGATAAGGACTGATGACTTGAGGAGTTTTGGTTGAAGGCTACGCCGACGTGTCTCACCACAATACTGCGAAGTTATGAAAACAATTTCTACCTGCTTGGGCTCTTTGTTGATCGCAGGAACTTTTTGTTCCAATTTGGCAAGACCCAAGGTCGCGTACTCGTCCACTTTGGAGAGAGGTTGGGCAAGGGGCGAGAAGAGCGGGATGGCCCGCTCGGCCGCTGCCGTTGTCATTGACTCCGCCATCGTGATCGTCTTCCCAACGAGGCCCCCATAGTTCTACACGCACACAAAGAGAAGTTCAAGGTTTAATTAATGAGTTGAATGGTCGGAGCAGGTCACCCTTGTCTTATCTACGCAAAGCACTCTTAACATAATCTCTCCGCTCTGTCACCGCCAAGTACAACTCATCACCGTCCTCAACATCTCGATGGGAAACTCCACTCGACATTATACAATACTAATAATACTCCAATTGATTAAAAAAATCTCTTTAACTTTTAACCTAAAGATTAAATTTAAAAATGAAAATCTTCTTATCTCCCTCTCATATCCTCAACATAATATCCCTACCTATATTACTTCTCTGGGCCTCACGCAAAAGATGAGCCAAATGTGGGCAGGGACGAATCTCTGAATCTTAAATTAATGTATTCTGGTCAGTAGTGAGATCATGTGCTACTACATGATGGTTATTCAACACTCACGTCGAGGGGATGGAGGGTGGGAAATGCTCACCTTTGCTTTTCCATACAATCCTGTGGCGTAGTTGATGCCGGAGGACACAATCGGGATGGCGGAGAGGCGGGTGAAGAAATTGGAGTGGAAGTCTTGAGCCATGGCTTCTTTCCGTCG
Organism: Neelides folsomi; assembly: GCA_034687125.1. Taxonomy (NCBI): domain Eukaryota; kingdom Metazoa; phylum Arthropoda; class Collembola; order Neelipleona; family Neelidae; genus Neelides; species Neelides folsomi. The sequence continues at coordinate 220,542 of JAQGBZ010000023.1, forward strand.
GAGCATTCAGCCGTTGTTGGAGGTTCGGGAGGCGGAGGGCGACTGGAGGAGTTGAGACGAGGGCTCACGGGGACAAGCCATCTCCGACCTTTGCACTCCCCTCCTCATTTCCATATCTCTCTTCCTCTCTCAATTCCAAAATCCAAAAGTGCATCCCTCAATTAAACACAAATGAATTATTTGTCTTATCTCTAGTCCCTCCATGCAGCCCTATACATCACCCAGGTCCGTGAATTCCATAAGTACATTTACCATACCATATTATGTATACCATACCATACATAAGAATAAGACCAAGTTACATATTATAAAAATATGACTATTATCCTTCCAATTACACGTGCGTTCAAGTTTGCATAATGGAGTTCTTTTGCTCCTTGACATATTATTGAAGTAATGGGTCTGAATTTTTCTCATGTTCCCAATATCGATAGGAAGTCTATTTAGAAGTGGAATAGGTACTTTGAGTGTATTAAATATGTTTCAATATGAGATATATCCAAAGTTCGTAGAAGCCGTGTGAACTTTGGGATTCGGGTTGGGTTGGCCAGAGGGTGGCTGACTGATGGATCCCACATGCATGTGAAACAACACTACAATGGTTAGTCCGAAGACCGATCCAGGCCCTACGCACGTGAACAGACAGTCACCCCATGAGTGACAAACGCGATACGCACATCGGCCTGAATTTACAATTCCCCTTCATCTTCCCTAAATTTCTTAGAATTCTCCGTTCAACCTTTTTATAGAGTAGCTCTCTCTTTTTCAGACTTATTGGGAAGAAATAGAAAACATACCTACACTGGAGGTTTTCAATTTTAACAAATTTGTCAGCTTAAATGGAACCATTGTTGGGTTCATCGATACGATCTCAAATGGGTTAAGAGGAGAAATACGAGTATACCTAGGTATCATATACTTATGTACAAAATGTTAGTACAAATATGTATGAACGTATGCATGGGAATATTTTGTATAAGGATGTGAGAGAAGCGATGCATTGGGGACCTTTAAAGGTATAGGAACTCTCAAGGCCTGGCTTAATACCCTACTCTACACAAGGACACCCTTGACCTTCTTCATCCCTTAAAAACATTCCAGAAGAGTTGAGTTTTCTCCCCCTTCTTCCTTTACTTTATTCCTCATGTGGAGTATGGAGAGGATTTAAAGAAAGTTTTTTTTCAAATTTTTATGGATCTTTATTTGGTACATATTTAGATAGTTAATTACATCATCATATGTTTCATAGAGAAATAATATATTTAGACACCTTAAGTATTATTTTAAGCTTATTAAGTATTTTAGATATATTTATGTACGTGTGTAACATGTTACTTTTACTGTCCTTAAATGTCATCTTTGAAGATACATTATTAACACAACGACTCGACTCCACGTTAAGTCTAATAATCTACTTTATAGAATTCAGTTTACATAAAATGGACATTGAGTAAGTTGTAAGATGACGATTTATTATGATTTTATAAAAGGAATATTCCTTTTCAACTTTTTTTTACTTTATCATTCAAATGGTAGTTTACATGATAATTCTTCTATTTTCGGTAATGTCTTTCAGACAACTTCACTGAACATTTTAAAAATTTCAGATCAATTTCTCACGTTCACAAATGGCACACTCGATGAAGATTTAATCCTTGATATCATCCCTTAAAATTACAATTAACATTTGAATCTTTTCAATTATTTGCTTAATGTACTTTTATGTTTTATAAATTATTCTAAAGAACAATTTAGACACGGACACATACATATTTTATGAACATGTAAATTTGTATAATTTTTATCTTAAGATTAAATTTTTATTTAGTTAGTAGCCCCGTTATCTTTGTAGTTATAATCTGTGTAGTCTGTACCGTAGAATATACATTCATCGCCTAAAAAGTTATTTTAAAGAATTACATTACATTCATAGTAGTATGAATTATTTAAATCGTTCATTGAAAATAGGATTCATAGACACCTACGAAGATATTTACTCACATAAAAGAAATTTATGTGATAAATATTTAACATTATTGAGAAGTGATTTAAACTATGGTTAATGGATTTTAGGTAGAAGTTTATTTAAAAATGCTCTTTGTAATTGAATCAAATTAAATCAAATTATGTTGATAGTTTTTTTGGATTTCAATGACTTGTGTCATAATTATTCCTTGGGAAATCTTAATCTCTTATTTGTATCAAGTCCGTTTTCCATTAATAAAATAATTAAATACGAAAAAAGAAATGAAGATAAAGTATTTATAAAATAACGAGCTATTTTTTACAAAAAAATGCTACACCTTAAAAGTGTAATATTGTAAAATTCAATGTGTTATTAAATTTTGGTCCTTATATTCATTTCATAATTATTCATACTTTTCAATATAATATTTATATTTATTTATATGAAAAATAAAACTGTGAGTTTGAAAAATATGTCAGTTTAACTTATAAAAATTAATAAGTACATGCAAATAGCCCTATGTAATAGTATAATTTGAATTTTCCTTCGTAATATTAAAACTGTTTACATTTGAAGAAAATAATGCAAAAGATAGAAAAGTAAATTAATTATATGAAGTTATTTAGCTAAAGGTTCAATTGTAAAATAAGTACACACTAAACTAAATTCAACATTATCAAAAGAAGTTTCTCCATAAATTAGCTTATTTTAAGCATTCATTTTCTCAAAGGTTGACTTTTATCATTTTCTCAAAGGTTGAATACTCGATGTTGAATAGCCCATTATTGTTTAGCATAATAAATATGCTTTAACAAACAATTTTGGTTCTCCGTAGAGTTCTTACAAATACGAGGAATTATGAATATTTAATAAATGCTTTGTGGTACGCATCTTGGATCCCGAAACATACAGGTCCATGACTATCCCTACAAGTACGTAGTATATTTACAATACCGTATATTGATAATAAATATTCTATGTCATATAATATAACTATATTATCTAATAGTATACCTATGATATTTAGCGAAGATTAGGTAATAATTACATACGAAATATCTAAATGAGTTTCTTCATTAAGAGTAAGTTAATTAGCTTATTGTTAGTTAATATAAAATATTTTAATTTATCTATTGTTACGTGTTTGGTGATGGTTAACTATAAAATGTATATAAATTAATCCTAGAAAAATACTGACCAAATAGTGACCATATAACAATTATCTTCCCAATAATTTCATCTGAAAATTTAACAAAACCTTACTTTATAAACACGCAGATATAATGAATATTAAAATAATTAATATTGTTTAAACTTAAGACTCCCATCATAAAATAGATAAAATAGGAATTTCATACAATTGCATTTTATGTTATTACATAAGAAGGTAATGATATCATTTATATAGATATAACATTTATATGTGAGATAAATGGCTTAATGATAGTACCTTGTACCTACCTTGAACAAATATGAATTATAGTAAAGTAAAAATGACAATGAGATCTTAAAAATAGTTTATACATAAGTTAATTAAATTCTTTTTTATAATATAATTATCTAGAATTGGCTTATTAAACCAAAGTACATATTGTAGTACAATTAAACAAGTTTTGATGCATAATATAAAATTATGTATGTTTAATATATTTAATATATGATATTACTCCACAATTAGAATAATATAAAAAATCAGTGAAAAATTCAATTTGATCGAGTAAAAAAGCTCATCAAAGGTTCAAAATAATAGTTAACATAATGTAAAATTGAGATCTAATTCAAGATGGTCATTTTCAAAATAAATATTGATAACAATTAAATAGACAAAATATTTGAGAATGAGATGCAATTTGGTAATTTAAAAGGTCAATGGAAGTAATAGTAATATATTCACATTCATTCTTATACTATCAATACTATAATCAAATCCAAGTAATTAATAAATATATTTAATAAGTATCGAATATACATAAATATATTAATATATATTAGGAAATACATAGTAGGAATAAACAAAGAAGGTTTGTCTTCTTTTCCCTTAATCTCTTCAACTCCTCATTTTAATGTTGAAGTTTTGATTATAAAATTCATAGGACTAGTTGTAAAACAAAGCTACAAAATCATATTGAAATACATCATTAAAATGATTGTCGAGAAAATTAAACTAATAAAAATTAATAATAATATTACATAGGAAAGCATTAAATAATTTTTGGTTTCAAAGCTGTATCTTTTTTAAATTAATTAAGCTATTACAATACACATTTCTAATTATTAATTAGTTATCTATATTTAACAAAGTCAATATAATTTTAATACAGAGAAACCTATAAATACACAGATAGTGTTGGTTGGCCCTTGGATTTGAATTTACATGATAAAGCTTAATGAAAAATCTTCAATGCGATTTGGAATTTGACTAATTGAATTAAGACAAAGTCTTTTCGTACGTGAGGTAATTTAATTGTATATAACGTATAGGTATTCGTAAGATTATAATATATATAGCATGGAGGGAATTCATTTACGAATTCTCTGCCAGATATCCTTCCTTGATGAGCTGCTTCATTTTCCTGGGCGAAGCCTCGAGTTTCCCTTGATTAATCAGTTTAACTTCTTGAAGCTTCTTCGCTTCAATTTTTTTCTCCCATTCCGACCACCCATGGAACCGATTATTCATGCTCTTGTGTTGATAGAAAACAAGCGTCACTCTGGATGGGTAAAGTCGATTCGGGCTCTTCAGACTGGTTGTCGCGTGCATTTCCAACTTGGCGCATTGGAGAAGAACTGCTCCATGAGTGAGGGCAATGGCCACTCCACCGAGATGACTATCTCTGAAGCAATCTTCATTGTCGCTCACTGTCTCGCTCACCTCCGGCATCACTTTCGGCTTCGGAGGAGTCACAAAACATTGTGGAGGTGTTGGAGTGGCCATTGGGCCAAAGTGAGTCGGAGGCCAAGCTCCGGGTGATGGGCCATGAGGAAGATGACTCCCCATTTGCTGATGTTGGTAGGAGTACTGCGGAGGCAAATTTGTTCCCATTGGACTCAACATTGGACCCATTGAGGGATGATGAAGAGGCGTGTGGAAATTCCCTTGACTCACATTTTGATACGGTGGATTGGGCGGGTAGGCGGGGGAGTACGATGAAGGGAATCCAGTTGGATGAAAGGGATTGAACAAATTGCTTTCATTTGAGTTCCCTGGACGTCCATAAGAAGGCCCTTCACGCCCCAACCGCCCTGGTTGACCCATTGATTGAGTTACATGGGTTGGCGATGATGTGGAATAGGTCGGCTGGTAGGAGGAGATTGGTGGGAAGTATGTGGGATTTTGTGGAGTCATTGAGGATTCAAAAGTTCCTTTCATACTTTCACGACTTTTCCCTGAAATTCAAATTTTTGAATAAATTACCTTGTTTGTAGTGTAATGTTTGTTTATTGAATGCTTATTTTAATGTAATTTAAATAACTAGAAATAAATGAATATTATTGGTGTCCTTACCAGCTTCAGTGGTGTTATTGACCATTAAATTGTTGTTGTTGTTGTTATTTCTGTTCATTTGATTCTGCATTTGCAGTTGTTGATTTGGACTTGAAGTTGAGTCAGGTGGAGAAGTGACAAGCGGCCCATTTGTATTCATTAGTGACATTGTCTCAGCTTCGGTCATGAACGTGTGTCGGAAAGAAGGAAGGATTGGATTGATTCCCAAGTTGTTGTACAAACCATCGTTCGCTCCAGGCCCACCAAGTGAAGGATTTCCAGCAACGTTCCCCATGCTCACGTTCCGCCCCAAATAATTTGGATCCAAAGGTTGAGATGGAGGGACGAGCTGAGGATTCCCATGATGGTACGTTGGTTGTTCAAAGTAAGGTCGAAACGGTTGGTTTTGCCCCTGATGGTGATGATGCCAAAAGGAGTTTTCATGGTCGAGGACGGTGGAGGAAACTTGAGCACTCTGAAGATGATCTTCTCGCCCAGAACCGTTTTTAAAAAAGGGGAAAGATCCATATGATCTGAACATATCACCATTTGACTCTTCAAACATTTTCTCTCGTTTTGGTTGTGTTGGGCCATGAGAGAAATCAGGCATGTGATTTGACCCAGGGTTGGCCTTTGCAGGTGGGCTATTTGCCGCCTGTTGACCTTTCCCTTTCCCTCTTCGTCTACTCGGAAGCAAAGGAACTTTTCTCACTCGCACATTTACAGGAAATCTACAATGACATTTTGAATGATTTGTTACTCAAGGCTTATTCAATCTAAGAGGTTGTTTAATTAAAACATTTAATTGAATTGTTTAATTAAAATGTTTAATTAAATAATAATTACTTTTTCAGGATTTCAAGCTCCCCTTTCTTTACTTTCAATTTCTGTCCTTCTTTTGAACCATGCTCGTCCGTCTCGTCCAACTTGTACAACGGAAATACGTGATATTGTTCATCGTCACCTTTCCCAAGATTTCGATTCCTCGTGAAGGAAACGGTCTAAAAATGTAAAAAACACACCATGAGAGCCAATTCATTTGCATGTTGATGGTGGTTAATTTGCGAGTCTCACGAGAGTCGATCCGTTGATCATGTTGTGGGCATCTTTGTGTGCGTGTGAGCAATAGTCGAGACAGGCCGTGACACCGGAGAAAGGTCGACCGGGTCTATAGCCCAAGCGACACTCAAGTCCTTCCCCCTCATGCTCCACTTGGGTCTTGTAAGAGTCGGGAGCGACACGTTCGTAAAGGGGGCCCAAGTGCGTCGCCAAATGCTGGACCTTCTCCTCCAATTCACTCTCCTATTCAAAAAGAAATCCTTGTATGACTTATGCCCACGATCACCATAAACTTCTCGGGCTAAAAGTCACAACTTTCCCAATTCCACATGAAAAATTTCCCGCAGCTGGAGGTGATCAATCAAACATAATGGCCTATACCTCATTACTGGCTATAAACACCCCCATGGTTTTAATCCCCACCAACTTCCCCCCTTTCCTTCACATTCAAAATGAAATATCCCTTCCTTGTGATAATCAATTTTTTCCTTTCCAAAAGAGTCGACCAAATTAATAAAGTGGATTTAACCCCAATCTCAATTTTCTATTCAACTTTCTTCAAGATTAGTTTAATTGGAATTGATTAATTATTTTGGTAAATGATAATAATTTAATAATAATTTCATTAATTTCTTACTTCGTGTTCTTCAGTGAGCCGAAATTTCCTCACATTTCGACTTCTAGCGTATTTGCATCCGTTGAAGAACATGGACCAGGCGCAGCCGAAAGAGTAAGCGGCTCCTGACGTATCCGGGTCAATCCCTTGACATGCACATGATCTCTGCTCATTTGTATCGCTCCGACGTGTTGTAGAGATACCGAAACGATTAAGTTTATAAACAAGCGTATCGTAAAGGTTATCAGCAAAATGGTTCGGAACTCCTTCCCAAATCACAATGGAAATTACGATCCACGCTGTAGAACATTTGTGCCCTTTTCGTTCTTTGACCAACATCATAATTTGCTCTTCGTAACTTCCCCTCCTTAAAATCTGCAATCGTGAATAAATATAGTAAAAATAGTATTTAATTGAATAAATAAAGTAAAATTACTATTTAATTGAATAAATAAAGTGAAATTACTATTTAATTGAATAAATATAATGACTATTTAATTGGATAAATATTTAACAACTTAATTGAATAATTGATTTTAATGGAATAATTAGACAAAATTGTGTCATTAACTTACCCATTTGGCAAGCGGACATCCTTGGCTCGTCTTCCCCTCCTTCCCTGTATAAATAACTTTTTCGAGTCTGAGTTGACCTCCGGAAAATCCCGTCCGTCTCTCCACAGTTTCCCTCAGTTCTTGTAGGGTCGCCCCGGCCCCCAAATGAGTGTAGTAAGGGCCGGGCTCAGCATGGGATTCATCCACAGGAAAGCAGCCGCATTCAACAAAAGGAACATTTGTGTCTTTCTCTTCCGCTTTTCCTTTCTCCTCGACGACAGATGGGACGGGGTCGTCTTTTGGAATTGTGGGGGTCAGAGGCTCGGACTTGACCTTTGTCTTCACCTCCTCCTTCACTTTATTTTTTAAGCTATTCATCCGCTCGAAAGCTGAGAGGTACAAACCAGTCTTTTGCTCTGACTCCGCACAAAGAAGCTCGAGCTTTTCTTCGGAAGTCAAGTGAATTCTTTCTGGTTCCTTGCCGTTTTTCTTAATTTTCTTGCATTTCTTCAATGGCTTGGCATTCGAGCGAAGAATGCTCGGGCTGTTGGGCGAGTCGCCTCCTGACCTTTCCTTCCCCTCTTCCTTGATCGGAAGTAGTGGAATTGGTGGTGAAAGGGACGAATTCCCACTGCTGCATCCGGCCATTGGAGTCATTGCCCCCACCGGACTCCGAGATTGACCCGAAGTTAAAAAATTCCTCTCGTCCTCTTCCTCTTTCACTTTCTTCCTTTTCCCTTTCTTTCCTTTTCCTTTCTTTCCCTCGTTCTTTTTGGCTCCAAAATCAGGTGCAAATGGTGGGGTTGTATTTAAATTCCCAATGTGGTTATTATTATTGTTGATGTTGGGTGAGGAAGTTCCCAAGTTCCTCATTGGCGGATTAATATTCATTCTTTGGGTGTTTAACCCAAAGTCTTGTGGGGATCTTGAACAAACACTATTTGTCCCATTAGTGTGATTGGAAACTGAAAAGGTCGCGTCCAAATTCCGCAAAGCAGCTTCAAAATGGGCTTCTTCCACATCTGGTAACAATGTCCCTTCAAAACTTCCACTCTCACTTTCCACGTTCATCCCCCCGTTTCCAATATTCCCAATCGTCATCACTTCATCTTTAACTCTTTTGTTCGGTTCTCCGTAGTTGAACTGTGGAGGTCGATGTTGATTTAAATGAGTCTCCTCTTCTCTCTCAGGTGGTCGGTACATTGAATAGGAATCGAAACTCCTAGAGTCAAATGGCGAGGATTGGAATAAATTCTGTTCCTCTTCATGGTGGTGATGATGGTTGTTATGGTGGTGGTCGTAGGCGTTCGGATTGTAATAATTTGAAAAATTCCCGGACAAATTATTGTTGTAGTGGAGCGTTTCCCCTTGTGAGGCTTTGACCCCTGGGTATCTGCTAGAGCTCAGTGAGCCCCGTTGGGGATGTGGCAAATACCCAGGGACCTCGTTTGGGTGACCGGTCCCTCCATGCGGCATGTGAATGTCTTTATGGTCTCCGTTGAGAAGACCATTGGAGCGAAGATAAGTGTCCTCGTAATTACTCGCAGGACTGTTGTTCTGCACGGTGCTTTCACTCGAGTTCGAATTCCCATTGTTGACTCCGTTGAGGAAGGAGTTGTTGATAGGAAGGATCGAGTTGGGGCTCGAATGCGGAATATGCGGAGACGGAGTGGTGCTTGGAGTGAATCTGTGAGGCGTTCGCGGACTGGTGGCTGGAAGAGAATTCGTCGGAGGCGAAGGACCACTGAATGGCGAATTGTCTAAACTACCATTGTTGTTGCTGTTGAATGATGGGATTTGCGGAGTGTAGCTCCAAGGTTCAGTCGCTCCCGACGAAGGGGTTGACCCCGCTGACCAAAAACGATCGTGAGGGGAATAACTCCCAGGATCCGAAGGAGTTTGAGGCTGAGATGATCCAGTTGAATAGTATGACATCACAGATGCCTAAAATCAAAACATTTTATTAAAACATTTAATTTACTATAATATACTATTTGTAAAAGCGTTTTCCATCTACTACAACTCTTTTAGCTTTTTAGTATTTGTTTATGTTTTTTTAATGATTTGATCAATTTTTAGTAATATGAGATTATGGGTAAGAGTTTATAAGAATGTTAAAGTTAAAATTATAAGAAAGCTTAAATGCATATAAGAAAAATACGTGATGGGTAAAGTAAATTTTTAAAATTTGGTGTTGAATGAATAACTTGGGTAAACATTATTCTATTCTTCCCTTCTTCCGCTGTCCTCCTCCAAGAACAACAGAAAGATCCTCTTCACTTTGGCCCACACTCAAAGTGAACAGAAGAGGAACAATAAGAGTTTGTGCAAACGAAGTAATTCTTTAATAGCAGTTATCCCCTTTGCTTCTCCAATAAGATCTCTACCGTATGAATTCATTCATCTCACAATCAGTAGAAAAAACCTTGTCAATTATAAGAACCAAAATTGGAGGCCCTCAATTGCCTCACTCATTCAATCTCTCGCCCTCACAATTAATAAATAAATTAAACGAGACCCAACGGCTGCAGCATTATATGAATTCATTCCTCATTAACACACAAGAAACAGCCAGACATAAAAACACAAGTCAACGAAGATTCATATTTACAACATTGTATGAATGAGCAAAAAACTGATTATTTATATATGAATAAAGTCCTATATGCTATTCTTTCATATTAACATTTGAATGTATTAAATATGTGAGCAAACCATATGAGTATATTAAACCCAGCATATTTATTAATCCATATCTACATATATCATATGTGTGAATAATATGAATATTATCCTTATAAAATGTATAAATATACATTCTAAGTATTCTATTTGTATTTCAAATGTTCAAGTTCAAGTTTAAGCCTGTAGGGTAAGTCGGAAATATTAAGATATAAAATTTATAAATTTCCAACTAATAAGAAAGTAAACAAGTAGCTTTATAAAATAACATCTTCTGAATTAATAAACAAGTTAAATATTACAAGAAGAGCTTAGAATTGAGAATTAAAAATATTTTTATATTTTTATGATTCTCAAAGGAGGTTTGGATGCGGACATTTAATAAATAAATATCAAAGCGTCTGTTGAGCCTCAGAGCCTGCATGAGTTTATTCCTTCTCCGCGAACACCTGCTTCAGATGTGGGTTTCAATTAGGAAACGCAATAAATATTCACATCATGATGGATCAAACAATGAAACCATGCCTCATATCTCACCCTTCCTTCCTAGACATAATAAATGCAATTTTAAATATTATACATTTATACCTAATACTACTACTACCTATACCTACTACTACCTTATACTTTTACTATTATTGATTTTCTTTTAATGAAATTTTGCAGTATTGTTTACTTTTATAATAATCTTCTGGTTAATTATATAACCCAATAACTTATAAATAAGTTTGTGATTAATAGCATTGTATAGTTGATTGGCCAAATAAGAAAATACATGATAAATTAATATCAATAATTTGTAAATTGAAAAAGAGAGAAAGCCGATTTGAAGGGGGCGAAATTTCATATTGAATTTCTTGAGTAATATAATTGAGTTTCATCTTTTTTCGTGTTTTTGGAAGGTTGTAAAAGAGCTATAAAATAATTACTGTGTAAGAGAGCAATGTAGATGCGGAGAGTTTGTATATAATAAAGTTGGCAACAGTTGGTAGCTGGGCATTCGATGACCCATAGCCTCCCTAAGCGGAGACGGGAACCAATAAAATAAAATTCCCCGTAACATTCAAGGAGAGAACTCGGCCGTAAACTTTGACCTTTTTTCGCCCTCGGCTGACCTCTCAATTCCTATCACTATATGGGAGTCAGGATGTGAATATCTCTTGTTCTTCACCACCATTCCTTATCACTTGCATTTACAAACTCTTCTGATATATGTATTGCATGTATAAACATATCTTTTAGCAATTACATAGTATGAAATATCTCGATATTTATGAATGCATATTATAGGGGTAGTAGAAATTATAATTTGATTTGCGCTTCAGTATATCTTTATGTCTCAATTAAGCGATGAGAGAAATGCACAATATGGAGAAAACTCAGTCTACGTAACAAGCCTGAATATATCCAATATCCAAAGACTAGAATAAAATACACAAAGACTAGTAAATTGTTACATAAAATACATAAGGTGCTATAATTATGTAGAGTACTTATATACTCTAAGCTGGAAATTACATAAAAGTATATTTATATAATATAATATGTACTTGAATAATATATTTTAGAGTAATTAATGCTCAATTTGAGAAAGTCATGTAATTGAATCATTGTTTCTTTGCTCTTCTTTGAAAGAGGAAAATTAAATTATATTGTGAATAAATATTCCCCCAGATGAGTCGAGATTCAATAATGGTAAAGTTCAAAAGGATCGTTGTGAAAGGAAGTTCCTCATTTCGGAAAAGTTTCTCCTTCGACATAATAAATATGGAAGTTAATTAGCGTTGATTAAAAATTTAGTTAAAAGGAACGGTCTATAGAAGGAAATTGAGAATGAAAAGAGCAATTTGGAAAGTGGATTAATTTGAGACCTACAGACGTCAGAGACAATATAACTAAATTTACAATTTATTAAAAACATCGCGTCCCTTTAATTACAAATCTTATTCGGACGAGAAATTCAACTCGCAAATTCCTAATACACAAGTCCTCCATACTCCCAATGTTTAAATGGGTATTTTCCACAACTTTCTTACGGTATTACTCAACTATTTACTTTCCTCCATTTCCAACTTCTTTCACTCCTCTTTTCATTAGGCGAATTCAAGGAATCATCATTAATCTTGTTTCAGCTCATTCCACTTACGCTCAATTTACATCAAAAACGAAAGCTGTTCATTAGAACTTTTCATCTTTGAGAAATATGGGGAGGAAAAGAGTTCAAATTTTCAAAAAATCAATATGAAACGTATGAAAAGGTTGTAAAAATGGAAAGTTTACATTTCGGAATTTATCTCGGGTTCTCAAAACAGATTTTTTCTCATAGATGCTCAACATATAACTATGCAGGGAGGGCCATAAGTATCTTTCTTTTTTTAATGGGCAACCATTTTAATGTGATTAGAGATAAAAATCTTTAAACATCGGCGATCTATGTTGAATGTATCCATCTACTATGAAGCAAACTAAAGACTGATATGGTTAAAGCGTAAATAAACGACAGCTACTATTCTTTGAGAAAGCGCGAACTTTGGAACGCAATGGATAGGACGGGGCTCGACGAGGCGCTTTTCAATGGCCTCGACGCTCTCCAGATCTCACTCCCTTGGATTTCTTTTTATGGGATTTTGTCAAAAGCAAGGTTTACGCCAAGAATCCATCAACACTTGCTGAAATCAGTCTGGAATAGTCGAAGCGTTTGCAGAAGTTCAGGTTGCTATGTGCAAACGTGGATGTGAAGCTGTCGTTTGTTTGCGTTTGCAACGCTGCCTCGAAGCTGATGGAGCTCAAGTGACAAAATAATGTTACTGAATATATTATATAATATATAAGCATTACCATTGCCAAATCTTAGAAAAATTGGTTAAAGATTAAAAGAGATACGAGCCGATTAAAAAAAAGAAAGATACTTATGGCCCTCCCTGTATAACTAGCCTCCTATTTCTGTTATAATTAAGACCCTTCAACTTCCTCCTTATTTATTTGCTTATTTAACTTGTGGTGAATAAGAACAGATGTGAAGAACTGGGCTGAAATTCCTCCCCTAATTTATCCTCCATGTATAAGAATATCCACCTTTACTTTCAAGACCATTTTATTGTATTACATGCGCTATATGCATCTTAATTTGAAATGGGAAAATCAATGATTTCTGTAAAAATTGTATAATTTAATCAAAAAGTTTTAATGTTGCAAAAGTTATCAAATAAATTCAAGGATTTAATTTGAGAATATGATAATGTTTATAAATATTCCTCATGTATATGGACCGGGGGTGAAATACATCAAAATTCCCTTCGACCTTCCGCCCCTGCTACCAAATAGAAGCGGAAGCAGAAGAGAGGAAACGGAAAGAGGCGAGTCCTCTAACTTTATCAACCCATTTCCACTTCGCTCTTTTCATACGTCATCTAATTAGCTCCTCTTTCACGAATAATTAATCATTTCCTTAATTCGAATATCCATCTCCTCTGCGCCCAGAATTCACACTTCAATTTTAACAACAACGAGAGAATATTGCAAATGCATCTAGTTGGTAAATGGCTTTGAATGAAAAGAAATGAAAGGAAATCCACTTTCTTATGAAAAATATGGGTTCTTTACCTTTATAATATAGGTATATTAAATATTTGTAAATATTTTGAATAATGTGAACTCACGGCTGAAGATGCGACTCCAGAATTATTGTTCGATCCTTGTCTTCCTCTTCCATCCATCTTCTCGGCACGTGAGTTTGGCTATAAAATTACCAAAAACAATGATTAATTGACAATTTAATTAATTTCAATTTCAATTCTTTTCTTAATTAAAGCCATTAAACAAACCATATACCTAGTATAAATCTTTGTAATCGTACATGTAAGATTTCATTATTTGAATAATACTAAAAGACTAAATGCCATGAGTGTGGTCCCGTAAATTTTTTAAATGTCCTTATCATTGTTCACTTTGAAAATTATCATAAAACTGTTATTGTTTTGTATGACTATAATTCTTTATCCATTTTCAAGCCCAGTAGTTATCGTTGGAAAATTTACAAGTGTGTGAGAAAATGAAAAATTAAGAAAGATGCGGAGCTGAGCAAACGTGCGAGGAAGAGTTTTACGTGCATTAGAATTCCCTATATTTTTTCCCTGTTGCTCCTCATGAGCTCGGAAATCTCCGACTCCTTGGCCATAAAGTGTGCTGGAGGGAGCCGTAACAAATTTCAATTTCCACCTCGGGTTCCGGCCGGTCGAGGTTGGTAGGTGCATTAATAAGAAGCCCATTCTGGCCTTATATCTTATCGATCTCAAACTCTCCCTTCCAACCACGTTGTTCAACTTCTCCGATAATCCACGGAGCTCCGAAGTTCTATACTTATACAAAATCCCAAGTCTATACAAGATATGGTAATATTTCAAGGGCTCGACATGCGGGAGGGTACGAGTTGTAAAACCGTTCGTTAATCACCTCTTCTCATAATCCTTTATTCATCCGCTTTTTGAGCAAGGGCCGCAAATGAGCCGAAATGTTATTAAACCACTGTCCCAGGCTTCCCCTCATCCCTCTCTAATTGTCCGCTGAGGGCTGAGAATGATGTTTTAATCACGTAATCACAGTTTTTCTCAAACTCAACTATCTCGAAAATCTTTTTAATTTCATTTCTTTAATCTCAATTTGGTAATTACTGACAGTTTATCAATAATAAGATAATTAAGCAATTAAAATATTAATTAAACTTTTTATCAAGTTACCAGCCTAGATCATATAATAAGTATGGTACATTAATAGTACAAGTGTGTACATATGTAAATAATTTAATACCTACTAAACAAATTTCATTATGGAAGGTATGGTACATATTGGTAATATGTATTTCATATACTTAAATACATTTGGAAGATTAAAAAAGTTAATTGAGCCTTAAAAATTCTTTGAAACTGATAAAAAAGGAGAATCTACTGAAAAGAGTAAAACGACGAAAATAAATTGTGAAAAGTTTATTCCCCAATAAAATTTGGACTAAAGAATCTAATATAAATCCTTTCATCTTTCCCTTCAATGTGAAAAATTGAAGTAGAATTTATCAAACCTTCTTTTCAAAATCACAAGAAAAGATTCACACAAATGAAAAAAATCTACAATAATACTTTTTACATAACAATATAATGCGAACACTCCGCAAATTAAATATTCCGAGCACAAAGAAAGATTTATTCAAATTACTTATCTTATACTAATAATGCTCTTACGGATATTTAAAATATTACAGAGCTTATTATTAAGGATTCTCAATCATTCGACAATAGGTTCATAAGACTTCCCAGGCAAATAACCCAAAGTAAACGACATTATTAGCTTATTATTAAAATCTATTTGGCAAAAAAAAGAATTTGTTACATCTGAAGACGTAGAAAATGATGAGTAATAGGATTATTTATAATAAAATTTCGTTCGTTCCGAATTTTGGCTGAGTGGATTAGAGATTAGTGTGGGAATGATGATTAGGTGGTAAATCCCTGAAGGTTCGAGGAATTTTGGAATTGAAGGGATCTAAGGGCATTAGGAATCCAATTTGGAGTCAAAAGGTCGAATAAATAGGGAAAAGACCTTGAGATTGATTTTTGAATAAATTGAAAAATTCAATTTCAAAGCCCGTATATTTCTTTATTCAAAATTTACTCGGAAAAAGGAATTAATCTGTTCTTATAAGATGAAATATTTAATAGAGGCTTATTACAAGACTCGGTAGGCTTCAATTTCCCAATTTCCTCTCTTTTTATGATTGGAAAAGTTTTGAGAAGGCACATTAGACATATTGCTCTCAGCCTCAACTTTGGTCGATCAGCTTTTCCTATATGTTTAATGCGTACCGAACCTTAACTTTTTAACCATAATCATATGTAGGATATAAATGGTTTTCAAGTCTGAATTTTTTTAAAAATGAATATGACTTTTGAATTTTATATGAATTGCCATTACATGATATAAATATCTAATGTACACATTTTCACAGATGAGTTTGTTTTTGAAAATGTACCTTTATTGTATTTATAATGAAGATTTGCTAATCTCATTTGAACAAAATCAATAATTGAGTTAAAGAAAATAGAACAATTAATAATTGAAGAAAAATTGGCAATTTAAAAAGTTTTTCCACTAAAATGAATGAAATTGCTCAAAAGGAATTGAGATGGAAAAAGTTACACTTTGACTATGACCAAATGTGTGTATCTGGTTTACAATTAAAGTATAAGTTTTCTAATTACGCCAATTCTCATTTAATTAATATTTTAATAAAAGGACGCGGTGAGTGGGCGCTGGAGGGTGGACGAAGTTAGGCGGATTCTCCTTTGACTCAACTCATTCCTCCATCTCTTCTAATTAATTTCGAGGGAGCAAGTGAAGGAAGCTTAACCCAAATTATCCTCAGAAGCCTCTTTTAATTTAGAGACCAATTAAAAACCTATTTGAATTTCTTTCCAATTTAACTCACCCTCACTCAGTCCTGTGTACATTTACAAAGTTGCTCCGACGCGGAGTTTTAAAACTTTCTCCCAATTTGATATTCCGCAACGTTTCGGCTTTTTCGCTTAACTCAATAAACACCTGAATTGGATTTCATGAGAAATGGAGAATTTGGCATAAATAAGATTATACAACTTCCACATGGCCAATATCTTTACTTACAATTATATAAAGATAAACAAGTTATTATATCTTCTGTTGGAGTTGTTGTTGACATAAGAGCCCCAAAATTTATGCCGGTACTTTTTTCAGCGACCAAAAGTTTTGAATTTTGGGTAAATACATTCGAGAAAGATTGGATTGTTGTGGGATAAAGGTGAAAGGACGAGATTGATTTTCTTAATTTGAACTAAAGTTGGGGGGGATTTTCATTTTGGAGGAGGGAAATGTATTTTGGGGAGGTAGGGAACCAGGCGGGTCTCACGGGAATGCAAAATTATATCGAATTTCGGTCGAAATTCGAGCGCAGCCGTGGATGCCTTTCCTCGTAAAAGTAAAATAAAAGACTACACAAATATAACAATTCACATTGAGAGGAGACTCGAGACGGTAATTGGATCTCCCATGTTCAAATCATATCCAAAGCTTATGAATGTGTGAGGATTTGAGTCTGAAACCTCGACGCCCTTCACCTTCAACCTCCTTTCAATTCATGTGAATCACCCTTCGTTTCCTCCAATCACACCCACTCGGTTTGATTCAAATACACACAATTTGATTACTCCATTTTTAATGGGAATCAACGTAGTTGTGGAATATTCAAACTTTGGTTCTTAAAAATATTATATTGGAAGAATTAAAAACATTAATTATATTGATGTGTATTTAAATCTTAAGAATTGTATTTAAGTAAAATGGAAGTTTCTCGTTTCAAAACTTTTTTGAATAAATTCAATTTCTCTGGGGTAAAATTCATGGTTTGAAATAGCCATTAAACACAATAGCCCGTCGCTCTCTTCAATCCCATCACTCTCCCATAAGAGTCTCGTAAATATTCAAGCTTTCAAATATATATTTTTTTATGACTCCTCCCTTTGCTTTCTTCCACGGAAAAATCCCCCAAACTCGAATGGTCTTTATGGGAAAAACTGGCGTTGAAATCATGATTATTATTAGAGCCAACTTTTTTCTCGTCATGAGAGGAAGCATTGGAAAATTGGAAATGAGCTTAATTATGACCACATTTCCGTTCCTTGTGTCGAAAGAAAAAAGTCATACATTGGGAAATGTTCTCTTGGTGGAATTTATTGGAGAAATGAGGGGGAGAGTGAAATGAAATGAGTGTAATTAGGAGGATGAAGCAGGAATAATCTCCATTCCTTTGGCCCTTTGAATTAGATGAATTTTCCCCAATGCTTTTTATTTCTCCTCTGTTGCCCCTCAAAGGAACTCAACTCCCGGTGAAGATACCCGGAATAAATGACAGAAATAAACGTGCGGGGAATTCAACTTACATAAACGGTCCCCTTTTGTATAAATGCCCTTACCCATTAAAAACTCAATGTTGGGCTTAACCACAGGTGCTTTGTAGCTAGAATGTATTTATGTGTATAGCAGTACTAAATATATGACGGATATACCTAATGCATATTTCTCATACATATCTTGCCATTAGTTGTCAATTAAATGACCATGCCTTAATTTAAATATCAATTATCCGCTAATGATTTCTTTCAATTTTGGCAAATATGTTTTCAAATAAAATGCCTATTGAGCAATGGAGATGCAAAGGGTTTGGGCTGAGTGAGGAAAGTGGAAAGATAAACAAGAAATTAAAGCGAGTTTGAGCGAGAGAAGGACTTGAATAATATTTATATTAAATTAAACTTCGAGGTCCCTGTTGACTAAGGCGGGGCTTGGAGTATGGCGGACCAAATTCCATCTGGTAATTAAAGGGGTCGATGAGAAGATTTCCGATGGAAATCACTAAAACTTCACCCTCATTAATTCCAAGTCCCCTGTTTACTCTTTTATCTAATTGTTTGCTCAAGGCATCAAACGGGAGCGAGCAATTTACTAATTTACTTATATTATATTTATTCTCCTCCTCTCGCTTTAATCCCAAAACTTTTCCCGTGAGGGAGGAAAAGGAAAAGAAATTGAAAGCGGCTTTCTCCAAACTGCCAAAGAAGGTGAAATGGAATTTCCTTCCGGGTTCCCAATTGAGACAAATATCCGAGCAGTGGGCGTCGAAGTTATCAGGATAAAGTAAAAGATATTTTAAATGGGAAAGGCAATTAAAGCGATAATGAGGATATGAAAATGGGGATGGAATTAAAAGTAACGAGAGGGGGAGGGGTAACGAGTGTTAATTAGAGGGAGGGAAGGGGCTGGGGGGTAATCAATAAAATGAATTACAGGGAGTAGTTGACTTAGCCTCTCTCCCTAAACTTGGTTTAATTTGGTAAGTTTGGTTGGTGCGGTGGGTGGGTGGGGTTGAGGGTCGTTAGGAAGGATCGATATTGTCACGTTCATGCTCCTCTTCCCCGCTCTCGTCCAATCTCAAATCCAAAATAAATTAAGAGTTTCCCACTCCGAGGATCGACCGGACTCCCCCTCCCCTCCGAGAATAAATTAACTCTAATTATAATTCAATGTTATGAGACCTCCTCCCCACCCATGTGTGCGGCGGTTGGCAGTCGGCCAGACAACTTTGACTCTCCGGCCCTTAATTCCACCCCGCCCCCATCATCTTTAGGAAGAAAAACTTAAAAGAAACTTTTAATTCAAATTACTCCCATACACTCTGCCCAGTTCGTATTATAGACGTGTTCATTATACCTTCATAAATATGCATACACGAAACTTTGTAAAAGTATACTATCATATTTGGAAACTAGTGAAATTTATTTTTATTTTATACTAAAACAAAAACCTATAACTTGTGCATAAACTACACATGCATATTTGCTGGGTATACTAAAAGGATCAATTTATACGACACATTAAATGCATATAAAATAGACATGTATTTAGTATGGGAGAGCAGCAGGAGTGTTTATGAATATTATTTCAGATTCTAAATTAAATAAAAGTTTTGGATATTTACATTTAATGTACATAGGAGTTGGAATGTAATTTAAGTTTAGTTGAAATTCGATTTCCTTCTAATGGACTCATTTCATGAATATTCACAGAGATTCTCCTTCCTTTTTATGACCCAAGATCTCACCATATACAATGATCATATTGATCAATAAATCGATCTAGACGACATTTAAGTTTCGATTATATTTTATCATCAACCCAAATTAATGTTTTTATCTTTACATGACTCAAGAAAAGTATTACGCAAACTCGGGGCCTTTTTGGTGGATATTAGTCTCGACCATGGAGGGGGCCTACATTAAGGCTACAATTACCGCATTGTATAACTAAAGAATAGAAATGGATGATTAGAACATTAATCTCCACTTGTCATCAGAGTGTGTGGTTTTCAACTGATATCCTCCTCTTCTCTATGCATCAGGGAGAAAGAACAACGAGACCTCTGAACTCTGCTTCACAACCCAGCTCCAAGTTTGTGAGTGAGTGAAACTGATACTCACTTTGGCAAACAAAATGGAATGCGATTTCATTACAACTTTTCCACACAATAAGGACAATAACAAACACTTCCTCTTGTTAACACATGACTCCAATGTCAGTCTCATTTATCAATAATTTAGATATTATTTATACTCTACAAATATCAAATATCAATAATGTGATTTGTTCACAATAAAAATAAATAATATTGTTAGGAAGGCCTTTTAACCAACTTTAATGTTTATGTAAATGAATACAATCAGTTGAGTAAAAAATCATTCTTCTTGTTCGATTAACAATAACAATGGAATTTAAAATGTAAACATGGAAGTTGCATCAATGCCTGTGTCAATTCCTGTAAATAAACTTAAAAAAACTTTAGCTAAATCTTTTGGAGTTTGACAGGAACAAAGTTCAAGAAAGTCACATTGATAGTTAGCATGGCTGTGCAAAATGTGAGGGACCTCCACCGGCATAAATCGGATTCGGAAGTGAGGGAAGAAAAAGACCCCCATAATTCCACCATCGAGAAACATTGGGAATAATATATAGGAACATTGGAAGGAATGGAGGACATGTGTATTTGACATCCTGCCTTCCAACCAACAAAAAACGAGCATAAAAAACAGGTTCAGTTATTCATCGTCAAAAATTTAACATTCCTCTTGTCATACCAAAAATAATTTACTGTTAAAATAAACAGATTAGTTAATAAATACCAAGCTTTGATGATAATAGCTTAAATATTATAAGCAGCCACGGGGTAAATTCTTAAAAAAATTCCAATTTTACTTATTGTTAACTTCCTCCAATTTCTATAAACAAACAATAATTGATGATTTATTCAACAATACTTGTGTTGTAAAATATTATCAAAGTTCTTTTTATCCCAAAGATGATAAAATTCGACAATATTGTATAACAATAAATTTTTTGAATGGCTTTAATCATAATTTTCTCAGGATTTGTCAAAAGATCTATCACTTATTTAAATAGTTTTACAACATTGAGCCTTGATAAGAGCCCTTAAAGATTGGAGGTATTTTACTCCAACAAGAAACCATTAGTTCCAACACATTCCTTAACTCCCAATCTTGAACTGTCTCGTGGTGTTCTGAAAGTGTGAATGGGAGTCAGACCAATCTTTGTGAAGGGGAGAGATGTTAAAAATACAAAGAAGGACTTCACCCTTTGCGGTCTTTTTCACCCTCCGTCCGCCCTGTGCAACCTGTAGCCTCGCCCTCTCTAATTAAACTATTCTCCACAACAGAGTTATTAATAACCCTTTGTCTCCCTCCCCCACCCCTTGAAACTTAAACAATCCCTCTCTCAGTCAATCTGCACAATGGCCGCGACATCCCACAGGAAGAGGCCCCGGAAGTCACTCCAGCCATTTAAATATAATCAACTCGCAAATCATTACTCTCATATATATTGGATGTACAGTATAGACAGAGGGAGATATGCTCAATCTTCCATTGGGTTATAAAATAAATACACATTGTGCAAAGTATTTATGTATAATCAATCATCCCAACTAAACATCGCATTGGGCATCCGTATTAACTTTAATCCATAAATAATATAAAATTCTACAATTCAAAATGGTATATTACTATTTGCAATG
Source organism: Neelides folsomi (assembly GCA_034687125.1). Classification (NCBI taxonomy): domain Eukaryota; kingdom Metazoa; phylum Arthropoda; class Collembola; order Neelipleona; family Neelidae; genus Neelides; species Neelides folsomi. Next base: position 242,568 of record JAQGBZ010000023.1, read on the forward strand.
GTATATGATAATGCAATGGTTTAGAAATTTGCAAATAAGATCTCGTATAACAAGTGTAAATGACTCTAAACTTGGCACTAACATAAAATATACATAATTGATAAGTAAATATAAAATATACATATTTACATATGCATGAATGTAAATAAAATTTTGGGTATAAGTGGTTTTAATAAGAAAATAGAATTAGTGATGGTAGTCGCTTGGTTAAACCGTGAAATCATATAAAAACTATAATGACATTAAGCACTTAATGGATCAATCTGATGATATTTATAATTGAAACATACCCAGGATAGTCAGACTTGTCGAACGTGGCAAAGGTTGATGAGAATTAAACCGTGTATTGATTGTGTTCAGCTTGTAGCACCGAAGTGTGTCCGTGATTGGAATGGGCAGTAGAATTTTAATTAGGAAGAATAATGGATTGTAATTAATTAATAGTTTATCTATTTACTACAAGGCCGACTCTCATTGGCATCCGTCCAACAATTAAGTGAAGTATTCGTAAATTTAACTCTATGTATTTATAACACTTCGGACTCGGGAGAGTCTTCGGAATGAAACCCCAAGGCCTCGAACCCTAACAATCCTTCACACTTTAAATAAACTCGAATGACAAGACTTTGCGAACCTCGAACAACTCATTAGCGCCTCTGCCCCTCCGCTGAACATCCACACTACAAACACATATCGATAGAATCTATAACAATAAATTGAGTACTTGTGATACTTTCCAAGTTCAACAAATCAACAATGAAAATTAAAAGGCCTCATTAAATCTGTAACGAGGACCATCAACGTATTAAGAGGTAAATGAGATTTAACCTCGATATAGGATTTAAAATGTAGAAGTAGGAAGGAAGGAATTGTCCAACACCCCAAGCTTGTCAATTTATTAAACTAAAAATGTATTGGAGTGGAAAATAAATAATAAAGTTTGAGTGAATTGGAAAAAAATATTAGCCGGGTGGAGCACGTGGAAAATCGGCGACACTCTCAATGTTAACCCGCCCTATCAGAGGATGAGATGAACTCGGCCTCGTAAGTTCGACTGAGGAGAATCCCTGGGTTAGCCAGAGTAAAATCGATCCCGTCTCTCCTACAAATACAAATTGGATGTTTTGCGCAGCAGCCTCCCTTCCTTTGCCAGCCTCCCTCCCAACAACAACTCTTCCTCATTCAACTCTTCTCCCTGGCACTTCGTCTTGTAATTCTCTCCCATTTACATACTAATTTCATCCACCTTCAATTAGGCTATTTACAATACAAGCCCTCATCCCCCAATTACATTTAAACATATACAATGCCGGTATGGAGGGTTCAAATTGTGTAATATTAATATTTAATTTACACTTTGAATGGCATCTCAAATGGAACAAAGAAATATGATACGATTTTCACTGAAATATTATGTTCTCAGCTCTGTAATACCAAATGGTAAACAATACTGTAAAATTTAAATACAAAAAGCATTAATATTCTCTAAAATATCAATATATGCAAGTAAAAACTAATGTAATAAATAACTTTTAAAATATTAACCACATTCACTAATTACATTTTAAACCTCATCATAAAAGGGGGAAAGTTTTAAAAAATGAAGGGACCTTTGGGTTTTATGCTATATAGAGAACATAAATGTTATTGACTCTAAGGGTTGTTATAAGTCTTATGAGCATAGTCATTATGTATAAGCATTATGCATAGTTCTCCGAAGGGAGCGTCGAGGTCATGGAAAAATCTCTATGTTTGGAGTTATTAGGGAAGGTATTCGGGTCGACGAAGGCAATATTTACATTTCAATATAATGGCCGCCCTATTTACATCTTCACCATAGGTAATATAAATATTTTCTCATGAAGAATCCAGCCAGACGAAACACCTATACAAGCACAGACAGATAAAATACTTCGTGCCGTGTGTACATGTCTACTTTATGTAATTGTTCGGAAATATTTATCATTAAGCTCATCGCTCATTTTTATTAAAAAATTAAAACTCTTTGGACCCAACCCCTCGACTGGGAACATCGACGATCTTTAATCGGAGACTTAAAAATATTTAATGAAAATATTTATCAGCAATTTTTTCTTCATCAACTTCTCTTATTACGTTTCAAGTTTCTTTCCAATATTATTTGTAATTGCATTTTTAAATATTTATTGAGCCGAGAATAAATGTTCAATGTCTTCCAATGACCTTCTAATGTTCTATCAGTAATATAAATTTAAAAGTTGGATTATAAAGTGAAGTTTGCTTATAGCTATTAGTTATGTCTTCATCTAATGTATACTTTGGATTCGACTTGGGCAGCTTTCTCAAACTTTAAACTTAAATAAAAAAAGCTATAAATAAGAAAATACTGTTATTAAATTTCCATAATTAATTTGTAAATGAACCGAACGTCCTAACAATTGATTGATCGTTGAGTCAATAAATAAGGAAGAGTGATGTTTATGAGATGTGTCGCAATGGAGGAGTTGAAAATGTGTTTGGAGCAGGGGAGTGTGGAATCTGTCTGGGCCAGAGTGAGACGCGAGTTCTCGCAGAGGAGAGACGCGTTAAAAATAATTAGAACTTGGCCTCGAACCCACAAAAGACTCCACATTGACTTTAAACATAGAGACAACTATACCATAATGATTTAACATTTAACTTTCAAAACTAATATCTTTTCTATGCATCGACTACATACTTCGTTTGTATTGAAGAAATAATAAGAAAAAATATTAAACGTCATACATCAGTTTGACTATATAGCACTGGCTATAGAAAAAATATACGAGTACTTACAGTTTAGTAAGAGTCAGTACAGAGAGATAGGGATAGGGTTATTACTTATATATTTATAACTAGGGTATATCTTCATTAAACCCTTCAAAACCTCCCAAACATAAAATGGTTTCTGTTTGAAATCCTTAATGACCCTGCACTGTAGGATCTAAACCAGAATTCCGCGAAAACCCATAAAATTAGAAAAAAAGGATAAAAATTGTAAACAAGAAACAGCTAAATAAATGTGAATGAATTTTTATCAAGCGTAATTAAACGGCTTTAACTTTGGAAATCAATTATCATAAAATTGAACATTATACATAAAGTAGTCTACTAAATAATAGGGTTTTTATTACTAACTCTCTTTATAAGAAAACCGCATGGACATAAGATGAAATAAATATTCGAACCTCATTCTGTTCTCTGAAAGTAGATCTCATTCCCCATTTCTCTCTTTGCTCATTTTCTTGGTAATTTATAAAGATACTTAAATTTCATTCCGGAGAGGCGAACCGACCCTTCAGACACACAGATTGAAACTTACTATTTATGTCTATGGGTCTTATTAATCGTACGTTAGGCTTCTTCTGACAATAATGATCTTACAGAGACGAGTGTGGATTTATTTTATAAATAAATGTAATCCCCTCAATGAGCAATTTGATAGGAAAGAAGACAGGACATTTTATTTAAGGTCTCTTATGGGCCACATATACGTTCATAATACGAGTCTTTTTTCTCATTACTCTCTTTCTTTGTAAGAGCTCCTTTTAAAAAATTAAAATCCTCCCTTCAATTATAAACATACAAATCCAAAGTTTGCTCTTCAAAACTAATCTAATTAAATCCAAAAGTACCTTGTAAATATGAAATCAATATTTATTCAAAAAATTCCAACTCATTCAATTACTAAACTAAAATTGTTCGTTGGCTATCGAAATAAGCCGACAAAAAATCAACAAGATTAATGATCATTTGATAAAGTGAAAAACCATCAAAGTGAATGAGATTTTGGGTCTAATGGGATAAAATAATTTCCTCGTTCGGGTAAGTATTTTCATTCAAGGGGAGAGTGACATTGAAGAAGGGGAAAAGAAAGCTTGAGAGAAACTTTGAAAGTGATAATTATAGAGGAGTCAATTAAGGGAGAAATATGTGGGGAGGGAGCCCCATAGGGACAACTATTGATTTATAAGCAATTTATGGCTACAATGAATTCTACTTACCTACGCCCACTCCCCTTTGGAGATATACCAAAGTTGGAGAGTACAAATATTTATTCTTATCAAATATGACTTTTATACGATACGTCCAACCACACGTGAGAATAGGTGAAAATAATGTATAATAAAAAACTTGCAATTGGCCAGAGACTTCAAATAACTTCATGAGTATACGAAGATTGGAGAAATTTACAATTTCGGAAATAAAAATAAATACAAACCATTTGTAAATTCATAAACTTTAAAGCTTTAAAACTGTATTCTATCAGTATTTAAAAAATAAATTGACAAATAACTACCAGTAATATTCAATATTTACAAAATTGAAATGAGGAAGTAAGAAGATAAGAAAATAATGCGAAAACAAATGTCGGGACTCGGTATTTGGCTAAGGGCTGAAGAAAGATGGTGGGATTAGGAGTGGGGGATTAAGAAGAGCAGAGAAAGGAGTTTAGCATCAGGTTGGGAAAAAAAGCATGAGTTGACCAGGGAATTGTGTTCACCTTACAAGAACCAAAGGTTTCGAGATTCTAACAAAGAGAGAATTAATGGTGAAAGAAGAAATGAGTAGTTCGGCGGATGTTCGGCCCTTTTCGGCCTTTCCCTTCTACCCGCCCCTTAAATCATCCTTATTTCCCCATCCGAGCCATAAAAATAATAAGGAGAGTCGTAATCCCCTCCGCCACGCCATGAGGAGCGTAATGAGATAAATTGTAAAATAATCTCCCAAGAAGGAGTGTGAGGAGTATAATGAGACTGGGATTTCGAGATGGCTAAGAAGAAATCCGATTTCCCCGTTGTTCCCCGAGGGAACCCAGAATTGGAATTGGAACGGCCGACGGGGGACGGCGGGTTTCGAATAATCGATCCAAATAATCAATCCAACTCAACCTTTAACGTTACCTCCCTCTTTCATCCTATAAAACTCCATTTAATTCGCCGACAATGAGAGAATTGAAGATCAAAGGGAAATGAACACTCAATTGCAATATTTTTAAAAGGCTTGGGTGGAAAATTAAAATTTTAATTATATTTATATCTAAAAAGGAAATGTACTAAATGAATGGGAAACATGTTTCAATATTTTTATTTATATCTGTACGTGGGCAGATGAATTCTTGCGGATTGAAATTTTTGAAGGAGAGTAAGATGGAATTTTGAAACTTGTGAGTGTCTATGAATTATGAATGTTGATATTAGTGGAGAGAAGAATGAGAATATACGAAGGCTCGCGAAGCAGCCATGAATAATTGAAACTTTAATAAGTCCCATATGGGCCTACAAGTTTAATGAGGAGATACTTTTATAAATAATGTCAGGTCGTTTAATACTTTAAACAAATCTCCACGGCCTTCCTCCCTCCTCACACTCATGCATAATCTAAGAGTTTAATTAAAGTTAAAATGAACTCAGCATCGTCGCCTTACAACTTTATTTTAACTTATAATAGATTTTATTTATGCGAGCAGAAATCGTCATTCTTCCTATTATATTTATACCTTCAATTATCCATTCCTTGCTTGAAAAACCCAGAGATCTCGGAGAAATTCCTCATCAAATCAAACACTGATTAAGAAAATAAACAAAGCAAATTGGGGAAAATAAATTAAATAAATGAACTGTCTCTCTCTCCAACTCTTGTAATTTATTCGAAGTTTCTCCTATCCCAAGGGGATTCAGAGAGTGAATTGACGAAGCGATAAGAGACTTCAAATTCCCAAACCTCTTTGAGGAGAAACTCAGAGGATAAGGAAACTTTCAAGAAAATTTTGGGCTCATTCAATATTTTTATTAAAAACTTATAAATATTCCAATAAGTAATCCAATACGTCAATGAGAATTATTTTGATTAGATTATTTTTAATCAAATTATTTCTCATTACAAATTAAATTAAAAAATCGTTCGTGGTGAGTCCATTCGTTATTGAGATTAAAAGGGTCGAAGGAGTAATGTAACAAGCTGGGAGGATCTGAGGCGACAAGAATAAAAAAAAGATCCTTAAAACTCCTTTATCCCCCTTACATTAAATTAACGAGAACAATGGTGTAAGTACCCTATAAATATCTTTTATTATATTAAAACCCTCAGATTTATTCAACGGTCTTACACTTACTCGGCGGAAGTCAAATATTTATTCTCCCTATTCTTCTAAAGAGAATTTCCATCCTTAAAATTATATCCGTCTTATATTTTATGACTTGAATTGCCAATTTCATGTGAAATGTAAATATGGATTGATATTCTAAATAATGATTTATCATTTAAGCCTTTCTATTTTAGTTTTTGAACTTAAATTTTTTTAAGCTTTTACACGACTAATTGTTTTATTTTTCATCAAATTGTAAAGCAACCCTAATTTAATTTATATGGCTTATAATTTGAGGTAAACAGACTTGAAACTGTTTATTTAGATTATCTTTTATATTAAAACGTGGAGATATGAAAGACTAATTTGCATAATGGACATTCAAATATTGCGTGATTTGCCAAATGACACGCGAGAATAAAATTATGTTTTATACCCCCACTTCAACCCATTATAAAAACTAAAGATAATTAATAAAATTTGCAAATAGACTCTTAAGCTGTTGATCCACGTATGAAGCATAGCGGTCATTATTTCTCAAATACGCTTTCCCCATTTTGTTTACAGTTCATAAAAAATTACCTTAACGTTAACTAATGCATTAAATGAAGGACAAGTAGAATCTTAATTTCTGTGAGAAAGGAAATTCATTAAAAAATAAATTAGTTAAAAGTGAAGAGGGTTCTCCTTAATAATTAAGGCAGAGTAATTAATTAATGAAAGGATTCCTAAAATTCAAAGGCCTTCTTTATAAGTTCCCTTTCTCTCTAACTTTATTCCTCTGTACACTTTATGATATGACTATGAGGAATATGTGGTGAGTATTGGCTATATACCATGAATCTTTAGTATTCTGAATTAGAAAATTGAATTTCCCCATGTCGATTTTCTTCAGTTTTCTCTCCAAGTTTCTCCTTGAGAAGACCGGGAATTGAATCCTTGGGAAAGTGGAAGGGGGGAAGTTGGATATAATAAAGTTAATTAGGAGGGTGGGAATAAAATTTAGAGAATAAATAAATTCGGGGAGTGCGGTGAGTTTGTGCGGGTGAAAAATCAATAATCCTCCCCTTATACACACATAACAAGAGTAATAGGACGTACAGTACATGCACATTGTACTTGCATAGTGTATGTAGAAAAGTGGAGGCCCTATAAGGATGTTTTCCACTTAGCAGGGGGGCTATATAACTATAGAGCCCCAATTTACTTCCCCCGACTCGCCTGTGAAATAATGGCAGAGAAATGAGGGACCCTGTTGCCGAATTCTTTATATTTATCGAACGAACCGGGACTCAAACTTCCCCCGGAACATTTTTACCCGACTTCAAATTAGATTTCCCAACTTCGTTTCTCTACCCGGGGCCTCCCCCAGGAATTTGATTAGACCTTTAAAAATTTTAGACTCCGCATTCCCGAACCTCTCGCCGACTTTCACCAGACCCCAATTTACTTTCCCACTCTCCCCCTCACCCTCATTACCAAACGAATTGAATCTCATGCTTAACTCCTTTAATTCATCCAGAAAATTCATTTACTTGCCCGAAATTAAATAATTTAAAACGCCAATTAAACTCACAATTTAATTTAAGCACAAACAAGGTCCAAATGTATGTTGTAAATTCCCCCGAGTTCAACATGCTGATTCCAAAATCAAAGTTAATTAATTATGCAAATAAACAAATTCAGCTAATTTTTGAAAGCAAACCTCGTTACTTTTAAATGTTTTAACTTCAATATAGCAAAATGGATGTTTATGATTAAACTGTTACAGATTTGTATCACCTATTTCAAATAACCATTGGGAGTTGAAAACTAAATAGAGATAGTAGCTTAATTAGGGTGAAAAATAAAATTGACCTTGATTCATTGTAAAGATATGGAAATAGGCGTGGAGGTGCGATAAAATGCGGAGAGAAGCTAAGTGTTTGAAGTGTGCTAAGTGATGAGTGGGGGAGTTTGTTAGGATGAATGAGATTAGGGCAGTGGGGTCCTCCATTGAGAAAAAGGGTTCATGTCTCGAGTAATAGAATGAGCGTAAACGTGAGTCTCTCACTCACTCCCACGTCCCACACCGACTCGTCCTCACTTCACTCTTCGATCAATAGAACCATCTCTAATAAAGTCCTATACCCAGTCTTATACAACTCCTTTCAAAATCTCAATGTCAAGAAACTATGCTCAAAATCCAGCTTTGATTCACAATACACAAACCATCCAACAACGAACAATTTTAAGATAAAAACAAAGGTTAAAGAGAGAAGTTTGAAAGAAAAGTTAACTCCCTTGTGGTACACTTAAACTATTCTTAAACTAGTTTGATATTTTAGAGAAGACCTTAGGAAGTGAATATAATATTATGTATGGTATATGGTACACAAATATTACATCTTACATGATATATTTTAGAGTTTTGATACAGACAGAAAATTCTTAGTTTATAAGTGTGTATCTGGAATTGTGGTTGAATGGATATGGAAGTTATAAAGTTAAAAGCCGATGCGTGAGAAAGGGCGGAGGAATGAAAAAAGGAAAAAGATGAATGGGAATATGAGGAGCATTCGTAGTAAGAAGTATTTTTGGGAAGGTAAGATTGTGTAGGTCGGGAGTAGATTAGGAATATTTCAACAGCTCCATATCATGTCTTGTTTACAATTCTCACTCCGCATATCTCCACTCCTCTCGTGTGTGCAGAAACAGAAGAAGCGTGCGAGCGAGGAAGACAGCTGGATTCGCATCTCACATTCTTTCCTCCTCAATCGCCGCTTTTCTCTTTTTCCCTCCCGTCCTTGAGAGGAGTCGAGTGGATTAAACTCCTTCAAAGATCCCTCCATTTCGGAGAATCTCTCTTATTATCCACTTCCTTGCACATTCGTTTAGTTAAACCTTATTCGCTTCTTCACGACCCAAATCACACCATTTTTATATAAATTTGGAAATCGGAACGAGTCGAAGATTTGATTTGTGCCCACCAAAGCTAATAAAATTGTAATGAGATTGAAGCGACTTGGCAAATATTGTGCATTTAAGGATGTAATTGAATAGGAAAAGTTTGGGAGAACGAAAGTGGTTGATAAATTATTTCCACATTGCTCTCCACATCTAATGTCTTCTTTATCAGAGTAGGCAAACAATGAATGCAAACAAAAAGTAAAGAAATATTACGCCCCATATACAAGTAGTTTAGAATATTGCTCTAGGTTTGTAAAACTAATATAAATCCAAAATCCATTATTATTTTTTTGATCCAATTTAAAAACATTTTCATATCCTATTTGCCAAACATATTATGACCAAAGCTGTATCAAAAACTATCTCGAATTATCCTCAAATGGATATATGAAAATTTTCTCTCATTTTAAATTCAACGATAATGGGTAAAATGAAAGAATGGGGAGTTTAAGAGGATTCATTGAAAATGAATTCCTGAGCTGTCGTTATTATTGCATCTGCCTATTGTAATGGGAGTTTTACTGCTTTCTTCCACTTCTCGCCGCCCTATACTTTCCATGTTATTAAATGATATCTCTCGTAAATTTTCGGATAGAAAGGATCGAAGAATCTCGGGAGCCAATAGCGGTCCCACTTTAATTAAATATTTAATCTCCTACACACATTCTTATCGATTACAGCACATCTCTGGGGGCTTTACTCCACGATGCTGCGTACACTTGATTTAATGCCTGAATAAACTTTGCTCATATAAATGCATATTATATACATGTTATACCATAGTCTCATAATTGTATATCGTATCTTTAAAATTATAGGTAAGTACCTAGAATAAGATAATTCAAAGATAAAAGTTTAAAACAATAGAAAAATTGTATTCTTCCTTATTTGATAGATATTGTATTTTTACATGATAAATGTTGTTCAATATTTAATGGTTGATTATGTAGGATAGGAGTGTTGAAATGAGATGTTTGATGTATAGATGAATTGAGAGACGGAATTGGGAAATGATTGGGATGAAGAATGGGAAGAAATAAGCGGGCGGAAGTTGAAGGATTGATCTTCATTTTTCTTTTCTCTCCATTAGACCCAGGTTGAGACCGAAGAGGGTAGAATTAATATTGAGAGCTACACGGGATCCGATTTTATTTCTCGGAACTCTCATCGTTAGGACTGAAAAGAAGGAAATAGGTACCAGCTGTGACCCGCCGACACACGACATTACACTCTGGAATAAATGGTTCCGCTTCAACCCTCCGCTGCCTAATCTATAATTGCACACACACACTTTTTCAATACCAGCATTCCTTTAACACTTCAAGTTACAATAAGCTTTGCATTAAAAATAACATTAATGAGTATCTCCCCAATTCCAATTAATTGTAAAGGTCTATAGAATTTATAAGCATTTAAAGTGCTTTAAATTTTTAAGCAAATATTTAGATTTAGGGAACACACATTCATTAGTTTAATGAAGGCACTTCTTTTTAATTGCACAAATAAAATGTAAATTTGTTCTTTGCATTTGAGACGAAAGACGTCAAAGGAGAGGAGTTAATTAAAAAATAAGAAAAATAAATTGAGTTCCTCATTAGCAATTAGATTGAGGAGATTAAAGAATTTAAATGAAGTATTAGTAATTAGGAACCGGGAGGGACGTCGTGTTAAGAATAAAAGTGAATGATGTGGGGCCCACTGCTGATATCCTTTTGGGTGGAGACTGAATTAGCCGTACAGGGATCGAACTCAAAGTTCTCTTCATTTGCATACGCTCGCTCTCATTACCATTATATTGCATTAGCCAAAAGGATCAGCCTGTTTATATCCTAATTCCGACGTATCTCAATATAGTTTTATATCACAGCTTATATATTTATATATTTTTTATCCAGTTAATTGTAGAGATATATCTTCGAACAAAATAAAAACTAGAATAAGAAGCATCCAAATGTAGGAGAAATTACACATAAGGACAATTCTCAAGACTGGCAGATTTACGAGCATTGTTGTAATGTTTGTTGGGTTGATGAAGATCATGTAACTAGGTTACATTTTTTAAGCTGGCTGTATGGTGATAAAGATAGATATTGAATAAAAGTAAATAAAATATTGGAAAGGTCGAATTGAAGTCGGTGGAGGTAATATTGGAGGATTTAATGGAATTGGGCGCAGTGGGGAGGAGAGATAGGAGGAGATCCATAAAGCCATGAAATATGGCATAACTTTCCCCATCATTTTCTGATCACCTTCTCACCCTTCCCCGCCCAAAAACTTTCTCAGAAATATTTAGCTATCCTCCACGTACGACTCCATTCATTACCCATTGCATTCACAACTTTAGGAATTATTCTCAGTCTAGAGGACAAAGATTTCATAGGCTCAAATACGTCTTTAAAAATCAAACTCTTCAACAATATTTCATGCAAATAACAAATAAAAATACAAACAATGTGCGTAATGTTTTCAAATATAAAACTTTTTACAAAACTATTTAGGTACGTGCTTCTTACATATTATTACATACACTATAAGGGTATGTTCAAAAATCTTAATCTTGTTAAATTATTCCGGTACGGCAATTTATTCGCTTATTTAGTTCAATTGATTGTAATATGGAATATAATTGAACAAGTTATAAATCTACATTAGATGAAAAAATGACTAAAAAATTGTAATAAAGGTAAATTTACGTTAACGTTCTTTGTAAAATAAAAGTGAAAGGGTTGAGATCCGAAGCGGGGTAGTTTACGCAAGACGGAAGAAACTTTCGGGTTTCTCTGAGCCATCTCTCGTTTGGCCCTCAGACTTCATCCCAAAATTTCTCCTAAAGTCCATGAAGGGACGCTGGAGGAGAAACGGTTCAACAACAACATTGCATTTTCGACAACCATCCAGTTCCATGGCATTCACGCACTTCCCGGATGGGGACGTGAGGTGAAATTGTAGTAATGCTAATGGTATATTCATTCCTTATGTACTTATTGTTAGTCGTATATATTTTAACCTTAACATATATATTACACAATATGTGTATTCATTAGTATATCTAACATTTACAAAGGTAAATGGTAGATATAATATATTTTTCATCATGTAAACTTCCTAATGTATTACTATCAGACACGATATGAACACAGTGGGAGTTTGAATAGGTTTAAACGGTATTTTAAAGAAACCAGGTGGATTCTCTTTCACTCTCCCTTTAGCCCTTTTATTACTCACTGAACGGACGTTTTACCTTCAATTGAGAAATGATAAATATGGCAAAGTATCATGCATGGTATCTGAAGAATTTGGATGGATTTCCATCATCTATTTTTTAGTTTTTAACTGTAGAAAATTCAGCTATTTAAGTTTTACCATTCTTGCTCTACAAAATATTATTTTAGGGATGAATAAATAAAACAATGTGTGTATATATGGAGTAGCGGTTCATATTTTCATAAAACCAAGTGTTCCTACATACAATGGTTGTATGCAGTGAAACATTTCCCTGGACCCTTTATGTCATTTTAAATTTTATTTACCGAAAGTCGTGTGAGAGGGCATAAAAGAAGGGTCTGTCGATGTGTTTAAAGGTTCTTATATAATATACAATAAGTCTCGTAAGGTTCAAGTTGAGATTATTACATGGAATGAATTGAAGGAGCCTTCGGTTCCAGAAGAACCCATAACTCACTAACATGAAACCTCAAATCTTTACACGGTTTCGGACCTTCTAGACAAATGGGTATACCGACCGATATAAGCCTTGGATATATCCTCAAACCCAATTCTTTCACAGAGTCTGGAAAACCTCGGCTGCCTTTTAAATTAAACTGTCTCATGTAGGTTGAATGTCTGGCTCCTGGACTTTATTATGATTCCCCATTAACAAAACAGAAAGGAACATAAGTTGAATAAACACTAACCACGCACGCTTCGTTGCATAGTTTATACATTAATGCTCAATTCTTTTTATTAATCAACAAAAAGAGTTTTTAAATTATGCTGCAACCAATAGATTTTTATAATGCAATATTCTTTTAATAGTAGTTACCTTCACATATGTCCATGTGCTAAAGAATTATTTTATTATATGTTACTTATAATAAAACACATGGCACAATAGGAAATTGTTAAGCAATAAGGATGGAACTGAAAAGAGTTTTAATTCTGATTAATGTTCCTCTCCTCTTTTATAATGGGTATATCCGAGTCCGAGTTTCCGAGCAATGCTCATTGAGCTTCTCATCGAATGAGAATGACCGGTTTTGAAAGGGGATGATTTTTAGGAAAGAGGATAAAGCCCATTCTCTCCGACACTCGCAAGAGTTGCATCCTCATGTCCGATTTCATCGAACACTGAATTTATTTGGATGGGTCTGTATGCGGCATGAGCGTAGTTAAGTCGGCTATCAGGAGAAGCCAGTGAAGGTTCCATTAACCCTCCGAATTAGAAAAACAAAATGGGAGTTGAGCCGAAAATTGTGACACGTGGCCCGTTCCTGCACGTGTACTATTATTGCATTCAAGGGACAATTATAATAATTCTATCCAATTCAATGGAATCATCTGCATACGGTCATGCCTCGACTCTGTAAATTATAAAATGAAACCAGCAGATGCAAAGATTCTTCAGTCCATAAATTTTACTCCAATTACACTTTCTCATGTTGGGTCGAATGAGAATGCAAAAAATATGAAATCCACCAGTTCCGGTCCTTCCTAACCAACAAATGTTTTAACGAACAAATATAGGATTAGAAAATAATCGATTTTTAAGATCATGGCCTGCTGCTCTTTAAAGATAAGAATGATAAATGTTTTATCTGGAATTGGGAAATAAGAAATAAAAGTTCAAACTAATAATTTGACTTCCATTCAATCGAATGAGTAGAGCGATAAAATGCACATGGGAATCAAAAAGTAGTAAATTAAAAATTTAATCAAAGGAGCTTTGAACTTCACTCCCATAAAAATCACACAAAAGTAAATTTTGTGAAAATTAAAATTGATGAATCATGGGATGAAAGCAAAGGAAATAACGGGAGCCCAATTTTAAAATCGTCTGCTGTTGACACTGAGAATTTGGACAGGCAATGAGGGATTTGGTAAGTTTTGAAGCGGAGGTTCGTTTGCAAAACACGGAGGGACTGCAAAACAAAACATTTTTAAAATCCGAACGAGTGTGTTAGGAAAGGAAGGATACTCGAGTCGAATGAATGGAATTATTGTTGGCCAATTCTCCGTAGTAGCCTGCTCATATTTACAAATGGTCTTTCTATCTCTGAATGAACCCACAGCTGCTCTTTATATAAAAATTCTTTTTACATTTATCTCACCTTCTCCGATACATTTGAGTGAGTGAATGAGAGGCTCGGAGGAGCAAGAGGAATATAAAGATACGCGCCCAATTGTTCCGTAAATGATAAAATAAAGGAAAAGAATATGTGTGGCTCGACGAAGTGAGTCAGACAATGCGGACATTAAAATCCTTTGCGATTTACGAGACCTCCCCGTCCCAGCTGCCTCTTCCTATTACTCCAAGGAATAATTATATTCGCTCGGGCTTATCTCATTTCGTCTCTTACGAATAAAGAACCAATGCAATTTGATTTTTATATGCAGCTCTCATACTTTTGCTTTTATCACAATAACAAACGAAACTCTTTTTACGACTTTTCTTCCATTACATAATTAATGTTTCAACTTTGACTGTTCTTTGAAACTTTCATTTTCTAATTACTTTCTGGAGAGTTGAGATGGAAGTTCGGGCTTTTATAATTGAAACAATATTTTACAATTTTCTATGCATTTACTCAAAGTGCATCGAAACAAGGAAAATGACAAAGGAGTGGAGCAGCATTGATAGATCCATTTGAGAATCAATAGAAATATAACTTCGTTTATTTGCAAATGAGCAGAGAGAAATATTGGATTAAAAAGGGAGAGTCAGATGAGCGTGGAGAGCGAAGCTTGTGAAATTGGAATGCAAAAAGGAAACGAGCTTCTCTATTCCCTTTTGTGTGGATCTTCAATTTAGAATTTGAATGGGCAGAGTGACAGATGCTCCGATTCGGACTCGAAGAGAGACAGCAAGGCTTTTATTTACTCTTATTTTTATTTCAGCTAGACGAGGCTACCTTACGCCATTCAGCTACCTTTTTAACCAACATGTGGCCTCTTATTTCATCCACTCTATACAATTCTATTTTATGTATTTGTGTATACCAATACCAACTCGTATGAGAGCTTTTGTATTGAAAATTTCATTTAAGGCGTTAATTCGGTTGCCCTCAAATATACAAAGTAGATACAAGCAAATATAACCATTAAAAACCTCTCTACGCACATATGGACATGCCTAGAAATATTTTATTATGTACCATACACAGGCAATGCAAATAATACGTTAAATATCAGTGAAACAGCTATTCTACAATTTGTACAATATTTTATAAATACATTGTAATTCTTAAAAAAATATATCCATTGAAAAACTTCACTAATTTTTTTTAAATTAGATCCATCTGAAATAAATTAATAGATTCATTAAATGAAAATTTGTCATTCATAAGATTGTAGATGAAAAAAAGTTTGGTGGGGTAAAGAAATGTAATTATATTTCATTTTATACTTTTACTAGCAATGAAAAATAGTAAGATAAAAATAATGTTATAAAATGTGAATGTTTTACAATACTCTCACTTTGTGTGATGTTGAATGTTCGAGAAGGTTAGGAACGAGTTTGTGTATGTGGCCAGTGACTTATCAAGTTATCTCTTGGTCCCTTTCTAAGGTCTAAGGAATTCCGAAAAGTACAAAGTGCGAGAGTGATTTAGAATTTCGGGAACGAGGGCCCCTAGGAAAAAGTGAAAAGGATCGCATTTAGCTCGGCAAACGAACCATTTCCCTTTTCGCCTCCTGCCTCTTATTCCCACTCATCTCTTCTCGTATTATTCTCGGGATTTCTCATCCACTCGGCTTCAGTCACAGACAACATTCATTATTCTCCATTACCTCATTTATACTTCCTCATCTCCCTTCACCTTCCCTTCACCATCGTGAGGGCTAATGAAAAAATAAGGATGCCAACTTGCCACACTGCTCGACCAATTCCAAACTAAGTAAATTAAGCTTTTAAAATTCATCCAATGAAAAAAGTTTTCAAAATTTCCCAACTGATCGTTTTGGAAGATGAAGGGAAAGTATTAATGGTGTTGGTAGGAGCTTCTGGATTTCTCATTTATTTATTCAGGCAAGGGAGCAAATAGGCTATACGAATCCCATGAATCATTCTCTTAATCACCCGACTTGATTCCAAGACAGACTTCACTTGGCTCCACACACCTGCCCACACATCCTCACGAGTCATAAAGAACCAATTATTTACATTTATTTGTCCAATCAACCCCGTTCCTTGCAACGGAATCTGGTCCAGCTCGGACAGAAAGCGAAAGGAAAACAATGAATGAAGAAGCACCAGAAGATTGCAAATCGAAGGAGGATTATTGGGGGGAATGGAGTTAACGTGTGAGTGTAAGATGTATCAATTTGTCGCAGTGAGGGTGGTGTGAGTAACCTATCCCAATCCGAAGAACCTTGTCCACTCACACACTCCATTATAAGCACACTACTCCGAGTCTTCCCTTCTTCTCCCCTGACGATCTCTCCCTTCTTTAGACGCGGAGTCTCCGGGAGACTCACTGAGATTGAACCCTCGTCCTCCCCCGCCTTCCCCGAGACCCAATGTGGAATCCTCCACTGTGAATACAACTATTATTATATATACCCACTTCCAAGTATATTTTCCTTAATGATCTTTTCATGCCCTCCTTTCAAACTCATCCTCTCGCTGACTGCAGGGATAGAAGGGTCCATACATCATTTCCAAATCCTTTGCTGTCGAAGAAGAGACGACGAGTGAGGGATTCCAACGACATATAACATGAAGTGGAGAAAGACGACAACCCTTTATTTTTAACATTTTTCTGCCTTACATGCGGAATCTTAAGGGATCCTCTTACTTAAATTCACTCATCCCCCAGTTCAAAAGATTTCAAGATTCATCCATTTTCATCCTGTCATTTTATGCAAGTTATGCTAAACGAAACACGAATCTACTAATAGAATTAAAAATACTTCTTTAAAAATAAACGGATTGAAAGATTTTTTTTGATTGGAAAAATGAGATGGTTCAGTTTAGCATTGCGAAGGAAAGGAAAGCAAATTGGTCAAAGGTCTTACCATTTTCTCTTGATTAAATATTGTATCTATATAAAAATATTAATATTTGATTAAGGATGGGTTGAATGTGATCTAAATACTTAATGAGTACAAATTGATTCTTGAGAATCTGGCTGTTTATTGAGGTATTTTAAATCGAGATTACATTACAGAAATATACTGACTTTAATATGTGTGTAAATCTCTATTGTAGGTAATACAGTTTTTGAACTCACGAGTTGAGGTTAAGCCTTGGTCTCCTTAACATATCCTAAATATATAGTTTATGTATCGGTATACAGAGATCCACAATACGACAAATACTTCACATTAAACACACGGGTAAACTTAAAACTTATGGTTCGTGTAATAAAATATAAAACTGTAAGAATATAATATTTATAGTGTACATCATTTTAGTAATCTCAAATTTATATTGTTTTCTCTCCAGTCTTTCATTTAAGTTTCATGTAATTTCGTCGAGGACAGTTGGTAAATATATTATTTGTAAATTTCCTAATTAAAACTTTCATGCTATTCTACATTTATAAATTGTGGCTTAAACACATTTTATACTCAAGCAGTATTTCGATTAGGAAGGTTGTAAATATTTGATCTTAATAGTAGTCTTTGTGTCAAAACTCTTCTATTATTAATATGTTAAGGCAAATATAACTTCTTCTAATATATTATCATTCGCGATTCTCTTTTTACGTTTACTGTATACTTAGGTATATTTATTATTAATTATTGGTTTCGGATAGTTAGGTAGGAAGATATGAGCTACATAGCTTTTGTATGTAAAATTGAAAATAAAATTATCTTTATAAAATAGGTTATATGTCACATTTTAAAAAGATGTGTCATATACTAAAGTTAATTGAGTTTTTTATCATTTGTTCCTCGTGTCATTTTAAGCCGAGGGTGACACTTATAATATAAAAGTTATCAATATATTGTATTAACCTCGCAATGAATCAAAGATATATGTATTTACAACAACACACTATTTTAATACTCATAGTTGATAATGTTAATGTTAAAGAAGAGTTTGTTAATATTACAAAATACATATTTCCACATGCAAAGTCTTATTTTACAATACAATGACTTACACAAATATCATTTATAAATATATAAGTAAACTATTAGATTATAACTATAAATTACACATAAGTTATAAATATTGAAAAATTGTTAAATACATCAATTGGCTTGTGAAAAAACTTAATATTTAGTGATGAAAAGAGAGAAAGAAGATTAACAACAAAAAACAATTTGCCGTTGTAGGCAATGACTCGAATATGTTGTCCGGTACAAAATGAGAGTGAACTAGACACACAATAATTAAAAACAGAAAGAGAAGAAAGAGAGACGGTGAAGAGAACGAAGGAGGAAAGGATTAGAAAGAAATACAAAAATGATGTCGAATAAATATGTAACTGATGGCCGTTTCGTGACGTGTCGTTTAGGAGTGACGGGCGGGGATTGGGATGAGTTCAAGCCATCCACCAGCACAGCACTCACTTCTCACGACAGCGTTTAATCTAAGGCAAGGATAAACACATATATGACTAATCAACACATTTGATTTAAGATAAGCATTTGATTCAATTCTCTCCACAGCCTCCTTTCTCCTCTTTCTCACCTCTTTATGCATAAGGAGGTTGGGACAAACGGGTCTTTACCATTCCTCTCTCTTCTTCCACTTCTAATAATAACATTTAATATAATGGGAATTATTCAAACAACATTCCATGCTTTTACCATTGAACGAACTCGCAGATGCATTTGGACAAAATCCACCATTTTGTAGCCATGCACTTTACTCAATTCTCGATTTTAAATTATCTTAAATCTTATTAACCCTTATTTCTTATCATATTTATTCATCCATTTCTATCCTTATCTTGGTATGTTACCTTCATATATAAAAGTACCATGTATAGCATACCATATACCGTAAAGCATCGATATTTGTCCAGGTATCTAATTATATCCGGTATCGAAATATATCCGGGGGTGAGACATGAGATTTTAAAAGATGTCCGGGTATTAAATTATGTCCGGGTCTAATAAAAATATGCGCTAATTTTTAACACATACTGCAACGGCCAATTTCTTTCAAATTCATTCTTTCCATATTAATTTAAACTAAATGTTGTTAAGCACGCTGAAACCATAGGGGTGAAAGTACAGCTAAACATTTTAACATTGAAGCGATAAAGAAGTTCAGAAGATTAGTTCACAATAAATTTTTAAAATAAAATATTTTGTCTAACTTTATTTAAAGATGTCCGGGTATTGAATTATATCCGGTATCGATATATATCAGGGGGTTTAGGGTTAAGTTTTGAAAGATATCCCGGGACAAATATCGATGCTTTACGATAATATATTAGTAGATATTATTATTGTATTACACAATCCCCATTATTCATTCTATTTTTTCTTTTTCTGCAATGACATTTTATCTAATTATGAATTTAAAATTCTATAACCAAACAAACGATTCTGTAAACCAATGTTGAGTCAGGGGACAGATGAGTTGAATACAAAGATGGAATCTGAAGCGGAAAAAGTAATCCAGATATAGAAATGTACCATGATTCATACATGGATTTCATAAAAATAGATTGAAAGCGAGGTGGAAATAAATGGTCGCGGAAGGAGTAAATGAGGAGATCGATGGAGGCAAGGGTAGAATATTTTATGAAATGAATTTCATCCCGATTGTGAGAAGAATGCGGAGTTGATTTGGTAAAAATTGCAGAGTGTGTATGTGTGTGTGAGGGAGGGTGGTGGGTTGATGGTTGGGGGTAAGGAACCATCATTTCCCACCCCCTTCGCCCAAAAATCCACTATTTTCGGATCCGACGACCCGAGCGAGTTTCGGAGTTTTTCCTTGCGCGAGAAAGAATCGAAGGTCTACTATGCAACTCCACTGCACAAGCGAATCGCGAGAGTAAAGAATGATGATCTCATTCATGCTACGTCTAGTAGAATCGACTTTCGTTGCATCCTCTGCATTCACTCCCTCACTCTAAATGCATTCACGTTACGCAGCAAGGAACCAAATAAATAACATAGGACCTAGGACCTAGGACCCCGCACAAACGCCCAATCAGCCTGAGCGGAAAAATGCTTCATTTATTCTTCCTCTTTACAAACTAAAATTCATTGTCTGTTTTCCTCGTTTTTCACAATGCTTCTTTTAAACTTGGTGATCCGACGCTCCGATTCCAAATCACAAAATTCGTCACCTTTATCAATCTATTCAAGAATGAAGCTCATGGATGTGAGAGGACTATGTAATGTTACATTATTGATACAGATACATGGGTAAAATACATAGGATCACGTTGCTGTATGCAAAGGAGGATTAAAAATAATTGGAATTAGGAAGTACAAAAGGAAGAAGAAATCCAAGCTTTGATGAGAGTAAATATTTGAAACGGGTAACATAATCCTACAAGACTCATTCCACCATTGAAATGAACAATGAGGAATGGGCGAGTGAATGAAGTAAGAAGATAAGGATTATGAAGGTAATGACAAGAGATGGATGCTTAGTGGAGGATGAAGAATTCTAATGGAAGTCTCGTCGAAAAATCCACCGTTGGATTCCTCTTGGATTCCCTTCTTGAGGGATCTTTGAAGTTGAGTGAGAAATCGCATTATAAAATCCATCTTCTACTTCCTTTTACTCTGCGTTTAAAGGTTGGGAGGGAAGGACGGTGTGCGGGTCGGGGTCGGGAGAGGCTGAACGGTGGGTCGGAATTACAACAGCTGCACACACTGCCATTGTACACCCAGACTCACTTAATGCTCCCAATCCATCCAATGCTCAACATTTCACTCCAAAAGGAATTTTTTATATCGCAACTTTCACTTCGTTCCTCGTCAGAAGAACTTGGTTCCGGTTTACGCAAATTATATAAAACTCTCTTATAATAATAAATACAATATATTGGAGAGCACATACATACATACAAATATAATAATACAGAAGAGTATATATAACAACTAACAATGAGTATGGTATGTTATATGTAAAAAGGAAGCTTATAATATTTATATAAGCCCGTTGCTATTTTCCCTCATGTTAATAGGAAAATATTGAGGATAGTTAAAACATTGAATAATCCAAAGTATGACGATCAATGAATATAATCAACTTCAATTTGCATACTGATATACGGATATACCCATCCAGAAAATCTTACAATGAATGCACATGAATAATATGTCTATTAACTAAAATAGTGCTTATAATGGAAGAGTGGTTCACATAGCAGATGCAATGTCTAATTGATTAAAATTGAGCTTCGGAATAGAACGACGTTCGCTGCACTACTATTAATTATTATTAGATGCAATAGCGAGGCGAGTGCGAAGAGGAGAGTTGGAGGCTATTATTAAAAGGGTACCCAAGTTACATGATGCGTAGGAACAAATGAAACGCCGTGTTTTGTGCGTATGTGGATGTTGGTGAATATAAAAGAAGAGTGACATTTGGATGGAGTCATCTCAATGTTAGCAGCCGGAGCGTCCATTCCACTAGAGTAGAAATGACATTTCCTCTCTTCATCCTTTCCTCCCTCTACCCGGGTAATCCCTTGACAATTAACCCACCATCTTCCAATTCCGAAACTAACCTTCTCTTCCCAAAAATATCCTTGCGACATGAGTCATCACTCTTCCTTACACGTACATATACGTTTCCCAAATTCCCAATCTTCCCACTCTCCAAATTATCATTTGCTCCTAATGTGATTCAAAGGGTCGCGAAGAATCCCCGTCCTTTCCTACATACTTGAGACTTCCAGTTGGAATCAACGATTTGCTCAAGGATGGAGGCGAATTTGGTGGAGAAGTTCAAGTTCAAGCTCAACTCGGAGGAAAGTTAGGGAGGAAGAATGAAAGTTTCGGGCATTGGTGGTCGTAGTAGAATGAGTAAATATGGGAGTTTTGGGTGAGTCATAGAGAAGCCTCTCGCTTTCACTGATCCTATCTGAATTCCATTCGGAGCAGGCCGTTACGCAGGGAGGAAGCAAGAAGGAAGAACCTTTATTACGATTACATACCTCCCTCCACTCACTATGTATTCACCTCACTTGAGCCCTATGAAAATAAGATCCGAATCCTAAATAAGCTCAGCCAAGACGCCCTTTACGCCATCCATTATGTATGCTCATGCACAACACCAGGACCGAACCTTCCGCGAGGTCCCACATTGTATGTTATGTATCTCTGCAGAGACATTTATTCACATAGTTGAGCGATTGAATGAGCCATTGGGAAGTTTATGACGTTCGGTCCATGCAAGTCCCACTTCCTGTAATAAGTACTTAGTTGCATGAAAAGATTAAGAAGGAATAAATATAAAAAAGATAAAAAATGGAGTAATAAGTTTGATGGTAAAATTCTCAAATGCATACGTAAACATAATGACGACCATTGCATGCTCAAAACGGTCATATGAGAAGGCAAAGTTTGAGGTTGAGTAATGAAAGCAATGTTGATCGAAAGGTGAGATACGGATTTGAATAGGAACCTAAAGTATTATAATACCTTTTATAACTACATACCTAGCTCTGATGAATATAATGAATAAAAGCTCCGCTTTTCCTCACTTCGACTCCCATTCAAATCCACGGATGAAATGTACATGGAGGACTTTCCGAACAATATTTCTTAACGTCCATGAGCTTGAGAGAAATGTAAATTTTTTATCCGTTTCCCACGATTGAACTCCAGAGTCCTCGAGACTCCAATGGAGACATTAGTCACATCAAGTAGGAACTTAAGGGTATCATTACGTGAATTTATGCAGAATAACTCATATCCGGCAACGGTGGTTGGAGAAAAACAAAGTTTCCCTCCAGCTGCCCATACAAGAACCTCGTGAGGAAGATAAGAATATAAGTATAATTTGCAGGAAATTGAATTGCCATTTAAAGAAATAAAATGTAAAAGTATGAATGTCCAGACTGAGGACCGGCCTGAGTTTATGGGTAGTGGCTGTAATGTGAATGGTAAATAGACGCAGAGCGTTTAGAGTTTCGGGAGCTCCTCGACTGCCGACCATCTGCTCTCTCGTCTCTAATGTCCTCATATCCACATCCTCTCTAGCCGAACAAAGCGAAGGCTCGGAGCATTTATTACAAATTCCATTTGCTCACAGTAAAAATTAAGACTACTCATTGTGCCCATATTGCCTCTTGATTCACGCATTCTCCAGGGCAAACTCACTTTCTCATCTCTACTCTTTTATACCTATAGATCCATACATAAATCATAGGAGGATTTCTTTCAATGAAATAGCATGATGGAATGTTTTTAATCCTGTTTCCAATTTCTAACGTTATATTTAAAAAATAACTTCATTTATTATAGGAGATTACTCGCAATATCCTCTTTAGGATATTTGACATTTTGAATTAGGAACCAACCCTTGTCCTCAACCCTTATTTAATTTTTGTATTACTAAATGTATAAGTATACTTCAATTCGTATATTTATAATATCTACATTCGTACCAGATGGTAAATGAGTTGTTCGTTCGTTACTTTCTTATGGTATTATTAATTAATATTAATTACTTAATTAGATAATTATAAATATACTACCATAATTTAAAATATAATTATATAAGTACAACTATTTTAATAAAATGAAGAAAATGGACGCACCTTTTTTTCAGTGAGCTTCTCGCAGCGTCTAACTTTACAGATTTGATGACTCTTGTCGTTTCGACACGGAGCGCATTCTCCGCAGTTGTCCTTCCTTTGGCATCCGATACATTCACCGCAGCGTTTCCTCTTCTTCTTCACCGGCTTGTCATGTCCGTCGTCCAGTCCGTTCCCATTGTGTCCTCCGTTGAGCCCATGAAGACCAATGTTCAAGTTTGGCCTCTTGAAATCATTAGAGTCCGTACTGCTCACCGAGCTCACTTGTGGCTCATTCAAATCGTTGTTGTTGAGAAGGCCATGGTGACCCAACTCGGGGAGATCAAGTCGTTTCCTCTTCCCGTTCTTCTTCCCGTTCATTCCGCTGTTCCCAGCCGGCGAATTGGAATTGGAGACAATCCCAGGACTATTTTGTTCATTTTCTAATTTGATCAAGTGATTTTGCTGGAACTGTTGACCGAGATGCCCAAAACTCTTGACCGCAATCACGTGGCCGTGATGATGTTCCAACCCATCTCCATTCGTATTGCCATTGCCATTGCCATTATTGTTATTCCCGAGGTACTTTGGCATTTGAAGAGACCCAAACGACCCGTGAGGATCAATCGAATTGAGCTCAGTTTTGATAGTGGTCATGGCGGGATGAAGAGATGGAACAGGTACGAGTTCCCCGATGTTGAGATGGTTCGAGTTCCCATAATGCCCCTGTCCATTCATTCCATTCCCATATCCATTTCCATTGAAGCCAATTTGTATATGGCCATGGCGATCGTCAAGGAACTGCTGTTGAAGGTTCACCTCCCTCTGCCCGTTGTGATGATGGTGAGGATGTGGGGGATGTTGCGGGTTGAAAGATCCCCGCACCGGCAATGTGTGAAAGCTGGGGAGAAGATTATCCCCGTTCCCGTTAACTTGACCGTGTTGGGCCTGGTGGGACTGATGAACTCCCTGTTGATGAATGTTTACGTGATTCGGCGGAATGTCGGAGAAGGAGTTGAACTGTGATTGGAAAGAGGGAAGTTTCCCGCCTAGAGACCCGTTTTGACCATTTTGGTGAGCAAAGGACTGGTCGGAATTGGGAAATCCTGGAAATGCACTCGTGAGGGTTGTGAGAGTTGGCGACTTCCCGTTGCCAGTCACGGTGATTGAACCATTCGTCGTCGTCGTCGTAGAGACAGAAGGCGAAGAAGGTGAGGCAGTCGAAGGCGAGGACGAGATCGGCTTCTCCCAAGGTCTGTATTGAACACCGCCATCAATATCGAGGGCGTGGCGGGGATCGAGGAGCAGCCGAGTCGAAAGGCCATCACTCGTTGGGAGAGCGTAAGGGCCAATGTCCCAGGAAGGATGCAGTTCGAGGTATCTCATCTCCATGAAGTTCCCTCCTGGGAGAGAGTCGGGAAGGTCTGGAAATGGATTGAAACTCGACTTCAACAGCGTTAAATGGGACGCTGTGAGTGAGGAGTCAGAAATGTCTGTGAGGCCATTAGGAATCGGAATTGCGACGGGAATCGGAGTTGTTGAAGTGGGAGAAAATGCCTCTTTTCCGCCTCCTCCGAACCCGCCATATCCTGGATGTTGCTCCAGGGTTCCTCCACCAGGATCTGCAGTTTCGCTCATTTTCATTCAATTATCTCTGTAATATTTAAAAAAATTCTTAATTCACATTTGCAATTTGGTATATTAAACCTATTTTTCAATCTACCTTAATAGTACAGTACGTATTATATATTGTTGTCTGTACTAAATATATTGTATCTGCATTATACATGTTATTTATCTCTGTACTGTAGTCAGTTATTATATTTAATGCTGGCACACTGTTTCAAGATTTATAGAAATGGAATGACAGCAACTGAAAATATTCCCGAAATGGAGCCGTGTGGTGTGTTTATGAGAAATGGTAGAAGGAATGCCTAACCTAAGTCAACGGAAAAGCAAGTCTTATTTAAGGATGTTTCCAACTCTTTTCCATCCCATTCCCATGTTTCATCTTCGTCGCTCTGCAGCTGTTTGATTTTCCTCCTCCTCCGATGTGCCCATGTGATAGAGAAATGAAGGAGTTGGGAGCTTCACTCGTCGAGAACCTCCAACGAGCCAAATTGTGCACTCTTTATGGAAGAAGTAAAATACTGAAATTGAACCCCTTTCCAAGTCTGCATCTTTCAACTTGCTCTCGACTCCATGCATTTGAAGGGAAACGATAAAATTTGGATGGTTGGGAGCTGAGTCAAATTGGGTTCCTTCTCTATTTCTATCTCATTATTACCATAACCCTCATTTCTCAATGATGACTTGCAAAGAAGCTACTTAAATGTCGCAAATTATAAGTATAGCGATAAATCACTCATTGGAGTATCACTGGTAAGAACTACCTACTTAAGTATAATGTAATTAACTAATGTTAAAAAATGAAGCTTCAAACTGTCAGGAGACCAAATCAGTAAAAGTCATTTAAAGACCATGTTTTTGTGTTATATTGGGTTTAAAAGTGAGAAAGCGAGAGTAACATTGGAGTTGAATTAGAAAGCCGTGCGTGTGTCATAATGATGAGGAATCAAAGAGAAAGAGAGATTCACCTCCGCGACTCGAATTACAAATAAAATAAAATGGAATTTCCCCTGACTCAAGCCTTTACTCTTCCGAACAGAACTTCCTGACTCAGATCAGACAGACTCATCCGATCACGCTCAACCCTGTGTTTTGCTATCTACCCAAACTTCTTCCTTCATCTATAACTGTAGGACTATTACGATCAATGCCAATAAAGGCTTAGTAAAGAGAAAAACTTGGAGAGTAAAAAACCTTCAATGGAAGTTACAAATGCTTGTAGATTTCAACAAAAACGAGCTCTCCAAAGTCTGTCGACCACCAGAGGAAGGAACGAGAGGATATTTGGTATATGAGCATATCTAAATTACTCCAAGGATCCTATCTGCCTCAAGAGTGGCGGAGAGAAAAGTTGGGAAGAGAGACAAAGAGAATCGGATTTTCTCTTCCCGAAAGAATCCCTATAGACCCTATAAATATAAAAGAAGAGTGAAAGTGGGTAGGACAAAGGATGAAAAGGAAAGTGACTCAACCTGGGATTCCTACTCTCTCGAGCTATTTAATACTTTATATCGTACTTCTTATACGCCGCTCCGATCCACAACATCCCTCCATGTACTTATGGAAGTATATGGTACAAGTGGAGTGGGGATAGGAAAATCCTTCTCTTTGGGATATAACACATTTATGGTGGCTATATCTTTGTATAATATGTCATCCATTCGGGGTTTCATGCCTGCCCATAGCCATTTATTTTATACGGGGCTCGGGAAGGCAAATCGAAATCCGACGAAGAGCTCCGCCACGATTGAGAGAACTTTCCCTGCCACTGTGCGTTATAATAGTGGATGAGTGGGCTCGGGACTTCCCAACGGCTCCCTTTTTTCATTTCCTTCTCCATTCAAATCCAACTCGAGAAGCCTTCAACCTCACAACCCAAACAGTAGAAGCTCAAAAAATATTCCGACTCTCGGCCCATCAACCATCAAATTCTGTTAATGGTTCAAAGTTAGTGTTGCCACACTCAAAGCAACTCCTTTTCACTTCTGCTTTCATCATACTTACATACTCTTTCCCCCATTCGAAATCTACAGCCACTTCAATATGTCTCGCCAGAGAATTACGCTTTTCTCATTCATGTTTATGACTCCAATAGACTTTCTTATTAAACTTCCACTCACATTCATTTTCCAATTTCATCCCCAGGCCTTTTATGTAATTTGAAGAATAATGAGAACCACTCAAATTCAGTAATCTAACTAAAATGAGAAAACTAAAAAACTATAAACTTTCGAGTCTTATGATTTGACAACATTGTACTTATACTATAATGTTTTTGATTAAATATTTTGATGGAAATATTAATATAATGTAACTCTTTATAAATTAATATTTTAAATGATATTGTATGAAATTGGTAAAAGAGTAAAAGCCAAATTACAAAGGGTGAATTATTAGGACTAAAAGCATTATGGGTTATTGGGATAAAAGGGAGCCGTGTTTATGAGGAAATTGTGAAGATCGTCGGTGACTTCTCCTTTCATCTCATATAACTCGGGAGTAAGTGACTCAGATTCGGATGGACAGGGAAAACGAGGGAGATAAAAGCCTATTGATTTCCTGTCTTGATCAACAACCAAAACATAGAAGTCGTTCCATATCTATTTACAACTCTCATATTACTACATATCATGTACAAAGAAGTAAATACGCATTCTAAGTAAATGTAAACTAGCAAGAGAAGAAGATTATTTTTTATAAAAAAATATTTATTTCATTAATGAGGGCTGTTTATATTCTTGGTATCTATCCGTATGTATCAATTTCAATAATAATGATGATATTTGAAAATCAAATATGTAAGTAGTACACAGAGTGAATTATTAAGATCCATTTAAACATTGTATGCTCCTCTATAATCATTTATTTGCATAATTGATAAATTCATCTAATCAAAAATAATTATGAAACCGTCTTTTTATTTAAGTTGATACGATTATTATAGCGACAAAAAGTTAGAGTGCACGAAGTCTTTTAAGCCTATGATAAATTCATTGTTTTCTTAATATAAAAAGGATCGATTGACGGAAAGATCGATTTAAAAAGGAAAGGCTCAAATAAAATTCTCGGAGAGGAACATAAAATGAAAACAGAGGAATAGAATGAGGCATTCGTATTTCATTTCCCCGTCGTCCCCACAAGATCTGACATTGAGCGCAAGTCTGAATACTTTTCATTGTAAACGATGGAATGGAACCCAATAGAAAAAAATGAATTTTTTATATGTGCATTAGGACAGAAACATTTTCCATTGAGTCATGTCTTTGCTTCTATGAAATGGAAAATCATAAAATATATAACAGCTAAAAAGAATGAGTGAAGGAATCCTGAAAGAAATAAAGTCAACTTTTTTCCAAAACTTCTAACATTACGACTCAACATTCAATCATAAACATGAAAAGAAGGAAGCAAATGACAATCACTTTTTTATATATTTTTATCCAATATTCCAACCTTTTCATTTTTAATGTCAGTTGTGAAAATATCAATCGAGCTACTCAAACTTATCAAATTAAAAGTTATACAAAATATATAGGAATATTATAAATTGCGTTTATCTATTGACCTGAGAGTGTTCAAAAGAGTGTCAAAGGTTAATTGATTGTAAATGTGGAAGAGGAAGAGGGGAAGGAAGAGGAAAATGAATGGAGGGAGGAATGCTCGAATGTAGTGGGGGAGACCGAGACTCGGACACCGATTTCATCATTGTGGGTTCAAAAGCAGTTCACCTTCAACTCTCTCTCCTCCGCCTACTATTACACACAAACACATACATACTTACATATACAAGAGTGTATAAAAACTCTCGTTTTCATCCTCGACTCTATTTCGGGTCTAAAAAAATTCCTCCTTTTAATTTCCCCTCTGGGCAGATCCCGGAATAGGGAAGAAAAAAAAGACATCACAATTTCTTGAGCTTACTAACCTATCTCACCAACAATAACACATCTACGCTAACAAACTAACAACAGATACTCATGTACTCCTCTTATGTAGAAAATATATCAACTACACCGAAATATTGCTTCCAATATTTTAAACAAAATCTGTTAATCAATTGCTCATTTGGACTTATCATTCGATTTTAAAATAATATTTAATTATCCGCATTATATTATTTTTCTTCTTTAAAAAATAATCGTATTAAAGTATAAAAATTGTAGATGGATTTCCTTTTATGGATCACTGTTATACAAATAATTAAATATTTTAGCTTGCATTCATTTGATAATTTTATGTTTTAATCTGACTGGTCTCATTCATGTTGAATTCACACATGGATTGTACGGAAGCAAATGCGGTTGTCGGTTTCCCTTTCAACTCCCTCCAAGTTCTCAACTGGGGAAGGTTAGGGAATCGACTTGAAACCTTCCTTGGGCTCAAAAGGAGATTTGTAACACATTCAATCCCCATTGTTGTTCATACACACGTAAGAATCTTATCGTTAAATGGTAGACATTTACATCAGTTGAGCATTGGAGAAAACGTGTAGTCCTACTCCAGATTCTCTTCCATCCTTCTATTTTCGTCTCGCTCCACGTCTCACACATTTTCAAGGTCCCTCGGCCTTTCATATTCAGAGACCCTTCGGAGGTATTTTACAAGGACCGTGAATATAAAATTGTTTAGGTAATGCATTTCACATTTCAATGATCCTCTCAAAGAGAACTGCCTCGATAACTCAAAAATAGAAACAATTAAATCATGAATTGACGCCATGATGTAATATTTGATAATTTATATTTACATTACAATGGATTAACATTCTATCTATGCATCAGTGTAATATTGTGATCATCAAAAAAATTAATTTAATATTTAATGATTTTTTAATTAATTATACCATGTTTTTAGTATATTCACAAGTCCATAACTAATGATAATAATGGCGTTTAGACAGAAGCGCCCTTTTCTTCGACCGTTATGTTGATGCTCAAGTTTTGGAACCGTAAAGTGTAAAATAAAAAGGCCATGTTTCTTTCTGAATGCAAGACATTTCCTTTGGAAGCATAAACATCTGGCTCTCCTCTTTCTTTCATTTTTCATCTAACAGCCCTTCTTCTCCATTTCGAGTCTGGGTGAGAATCCTTCGTTACTCACAATTAGTATGATTCAGTATTTAGATTTAATTCACATGTTGTAAGGCTCAAGTTTTTAACAAAAATATCCTTCAGAATTATAATTTTCAAATTCAAGTCTAAGGTTCTTTAAAACACGATAAAAAGCTGAAGATCAAGGATAATGCTCAGAATTCTCCCATGATTATTCACTCGGTCGAAATGAGGAAACAGAAAGAGAGCAACCAAATAAATTCATCGAGTTTGAGTAATAATATCAAATGTATACACAATCTGTATATTAAAATGGTGATAAAGATGAAATGTGAGTTTAAGATGGATATTAATACATATAATTTAGTATGAGACATATCAATGTATCAAGTATGCATTATATTTATCTACTCATTGTACTGATAATATGTTTTGTTTAAACAATGAATGGAATTACTCATTAATTTGAAACGCACGACAATAGCAATAGCCAGACATTCTTTTAGGAGAATGAAAGTTTGGTTTAATTACAATGTCGACTCATTTTTGAATAAATAATGGCGATGGGTCTCCGAGGTTGATACACATAAACGATTTCAAAGCCCGGGCACATTTGTATGGGCTACGAGGGACAACGTGAGCGGAGAGCATTAGGCAATAAAGCCTCCGAAAGATTCCCTGATTGCAATCCCAATAAATCACAAATGGAGGAAGAGTGACTCATCTACGCCCGCCCTGCCAATCCCCATTCTTTTTAACCGAGATGAAACGAAACTCGGGGATCGGGTGGATACACAAACTACCATACATTGTATCTACATAATAAATAGACACAGAAAACCGAAAATGTTATACACAGTTACGATAATAAAACTCTTCGAGTTTCTTCACACTTGATAAATTCGTCAAACACTGAACACTTTCAAAGTTTTAAAAATATAGATCCAAAGATGAGTCATATTCAGAAAATTTCTAAAATTGCATGAAACCAAGATATATGATAAAAATAAACAATAATTCCTTATATGGTATATTACTATTTGAAGTAATAGTATTGTGTTAACTATCATAACTTTGTATTTATAACTCTACTATTATAGTAATATTTAATATTAAGAGTTTATTAAAAAGGTTTTTAAATAAGATAAAAGTTTAAAATAAAATTTTCTTACCTGAGTATCATAATGAGATTTCAATATAAGTAGATTCAATTTTCAGTCTTCGTTCTCGTCAATAAATAAGCACTTGTATTTTTCTTATAATATCTACGTCATACTTTGAGATCTCTTAATTATGATGTATTTAGAAAAATAAGACTTTATATTTGAGGCTTATTACTGCCCATACATCCCATGCTCTATAACTTTGTATCCCTCAGTATTTGAGTGAATGTAAGTATTCGTTCTGTAAACAAAAGATAACAAGTCGCTGAGGTCTCAAAAAGTCTTTTCTGGGTGGAATTGGTTGTTTGTGATAATTAAATATATATATATATTTATTTATTTATATAAAATGATTTTCTATCTCTCCTTCCCTATCGCTCCAGTATTGCTCAACCAATCTGTTTAATTAAATATTATTTACCAACTTCTCAACTTCATCTCCATTCAATGGTGTTGTTTGCTTGGGAAATTTTTGAACTCCAACTGAGAATTTTCTCTTCTCGTTTCAATGAGTATATGAATATATTAAGTTAAAAATTACTCAATAAGCTTTGAATATCTTAGAATAATTAATCAACTAATTGCTCTTCCTTATTTAGCTACTATTTTTAAATATTTTTGTATAAAATTTTGATTAAATAGATTTTCTATCTTAATGTTCAAAGTTTGATATAGTATAAAGTTATGTGTTTTGGAACTAAAGTTGAAGGTATACAGTTGGAAACGTTTAACTAGTTTATTGTGTGTACAAATTGACTAACTCACTACAATTATAAATTTAAGTGTATTTGGAGCAGAAATAACTACAATTAAGATTATTGCTATTTAATAGCTAATTTTGGAAAAACTCAAAGAGAGGGAATAAAAAAAGTAAAAAAGAGTATTAATAAAATACGGGGGTTAAGGGCTGAGGATTTCCGGGTCTAAGGAGTTGGGACCGTCGGGTTTGGTGAGGTTGTCTGGGCGCAACTGAGGGTGAGAGTGTCGGCTGACTCTGAAGCCACCCCGACGGATCCCTGAGTTGCCCACTTGGGCGGACCAATCCCACGGAGAGGGTCGTATTCTCCACCATTCCAGTCTCCAAGATGATCCCCGTTGCGGAAGGACTCTCACTCTCGTTTACAATCCCCATTCAATGTCTCACCCTCCATCCCACACTTCTCCCGCTCACTCATCAATCCTTCACTAGTACACATGGAAATAAAGAAATACATACTAGGAATTATTCCTACATGTTACGAATACCGCAGTAATTGATAATGTGAATCATATTATTTATGATCATTATGATTTCATGAAATATTAGCATTTATTCTTGAGATATTGTGGACGGTAAATTTTATCACATATCATAAAATCGCTAACTGGACAATGATAGTCATCTAATGTAATAATTTAGTGTGTATTATTGTTTACAATTATGTGTTTAACTCATATACTAGATTAGAGGTTGAAATGAAAAAATGTAATTATACCAGCAGACGTGTATGCCTAAGATAAGATACATATTGGTATAAATAAATGTAATGAGTATTTAATATAAATACATATTCTCTTCTTTGATTATACTTGCATCATTAATAATAATTAATTAAAAATAAAAAAGAATTGGATTAAAATAATTATTTTTTACAACATATTATTGAAAACAAAGTTGCAATCTTTCTTTCAATTTTTCAATTTCAATTTTTTAATCAATCTTTCAAAAATTCTTTAAAATCTGAGCAAGTGATAAATCAAATAACATTATTAGCTTCCGTTTTTCTTCTTGATATTAATTAATTACTTAATCCATATATAGCTAATTAAATGTACCACTATGTAAATATGATATATGATAGGTAAATTTTAGTGTTATTTTGAGTAGCATAAAATAAATAAACAGTAAAAGTGTATATTAGTAGGTATTTTAGCTATACTATTTAGGTATGCTTAGTTTATTTGAGATACCATCTTGTATTCTTACGCATAGTATGTATGCCCTTACCTGATATTGAATTAGGTATTATGTACGTAATATGTAGTAGAAATTTGAACACAGTCACTATGAAGTAAGTATGAGGCTTCTCAAACTAAATATGGTATACTGTAGGTATCTGTATATCTCACACAAATTGATCATCAATTGCTTCGTACCAATTGATGTGAATTCCACCCAAAGGGATCATTAGGTGAGTTTGGAACATGGATCAATTGATTCATTCAAAATACTAAAATAGACTAAATGAGATTTGACTCTGTTTCAAAAGTCAGTCAAACTTTCCTAATTAACTGTCCAATAAAATCTTCTCTTTCGAAGATTCATTAACTAACCCTAAGTCAAAAAAGTGCACATGTCCTAGCATAAATCGGATAGAAATAGCTAAATGCTCAGGGCCCTATTAAGATAACGATATATTCCGGGAGCAAATAATTGGCTCTACTTTGATAGTTTCTGCACTAGATTCCAATATCCTTTGCATTCTAATTTCCAACACTCCAATAAGGTAAGACAATGTGCCTAAATAGTTGTAATTGAATAAGTTTAAATATTTACTTGATAGATAATTCATGATTTGATGAGCATTAATAAAAACATTTCTTTGAGGTAATATTTTAATATTCGAGGTATCAGATAAGACGAGCATATGAATAGTCTTGATCTTGAATATAAAAATGGTAGTGTAATTGACTTAGAAATAAATATCAGCAAGTGGCCTGACAGGGAATCATTGAAAAGGCCATCAAGGTAAATGGAGAGGAATGTGCTGAGGTCAATGGGCCGGCGGGATGACAGAGGGTGGATTGAAAACATATAAAGGCTCAACTCCTCCAAGAGATGAAGGAAGCAACTGAAGGCCATTGTTCGTCCAGCGTAAATTGCTCGACTGCCAACTCCCCCCAGCACCCTTCAAAATTCATAAAATTACAAATCTAATAAAAAATCACACTTGTAAAAGGAAAGACCCTTAGATGTCCCTTAGGGAAAGGGAGAAGAATTTACCTGAGAAGGAGCCTGAGGTTGAAAATAATGCTGCGAGTTGAGAGGCGCTGGTTGTGGGACGATGCAAAGTTGCTGGGCGCTTCCGGTTTGTCCTTGTGGAACAAAATAAGTTGATTGAAGCATGTGATGCGGCTGTTGCTGAACCGCTGGACCAGTCACAAAAGAACTCCCACTATTTTGTATCGTATAGTATGGGCAAGATACTTGTGTTGGTGTCAAATGTTGATATTGCCCATTGCCATTGGCATAATAGTAAGATAAAGTTGGTGGAGTTTGCGAAGGGTAAGCCGAAGCTCCAACTGACTCAAATGTATTTGCTGGTTGAACGTAGCTGAAATCTGGCCATGTTGGTCCATTTCCTTGACCATCAAACGGATTCTATATGGTCCAAATATACAAATTCTATTAAATTCTGATCAATTTTATTCTTACAAAATTATTTATTTACCTGAACAGATTGCTTCTTCACAGCAGGAGCAATATTGAGTCGTCTTTCAGCCACAATTATAGGACCAATTTCCTATTGCATAATAATGATTATACATAATATAATTCTAAGGAATTCTTAATGAAAAAATATAATTTTTAGCTTCAATTACACGTGAATGGATGGCAATGAAGAGTCTACGAGCTTCTTCTTCAGTTTCGAAAGTGACAAAACCATAGCCTTTGGAAACTCCAGCTCTATCCTGGATGATTTTGATAGCTCTCACTTGACCATACATTGAGAAAACTTCATGAAGTTCCTCCTCTGTTGTAGATGAAGCAATCCCTCCTACAAAAACACGATTTGGCACAAGAGTTCCGTACTTTGGGGCAGAATAAGATTGACCATCGCCGGACCTTGATAAACAATTTCAATATTTTCATTGAAAACAAATGCAAAATTAAATGTTAATACATCGTTTTTAATCGTGAGCATTTACGTAGAAGTGTTGGTTGACCCGCGAGGAGATCCGCCATTCAAGTCAGATTTAATTCCAACTTCAGCAGGAAGATTTGAGACCTCGCTTCCTGAATTCATTTCTTTTCTAGCTAAAATGACCAAAATGACTTAACTAATAAATTACATTTACTTTTATATAATATTCACATACAGTAGAAAATATTTATGATACTGTAGTTTACTAATAAATTTAAATACAGATATTTGTATTATAATATTTTATGTAAAATGTTTATTTTGTTTTGCTTTATATTACATGTAGAACTTAATATCGTAGATAAAAGTGAATTAATCAATGTTTGAAATAGAGCTAATTATGAAAGAGACTTACTTGTTGGAGAAGCAACTTTACTCGTCGGTGCCTGTTAGAGATCGAATTAACTTCCTCTCTTGAGCGCCCGACTCTTTCCATTCTATTTATAACTTATCGTCATCTCCAGCCTGCTCCCATGATATTTGCAACCTCTACCTCGTTAGAATTTAACAACAAAACACTTCATTTGGAATTAAAATGAAATGTAAAGATGAAGTAATGAGTTATCAACAAGTCACAAGAATCAATACATATACAGACTTGTCCATACTGTAAAAATGCTTTTAATTATCTGTATATCTTAATGTTACGTACATTATAAAATAACAAACTCTTTTATTTTTTGTTTTCTTTTGTAAGTGCGCTAATAAATGGCAAAGGTCCAACATAGTCTTCTTGTTATTTAAACAGAAGAAAATGAAAGTAAAATATATACATTTATACATATTTAATTTTACTTTAATGCATTAAATGAATGGGCATTTTGATGAAAAAAAATTACAACAAAGAAATGAACGAATTTCTTATTGTTTATTAATAATCATCAAATTTTGCACAAATCCGTTTAGAAATGTCCAATTTTGTCAAGACTTAGATTACAACATGCTTACCTAGAGTATATTATGTAGAATTTTCATGATAAATAAACATTATTTATATAATAAAAATTAATGTTTTGTAATAAAACTACGATTTATTTCAAAATAACTTTTCTCCTCACATAAAATCACCCATGTACTTTTTTAGGTTAAAATAGTTTGTGTAAAAATTCGCTGAAGAATTTGAGGCAGCTTGGAAGTGTCAAGACAAACGAAACCTTTCCCTGCTGGCAACTCCTTCGCTAACCTTTAAAAGAAAATATTCCGATTAAATATTAAATAAACTCAATTTTTTTAATTAAACTTAATTATTAAAATTTTCACATGCTTTGTGAGCTTATGAATGAATGAAAATAGAAATTCTGATCACCAGCATACCTTTGTGCCTGATCCCCAAGAGACCCAACGAATATGGCAAATGCTTTGATCTCCGAATTCATATTAAGGATCTTAGATAGTTCTTTTGGAGAAATTCCATATCGATCCAAGTTTGCATCACTCAGAACAATTACAAAGGCTTCATCGGTGTCTTCTAAATCATCGGCAAATTTCTTGATTGCGTCTTCAGTCGCTTCAAGAGTATTGTCACCAGAGGCACAAAATTGTGAATGCAGATGCATCATTTTCATGATGTCAATTCTATCCTTGTCACTTTTAGGAACTGAATTAAATTCCACAAGAGGCAATTTCCAATCGTCTCCAGAATGACCAATGATTTCATATTGAAATATATCTTCATAATCTTTAAATGATTCCATTACGAGCAGAGCGCATTCTAACATCCTATCCATTCTTCGATCATAGCCATTAAATCTATAATAATAAAAGAGAATTGGCATCAATATTAATATACAATTACAAGTATAGGTAAATATTTGCGTGGTTTTTTAAATATTAATAACTAAAAATGGTTTGAAGATTTACCTATACATAGACCCCGAACAATCAACGACTAATTTGAGCTTTTTCGGCTTATCTTGTGGATCTCCTGGTTCTGGATCTTCTTCTTTTCTCCTTTTATAAATTGCTTTCTCTCCAACAACACCTTTAAAGAACGTTTTAAGAAAATATACAAGTTAGTATTATTAATAAAGGGATTAATTTACTATCTTGCATATTAGAATATGTAGTAAATTAAAAAATAAGATTCATTATGAAAAACTTACTTTCAATAAGCTTTGAATCATCGATTTCGCCTGAAGTTTGATGTTTTACCCATTTTCTTTCTTTTGCTTTTGCTTGTAATGAATTGAGGATTACTCTCAGAGCTTGAATCTATGTAACATAATACGGGTGTTAATCAAATATAATAAATTAAAACCATTTAATACAATATATTATACGTATTACAAGTTAATACTTTTAGGTATATTGATTTACCTGGGGACGTATTGGATTCAAATACTGTTCATAAATATTTCCTTCGTATTTACTCATTCTTATTTGTTGAAGTCTCTCTTCAAATGCTTTCATAGCCATTGCTCTTGCCATTTTTCTAACTTCCGGAGGAACTGCTTGTTTTACTGCATCTGCTACTTGAAATACGGGATTTCCAGAGTCAAGTCTGAATGGTCCACCAGCACCTCCAAGTCCAGCAGTTGCCTGTCCTCCTGAACCACCGGCCCATTGATTGCCGCCAACATGAGGGGCGTTTGTTGCGTCAAACTTTCCAATTTTAGGAGCTTGAAAATCGGATTCTTTGAACACACGAGAAGATTCAAGAAGGGGAGACATTTGTGTCATTTCCATTCGTTTCATGAACTCTGGAATTTCAGATACTGGAACAAGGTGAACTTCCAAATCCCTAAATAATTCATATCATATACGTAAGCAAAATGAAATAATTACAGTTGTGCTATATACCATAAATAATAATAAATATAGCATTTAATATAATTAGACCGTATATTGGAAAGTAATTTTATATTACTTATCATCAGTAATGCTTGAACGTCTCCTTAAAAGAATTCCTTCAGTAGGCTCAAGATTGAATTTCTTTAACGTCTCTTTCACGGTTTGTCGAAGTTCCGAATTATAGACATCAAAGTCAAAAACGTTATCAATTGCATCAGCCAAACTATCATTAGGATATTTCTAAAAGAATATTATATTACAGAATTTAATCAGAATAGAATCAAATTAAAATCTTTAAGGAATGTTTTAAAAATAGATATTATTACTCACTTCCAAATGTTTAACAATGCTAACTGCTTCTCTTGTCGAGTATGGATATGGAATTGTTCCTTCGTCTGCCAAATTTCTCAATGCTCCAAAGGCTTTGGCAATTCTAGCCAAATAGTCTTCGCTTATGGATGGACCATAGCCCTTTAAAAGTTCCATTTCTGATTCATAACTTGGGTTGTCAATTGCATGAACGCTAAACAAATCGCCAAGAACTGAATAAAAATCATTTCCTAAAAAGGGAAATCCTGGCCGATTTGCTAGAACAAACATTCGAAAATTCGGATGAAGTGGGATGATATTTTTCATATCCGCGTCTTTATAATAATCCTCAATCATTTTCATTGGGACAATTCTCCTTCCATCAGACAATATCATTTCACCACTTTCTGCAAGAGTCTAAAATAAAAAAACAGGGTGAATATAAATATATAAGAATTTTTTCAGAATGGTTTATTTATACCTTGAGAATAGATGTAACATGAGTAGGAGCTTTGTCCGCTTCGTCAATTATAATAACATGGCCATCTCGAGCAGCACGAACTAATGGTGAATCTTCAAATGTCACCACACCGTCTATGACTTTTTGCTGAAGTGTTAAAGCTTGTACTGTGGTATCCCTTTATACATAGAAATAAACATCATGATTTTTGTTAATTTTTTAACAAAAATAATTAGGTGCTAGTGATAACTAGTAAATTAATCATCTTAGTTTAAAGTCAACCTGTGGAGTTGAATATATTCTCTTGGTCTATTAAGTAGAAAGAGGAGTTGGTCAACAAGTTTATTTTTTCCAACGCCTTGATTTCCAACAAGAAGCAAATGTTCTCCCATCAAATAATTTTGAAGTAATTCTTCCAATGCTCTTATATGCTAAAAATATTAATAAATAAGCTAATACATTGAAAATTATCGTCTGTGAATATTTAATTGAAATTGAAAACTTACTTGTTGAATATTGTAAAAGAGAACATAAGGAACTTTTGATTCATATTGTGTATCGGTCCAAATATCAGCAACTGTGTGTCCAATCGTCAATTTTCCATTAGATATATCAATTTTTCTCTCGGCTGTATTCTTGAATGTCAATGGAAGAATTCCGTTCCTTTTAATAACTCCTTCAAGTTCATCTTTATTGAGCGACGGGAGAAACCTTCAAGAAAATAAATTATATTAAAACCAAAGATATTACAATGAGAAAACATGAAAGTAAATAAATAATATTCTTAATTAGCGTATAAAATAAACACTTAAAATCTTATGACAGTTTGTCACATTTCATAAAGTCTTGATCCATCAATGGCTGACAAAGAACCTAATAAAGAAGATGCAACCTACGCGAGTCAATTGGTTGGTTATTTAGTGGCCACATTTCAGACTCAATATAAAGCAATTGTTGACAGCAGTTTAAAGGCCTACAATAGTTTATCAGTTCAATACCATGAGCATTACAATAATCTAACAGAAAGATGCAATCAAGGCTTTCAAAATTTAAAGCAACAAACTGCTAAAGGTATAAATTACAATCTACAAAATATCAATTTTAACAAAAAGTTTAGTAATTTAACCAAAATGAAGGGAATTAAAAAATTTTCTATTTGGATATTAAACCAGTAAAGAACTTCATGATGAACTCAATAAGAGGTACGGTGAAGGTAAAGATAGTCTCTAAAAGTTGTACGAAGAGGAGAAAAAGATTGCAACGGCAATTTAGCCAAACTCAAGGAACATTACGAAGAGGAAAAGAAAAAGCATCCAGCATTTGATATCAAAACTTATGAGAATGCAATGAACGACATGAACAAGAAAAAAGATGAAGCATTGGCCGATTCTGAGAAAAAATACAAAGAATCTTCAGCCAAATTGGAGAATATCTACAAAGGCGAAAAAAAGTTTACCACCATAAACTTCCTCAACGCCAATACAAATACTAAAAAACTGTAGTATGAGATAATTAAGATAAATGTATACTATAATAATTAGTAAATTGTATTTATAACTAAAAGTAGTATTTATAACTAAAAAATAGTAAAATCGATCGATTTGATAATAAATAACATTTACTTATTTATGTATTGAATATTGACTAATTCTACCTTGAAAGACAAGCCCTTGTTATTTCTTCGAAAGGGCCAATTTCCTTATCACTCTTCCCAAACTTCTCGCTCCTCTTCGCTATTCGAATGAGTTGACGTGTAGAAAGTGATGAAGCCAATGATTTCTTTGAAGATTCGGATGACTCTCTCAGTTCTCTTGCTATTTCAACAATTCTCTTCATTTCTCTCGATATTTTTCCTTCACACTTTAAGATAAATATTTACGAGTTAAAGTATTGAAATAGTTGAATTAGCAAAGGTATAACTAATTAGTTCAAATGTAGAACTAACTTACGAAGGATTGGATTATTGAAAGTTCTTCTTCTAATGTCATATCAGGTAGTTTGTGGTAAAAGAATAAACTTAAAATTTCTGGAGTTAGCCATTGAGATTTTCCTTTGCCCGAAGGACCCCCTGAGGATGTTGACGATTTTGGTGGTGGAATTCCGGTGGCTACAATGTAAAAATCAGGATGAATTCTCTGAATTAGATGTTTCTCTTTCATTTCTTGATCGGAAAGAGAATATTTTTCCTTGATTGCATCGTATCTATCGCTTCTCAATAATCTTGAACCATCGTGAAGTTGGAGTTCGCGATCATGAACCAATCTGAATAATTATTCGAATAATTATTATCATAATATTTTAATCAAAAAAGTTAAAAACGTTACAACTTTGAAAGATTGTATAAAATGTGTACCTGAATATGACAGACAGGGTTGAAGAATGAACTTGATCGAGTCCATCAAGAAGTGCCAATTTTCCATCGAGTGCAGCTTGTACAAGGGGAGCATTCAACCAAATCGTATCCCCATCACTTTTTGTAGCCCTTTGTTGTAAAAGATCTCTTGCTGTCATATCCTGAAATCATTGACAATATGCTAAAACTTAATAAAATCATCAATACTAATTATTACAAAATAGGGATACATGTTAACGGTTTTAAATTATTCTTACTTTGTACATCACGATGGGTTCAACTTTAGAATTGATTGATTTGGCAAATTTTGACACGATGACACTTTTCCCTGTTCCTCTACTGCCAACCAAGCAAACATCCCTTCGAATAGAATGAGATTGGATCATTTCATCAATCACAACTTGATGTGAGTCGATAGGAATAAACAAATCTCCATCCATCTTCTTTACTTTCCTCTTCTTTCTCTCTGAAACTTCAATTCCATATTTTGGGAGACTTTCTTGAACGGCGTTAAGCTGCCCTTCCTCTTTTTCCAATAAGAGGTCGTAAGGGTACATTCGAAGTAGAAGGCGATCCAAAGGAATGTCTGGGTCTTTATTCTAAATATGAAAATAAAACTTAATAATTAGGTAAACCCACTTATTAGTGAATGAAAGAACATACTACGGATAATTGTTAAATTAATAAATTACCAGCAGTGCTGCACCATATGATAAGTTTTCTAAAGGAAAGTGAGGGAGACTAATAGCCCAAGGATTGTCCTCACTTTTCTTAAAATCAGGATCATTTGACCAAATCACAGAATAAGCAAAATTGTTCAACGTCTTCAACTTCTCCATTGGGACATCCGGTCCAAGGCCTCGGAGTTTAATCAGCATTTCCTTTTAAATCGTAATACACACAATGAAATAAATAAAAATATGAAAAGAAAGCAATTTCATAATATCGTATACAATAAAATACTCGTCTACTATAGTACGAGCTGAATGATGATTTTAGATGAATATGAATTCTTTATGATTTATGGCTATATAAAATATGAGATCAAGTGATTAAGGGTTGTCTACTTATGTAATTTTCATTTACAAATGCAGCAAAAGTAAGCTTTTATCATTAGATTCATTTGAAATCTCAGGGGGGAGCTTCATCAATTTGAAGTGTAATCCGTAGTAGAATACATAGAATAGAATCGTGTTGAATATTTATGAACGTAATCATCAGCGGAAATGAAAGAATGCAGAATGGTAAGGTGATATACCCAATATATCACCGCATTATATCAATAATAAATATAAGAGAAAGTAAAAATAGCGAATTGTTCAAGTCCTCAGGAATCCTCTTGAGTTGAGACACGAAGCTCAATCATGAGAAGAAAGTTTAGAAAGTAAAACCACTCGGTTTATACGCTTTATTTAAGAATCATAATCGACCTCTTCCTTTATCAAGCCAAAATTCTCTAATAAAAGAAAGAAAAAGTAAAGAAACTCACAAAGTAAGAACGTAGAAAGAAAGAACTTTTTTCATTCCCTCACGTGAACCGAGTATTTACATACATTTAGATTTCCATGAGGTTCAGAGGAATGCCCGAATGAGATTTTTTGGCTAATTAGCCAAACTCCAATGAAAAATAAACTTTGGTCATTATACAGTAAACAGCAAACTTTTCCTCTTTTCCAAAGTTCTCTCAGGAATGAAGTCAAGGCGTTTCTCCGCTTCACTTCTCAAAATCAGTCAGCTTGAATATTATAAAGAATTCTGTACCATAAATATGTATACCTATTAATACATACTATGTTGCTTACTATTTACATAGGTACATAGGTATTACTCATATATGTACGGTACTAATATAATCAATGAAAGGTGAGTATACTAATATTGAAATGGCAGACGATAACACGGATCAAATTAATTAATCTTAAGGATTTAATAAAATAATTAACTTTTAAAAATACAAATACTTATATCTGTACATAGTTCCTAGCATTTACAATTTTCCCCTTCTTATCAAGAATAAGGGTATATTTATTAGGCAAAAGGAAATCTTATTCATTATTTTATTGGTATTGCATAATACATATTTTTACTTGTTCATGAAAATATGAATGCGACATGATATTATTTATATGGTATGGTGTGGACACCTAAGAAGTGAATAAAAGGAAAATAGCAAATTTGTTAAATTTTCATTTATTCGTCTCCCGTCGAGGTAGTTTACTTAATGATCTAATTTTCTCCTCAACTCTCGGTATTCGTGATCGAATACACAAATAAGTCAGTCAACGTCAGCAAGGAAGCCTTGAGACTATTACGTTAAATTACACAATTCCAAAAATATTTTCCTTTAGTATTTGCCTGACTAATTTTTTCTCAACGTCACGCTAAATTTTCCTCCTTGGCTCGAATAAGTCTTTAATTAGTACAACTTCAACAGTTAAATTTTGATATCCAATTTAATTTTTAGAACTGTTCAACACGCATCAGAGGTTTTTACATTTTATTTATAGTGAAACTATGAATTGAAAATCTACCAAATGCACTATTATTAGAACATTGAATATGCCTAATATAATGTAAGATATGTTGATACTTAACTTTTCAAGGATTGAAAAAGTATGAGACTCTTGGGCTCTATTAGAAATATTTTATATTACTAGTACATTATACATATACAAATATTAAATATGGTACATACCGAAAAACACAATTACAACACTCGTAGTATAATAAATAATTTAGAATACATATGAAAAATTTCTATTCATAATAAAATAATAGCAATAACAAACATTGCTCATCATCAAATATGTAAGTATGTTATAAATTCTAATAAATTATTGGTTATTACTTCATATTATTGACATTTAAGATTAATCCTTAGAT
Source organism: Neelides folsomi (assembly GCA_034687125.1). Lineage (NCBI taxonomy): Eukaryota > Metazoa > Arthropoda > Collembola > Neelipleona > Neelidae > Neelides > Neelides folsomi. The sequence continues at coordinate 287,030 of JAQGBZ010000023.1, forward strand.
GATTCGAGCAATGGAAGAAAAATATGTACTTGTACTTTTCCCTTCTTATCTGCAACAACCTTTGGCGGAACTTCAAGCCTACACTCAGCTCTTGACTTTGTTTCTCCCATTAGAAAAACTCTCGTGTTGTCAATCCAAACTTCACCCATGTAATTTTCATCATCCGTCTCTCTATCGAATAATTTGAAACTCAAGTCTTGACTCTTTTCCATTCTTTTCTTCCTTCCATTCAATTTCCTCTCTCGTTTAAGCATTTCTTTTTCTTCCACATTCTCGATAATCCTCACCTTCTTTTTCTTTTCTTTCTTTTCAAAGTTCTTGACCAAAACGCTCATCGGGGTCGTCAAACTGCTACTTGAGCTGCTCAAGCTTGAACTTATAGCGTCATTACTTTTCCTCGACTCACACTCCGTCGATAACGAGGATCGATCACTAGGAGTTAATGAAATTATGGACAAATCAGTTGAATCATCTCTTCTCAATTTCTTCATATTGAGTTGATCGTTGGTTGAATGTTTATTAGAATTTTCTCCACCAAGGATCCAAACATTATTGGACCCATTGTTATTTCTCTTCACTTCCAAATCAATCCAACTGAGGATTCTGGAACAGAGAGAGTTCTCAATTCCATTATTGGTGTTATGGTTGATAGGAGACATGGATCTGGTGACTCGTCCTCTGGCTAAACTTTTGATAAATGGACTTTGAATGGGCACAAAGTCGGGATCAAAGATTGAAGAGTAGTCGTAGATATTTTTATTATCTAAATCAATACTATGAGATAATTTTTTCTTTCTCAATTCAGCATGTGCCAATTGGCTTCCATTTATCTCAAATAACTCACATTCCCCACGGTCAATATTCGTCACATGTGAGAGAGATAATTTTTTCAAATTGACATTTAACAATTCTTCTTTCTCTTCTTTTGGCTTCTTCAGCTCACGTCGAACATTTTTAAGAATTCTTTCATTTTCAGCACATTCTCCCAATAGAAACTGTCTCGTTCCATCTTTCCCAACAATGCTTCGGATCTTCATGGGCTTCTTTGCACTTTCCCACATTTTAATAACTTCCTTTATAATAGGAGTTATTTTTGTCAAATAGGACCTTTGGTGTCAAGAAAGAAGTTCATTTTTAGCATTGAATGATCCATTAAAAGAATTCTTTCTTCTGAACCACCAAGAGAGCGAGAAAGTCAATTTGTATAAAAAGGTTCAATTTCCAAGCACGACATGGAAATCTGTCGAGTACAATACAGAACGAGAAGGAGCACAATGGAATGGAAATAGCTTTCTTAAAGTCTCAGTGCGTTTTTATATCACTTCTCACAGTTGTCGCAATTTGCATCAAAATGGCAAATCAATTCCTTTTAGCTTGAACAATATCTTCTTGCATTCCCATTTACACATTGAAATGGATTGTAAAATGGTCAGCAATAGGGCACTTATGCTTAACATTTATGCTCAAGGAAATGTTGAGCGTTCTTTAACAATGTGTAAATCATGGAATGATATATAAAAGGAAGATTAATGGTATTGCCATTTGGACTATAAAATTATATGATAAGTGCGGCATTACCAGCAGAACTTATTTCACTTTACTACCCCAATAACGAGGAATTGACTGAATGTGAGAGTGGGAGATTATTTATATATTAAAATACAAATCAGTGCAATGTTTACTGACACGTGCTGGAAAGGTAGAAACTTATGTTTTGATATCGTGAGGTTCTCGGATTCTAATGGCAAAAGTTGAACTTGGATTTTTCTATTTATGTGAGTAAAGTGGGAAGCCGTTTAAAGGAACTGAACGTGCGCTTTCTCCACGTGTCTCTCACATTCACTATCAACAGTCTCATAAAACATATGCATTTTTATAGATAAAGTATGATTGCTCGCTATTTCCTCCACTTTCTTTCAAAAACTATAATTTGCAATTCCGATATTTCAACTTTCTACAAATTAATGTAAAAATATGAGGGCAATAAACAAACTAGAAATTAGTAAAATGTCAATTAAAAAGTATACTTACAGTTGTAGTAAGTGGAACGATGCTTCTGCCCTGAAACCTCGATCGGAGTGGAGGATCCAGAGGATTGCCTTTAAAAAATGGAACCGGAAGACCGAGAGCTATAACTCGAAAATTCTTGTTGACACGAACCAATTTCCATCTTTCCAATGCTTCGCTCCCATGTTCCTACAAACGTTGCAATTTAAATCAAACCCATTAGCATAAATTCATAATCGCATAAAATAATACTATTTTTCATATTAAGCTAAAAAAACCAATAAATTCATTATTGCAGTCTTGGGACATTTAATAAAGTAATTAATTGAAGCTCATTCCAAAACTTGGAGAAATGATTATAGCATATGATAAATAAAAACTATAATGAACTTTGTATAGTTTATCGAAAGTCGATGAAGAAATCAAATGTCGCCCATCTTCTAGGTGCATTTCTCGGTTTTCTAATAAATTGTTCAAAAGTGGCAAAACATTTCTCTCTGCTTTCTCAATTCCTTCAATGATGAGAAGACGACCTTCCACAGCCGCCCGCACTGCGGACTAAAACCAAATAAAATTATATAATAAATCAAAAGAAAATTATATCTGATAAGCAGTCAATCCTGACCTGATCAATATATTGAGCCGTTTTAGAAATGACTTCTCTCCTTTGTTTCATGTCTGACTCCGTTGTGTCGCGAGATAATGAAAGATACTCGACTTCCCGGTGAGTCAGTTCGGCGAAGGCCATTGCTAAATGTCTTCGAGAAGGACCAGGAGGCCCAATTAAAAACATGTCCTGCCCCAATAAATCCTTCTTCAACATCCATCGTAAATGATTTAGCTCTGTTTGGCTGATATTATTCTCATCTGTAACATAATTGCACTTTATGTAACAAAGATTGGATACACAATAAATGGTATTATTTTGAGAATAGTACCCTTTGCTTAATAATTAACATGACATTTTATTAAATGAAAATAAAAAAGTTACAATATAAAGTTGGGATGAAAGCAGGTGTCTTGGGTTCTTGAATCTCTTTAGAAATTGATCCAATATAGATTTGTAGCGGATATGGCTTCTTGTATGTTGCCTCTATTAAAAATCTTAAAATTACCTTCAAAGATAATATCTCATTCTTAATATTTATTGTGTATAATGAAATAATGACTTAAATAATAATCATTCAATATTATATCCTAGATCGAGATAAAAGTAATTTGATGAAAATACCTGAAGAAGCATTACGAAGAATCAATCTTTCATTTATATTGATGTATTTAAAGTTCTTCTTTGGCACCCTATACTGTTGAACAATACTTCGATTTATCAAGAATCGGATTGTTTTACTAGAATTTACATGTTGACAAGCCTTGTAAAGACGATTCGTGAACATTTTTGTCTTGGTCAATGTAGCGCAAGTAGATTTTTAATTGTGATATAAATTATCAGTATAAATAAATTAAATAGTAAATATTACCGTTCAACATCAATTAATTTAAATATAATGAGCTATAAATTATCAGTAATATATAAAGCTGGCCAAACATCAAACTTGATAAAGAAATCAATTTAATTCAAGTACATTCCTATTAGTTTATCAATTAGGTACACAGGTACACATTGCGATCTTTGTTACCGGCATCACATGTTCAATGTTCACATACCTATTTCACTTCACTTCGAATTGAAAATTGAAATCAATGGAACACTGGAGACTTCATGATTAAATTTGATCATGACAGGAAGATGAAGATGAAATGAAGATGATAAGAATAAAAATAAATGAATAAAACCATGTGTATTGAAGAATGTGCGCCAATGATTTCTGAAATAAGTTGATTGTTGGACTAGGGGTAAATATATAAATTCACAACCATGTGCCTCAATTCTGGTATTTCCTCAACATATTCTGGGTATACGGCCTATCGTCTACCGCTCAAGTTTAATCCTGGAAGATATTAATTTTAATTAAAGTTTTAAAGTTAAAGTTAAAAAAAGAGATTTAATATATTGATACTTGATTATTTAATTAATGATTAGAATTAGAAGAAGAGGATTAACTAGGGCCCAAATTCTAATTGCTGGAATCGTAGGTGTTTTAGGCGGAATTTACATTTGGAAGCCGGCTTTTGAGAAAAAGTTTCAGCCACCTGATTTTGGCCCGATCAAAGAAATTAATTTGGCTGATTTACCGAAAGAAACAAAAGACTCTCCTAATTCAGATTAATTTAAAACACAAAATAATGAAATGATATTTCGTAAAATTGGTGAATTTTACTATAAAAATAAAGTTGTTGTTTACGCATCGGCGTTATTTACAGTCGCATTTTATTATACCGTTGTGGGTCGAGCTCAGATAAAGTAATTAAAGTCTCGCTCATAATTTTCAATAAATTTTACAACAAATTATATAAATTAATGACAATCAAATATATCTAAACTATTAACTAATAACGTTTTTGATTTGTATAACAGTTCAGCACGGATAAAACGAAATTCGGACATTGGAGAAGAAGTCTTCAGGAGAAGTTATCCCGAATTGGTTGAAGCCAGAGAAGCAAGATTTCAAAATCTTCCAACTCAAGCAAAATGAATCAAGCAGCGTTAACCCAAATAGTTTCAAAGCTTCGGATTAAGATTCTTCCGAGAGCTAGAATTTTTGCCAATATAGAAGGTCAAGCTGGGAGGATCAAGAACATGAGAATGACAGTTGAAGCATTACTTCGACACGAAAGAATAGAACTTAATTTTTACAGAGCCGATGAGGCTCGAGGTTATGCCGAAAGACTTATCGCTGATGCTCTTCGGTACGGAGAATGTCATCGACCAACAATGGAAATGGCCAATTTTTGGTTACAAGATAAGGCGTTAGTTCCTAAGCTATTCAAGGTTCTAGTCCCCAGATTCATGGATTTGCCATCAAATCTGCCTTATACTCGTCTTTTAAAAGCGCCATATATTTCTCGTAAGCTCAAATTATCTTGTCAATTAAATTCTACATTTATTAAAATAATATTATGTAAAAATAACTGTATTTATGCTCAGATTTATGAACCATTTTATATTAAATCTTATAATTAGCTGACGAACACAAGAAATTTGAATGGCCTGCTAAGAGAATAAGACGATATGATAGAGCTATCCTTGAATTACGTGGAAATCCTTATCCTCCTCTTCCTGGTCCAATGAACAAAACAAATCCATCTTCGATTGTAAATGTTCTCTTAGAAGAAGCAAGAAGAGATATTTATTCTTCTCGTAAAACAAGCCTTTCAAGCAGGTAATATATAATTATTAATACAATAATGTTCTGTGTAATCTATTTTTTGTTATTTAAGATTTGAAATTATGTAATTAAATGCATTATTAATCCATTACATAATAATAATTGCGCGAACGTATTTATTTAGTACTGTTGAACCACCTGAGATGGATGCTGAAATTTCTCATTCAGAACCTCAAGAGGAAATTTCCACTGATTCACAAATTGAATCCGAAGAAGTAAAAGAAGAGAAAAAATCTTAGAGTTATGCTTCGTTTGACCATTATTGTTCATTTAATTTCTAAATTTTCATATTGATCCTTAGATTTATTCCAATTTCAAAACTTATGATTGGAATTGTATGTAAGTATAAAGAGCTGAGCAAATAAATTTTTTAGCATTTAAACAAAAAAAACTATGTTCACATAAACTCCCAAAATCTTTTCCCTTATTTGGGCGAAGAGAGAGGAATTTGGCCAGAGGGCCAATCTCTCAAATCACTCGATTCTTTGCCTCAAGAGTTTTAAGCTCTTTTTTCGTTAGGAGTAATTAACGCAGAAATTAAAGTTCTGCATGTCTCATGCAATTTGCAATCGAATTTTTTACATGGAAGATGATTGCATTATTCCACAATGGGCAGATTCATATTAGCGTCCGTTTTTTCATAGTAATTTCGGCAGTCGTAAAAGCTGGATTACGACGTGAGATAGGAGGCTGGGGTTCCTCTTTCTCTTTCCTTATATAGAGTCTTCCTCGTTTTCACTCCTTCATTTCATTCCCCATCTCCTTATTCTTCTTTTTACCTCTTTCATAATGGGAATATTATTTTACTCGACAGCGTTAAAACTCATTATATCCACCCTAAAACATTTTTTTCCGACCTTATATTTTATACTTACCATACATTATACGCGAATCTGTCAATGCTGCTTAAATGTTCACATTTACTAAACACTGGATCGGTGTTTTATTAGTGATCCCGCCCCGTATCCGGAAAGGTAATGTTTGCCAATTCCCGATTATTTCTTATGCGGTAAATACTCGGTAGATAAATGCAGATCTAATACATGTACAAAGATATATTAATGTATTGGAGGTATTATTTATGTATGGTACACATGATCCAGTCTATAAGTATATCCTATTTAATAGTATCGGCACTACCAATTTCGATGAGCTCCCGACTACAAATCCTCGTTCCCGACCATACACTACACTTCAGTCCCTCACTAGACTGACTAGTAGTCATTCTAATTTTATTATTAGGTAAAGCTTATAGTTATTGCCAAAGTTTTCATCCTTTCTCATCGTCAGTTCGAGGACTGCTCAAAAATAATTTTCAGACTGTCAAAAACCCATCTCAAGATTTATTCACTATTTTGCCTCATTGAACTTTTCTTGTCAGGTATTCCTAATATAGTTTAGTTATATTGAGCGAAGTTTTAAATCTAGCAAGTTATTTTTTATTGTGGTCTATTTTACGTTTAGTTTTCTGATAAGAATGAGTTATCCACCTTCAAGAACTCGAAATTCTTAATTTCAATCATTTAAATGTAATACCCAGGGTTATCAGAGCCGACCTAATTAAGCTAATTAAAGAGGAATGAGGAAGTCGAAAGGTGATTAAAAGAAATTAAACAAAAAATAAACTGAATTGTAAATATCATTCGAAGCAATGGTCATGGTTTAATTGAATGAGGCTTTTCAACTCTTGTGCTTTATCTTCTGGAGAGTGAATTTAAGGAGTGAAATATAGGAATTTCAATTTACGAATCTCATGCACATTCCATCACTTTTGATGGAACAAATTGAAGAAATTCCTTAACCTCATCTGCATCTTTAGACATGAATCGTTTAGAGAAATCTCAATTTATGTAACCTCCCGTGGCCCATATATTTTTTCATGTTAAGGTTAAACAAACTCTTTTGAACTAATTCTTATCTGAAATGATACACTTACCGCAAAAACAATTCATGCTGCAAATTTTGTTTATTTAAAATATAATTATCATAATACGAAAAATATCATCATCATAATTTTAGTACAATAAATACAAATACTCGTAGTATGTGAATATTATAAAGGCTAATAGGATTGAAGAATTTGTTTTAAACGTTACAAGCCACAATTAAACTTTAGCTTTCACAATTTCTTCGTCTATTAACTTTGTGTTGGAATGGCGGTGTTCGTGATTTGTGTGGGTTTGTAGGCTTAATAATCTTTTTTGGCTCGTAGGTTACCTCGAGTTGCGGACAATTAAGAAGTTTCGTTGTGGCTCAAGAGGCCGCCGTTTAATCGTAGCAGGATATTTATGTGTCAGCCACATGTGCCCATAATCGTATGCCAATTCATTCTTATATATACTTTTTATAAAAAGGCACATTGTCATATGGATGTTCTCTATACGCCCTCCTCGCATTCAGCGATTTAAACTTCACACTCACCTTTTCAACTTCACAGATTCGCTCACATAGAGGAAAGTGCAATATCAGTATAAGATCATCGTTAGTGGAGAATACCTCAATGGTGTGGATTTGAATTAAAATCACAAATGTGTACCCACATACCTAAAATTGCAGATCTTAAAGGAATAATTGTATACGTGTGTCTTATGCTAAATGTGCGAGAATCTTTTGTAAATGCGTTTTTTCCTCTTTAAGAAAAAAAATCTTTCTGCTTGTATGCTTAGCCAATTTCCTTCGCCTCCATTCTAATAAATTGTATAAAGGAGTTGTAATGGGTTTAGGTCTAGAAGTTAGAACCCTTCATTTATATTTCACTTTGTTTTTGTCTTTTAGGTATGCACGTAAGTCAACCTGCCACGTAAGTGGTACTTTAATTGAAAAATCTTCCTTGTAACAAGAGACTTTTTAATGTTATAATAAGAGGAAATTTCGTTGATGAGGCGTAAGAGTAAGAGTCAGGGGTAATAACTTTTAGTTAGTTAACAAAAGAGCATATTAGTTTTATTTGCATACTCGGACGGGATAGGAATTTAAGAATAGATAAATAAGCTTTCGACAATTTAGAATTGCCGTGTGTAATGGGTGAGTCTGGCGTAAGAAAACAATTGGCTCCTGAGGAGAAAGATAAAAATATGATTGTGAATGGGGTGAATAGATGATTAACTTTCCTGGCAGGGTCGCCGACGAGAATTTTATGACCTCCTTATCATCACACTTCCCTTTGTAGGAGTCGGAAAATGAGAGAAGCGGGTCATGGGGAGTTTCTACGCAAAAAACAAAGTGAGATGAACCTGCCAATTGACTGAAGGAACTTCGCCTCACAATCTCACTTCCTCGGAGGTCTTTTAAGCCGTTTTTTTGATCAAGTGTCGTCGCCTAACGAAATTAGCAACTTCCCCTACATCTCGACATTAAGCCAAAAATGTTGTAAGAGACTGAGAGCAAAAAGCATTTAGTTCTGACTTTCCTTAAACTTCTTCCCCCCCCTTTTGTTTACTATTATCTTGACTTTCTTGACTCGTGCACTCGCTCTTAATTGAGTGAATGCTTCTATTGTCTTATGACTTCCAGTGCGATCTTCCTCACCTTCACTCTTCACTCTCATTTTCAGAACTCGCGTAAACTTCCGCACATTACGAACGCACTTTGTCAGTTTATAATATCCCTCTCTATGTACCATATGAATAAGTATACGACTTCCATGTTATCTTTCACGTTTTAACAACCAAATGCACATTAGATCTTATCAATGCAAAGGTTGAAGATTTCCCATTTTCTGTTCTTACTTTACACTTGTAGTTTTAAATTTAAGATCAACGTCTTATCAGCATTCGCAATCGCCATTCGCCCTTTCATATCCATAGGCCAAAGAAAACAGTTTTATAAAGAAAAACATGACTAAATCGTTTTAGGCTTTTATTGTTACATATAAAAACATGATTAAATGGGAATAAAATAAAAATTTGAATTAATATCAGATAAACATTATAATGGTTTAAAACACTTTACATGTTTCCGATAACCTAAAATAAATACATGCCCCTCTATTAAATACTTTTTTAGAATAGTATAGATAATATGTAATTTTCATTCTCTTCATTGATTATTCATTGTTCATTGGTTCCTTCATTTCTGCGTTTCGTTTTTACTGACGTAAAAGTAATTATTTCAGACTCATGTGCACAAGCCCTAGTTTTTTAAAACTGTGATGCAAAATAAAATTAAGACGCTAACATCTTATTCCTATTTGATAATCACAATGAAATTAAAATAAATTCCAAGACATAATTTATTTACAGACTGATTAACATCGTGAATCAAAAGATTGGTAAAACAGTTGAGTACTTGTATTTACATAGTATTTATCACACATGTACAAAGGTATATCACTACCTAAGTACACATGTATGTACCATACATAAAAGCAAGAAGTGCGTGGAAGCAAATAACGTGTAGAAGTAGAAGTAAGTTGTTAATAACAGAAGCCGAAGATCCCGAGGCGGTGAATTAATACGGTATCCTCTTAAGAGGGTGAGAATTTGGGCGGAAGAACTCGTTACTCTGGAGGAGGATTTGAAAGCCAAACCAAATAAACATCCTCCAGTTGGATTCATCAATCAGAGAAGATTAAATTTCTCCTCCCTCTTCGCTCGGACCGAATTGGTCTGTTATCCTTTCCCAACACGTCCATTTCTCCAGGAGTCTCATCATCTTCTTTAAGAATGAAAAGATTGCGAGTGAGCCAAAAATTGTTCCATCGCCTTCACTCACGCAACACTCACACTCTTCACCCATCCATGTGTTGAGCAGAGCTCAGAGGGTAAAATAATCTCAAGGGAAAAATATCATGTCCCGTCATATGAATATTCTCAACATAAATTCTTTTCATTTCTCAATAAATTTTATTTTAAAAGATTTATGCTAATAGTTCTTTTCATTCCACCCATCTCCACTCTCATAAGATATCTACTACATCTTTTACATCCGTTTTACATCTTGAGGTCTAATACTTATGAAATAAGTCTGAAGATTGAACATCTCATTTCATCATATCAAATTCCATCATCTCACCAATTCTCATTTTCAACCTCCTTAGCCGTCATCGTCATTCACTTCAATGAATTGAAACATGAATTTCTACAACTTGGATTCACAGATTTCTCTTCCACATGGACAAGCACCGGTAAATTACTCTCTGAGGGGTTTTAAAAACCAAGGAATTTTGTATGGGAATGACTCTTGTGTTAATTATCCCATAGGGGCGAAGACAGTCGACTTCAAATGAGCAAATGGATGTGTAAAAAGGATATTTTGGAAATGATTGAGGGTTGTAGTCCGTTTTTGGAACTAATGAGAGCTTCCCTTCATTATCTTCCTCTCTTCGCCCATTGTAGTGCAAAAGTCTCGTTCAGGATCTCATCTCCTCATCTTCTCTTCGCCCATAAATCCCTAAAGGCAATTTGCAAGCGAAAAACAATTGGAAAAAATTTTCAATTGTACTACTATGGGACTCACTTATATTAACTCATAGGTTCTGATGATTGTATTTTGTATAGTACTGAACCTATGCATTGTAACATCTCCCCTTCGGAGGTTCCCACACAGAGCGACACACACCCAAACTCCTTCTTCGACTTCTTTTAAACGGATTATGGGCCGGGTCTATACGAACTTCATTTTATTTATACCGAAGCATCCTCTCATTAATCATTTCGACTCGAGAGGAGTTACAAACATTCAAACATAGAGACTTGTCTTTTGGGACCCTCGTCGTCTCGTCATTCTTATTTTTCCGTCCATCATTGAATCATTTGCTTCTATTTAATCTATTTACCTTTCCTGCATTGTCATCCAATGCTATGTGTGTGCATGTTAGACTTAAACCTTTCATGTCTAATTGTGCGATTGTCTTTATAAGGAACCGCTACCTCACTTCAACACAACTTACGCTAACTTCATTAAAACTTTTCATGAGCGAACATAGAAAAAGAACATTATAAAGTGTTTATTCCTTGAGGTAGACACTCACGATACTTTAATAGCATCTTTTTATCATTAGAGTCATTCCAAATTTAAACATTTATTCCTCCTCCTTTTAAGGCTCTTCGTGAATTTTCATTTCTCCCTTGGTAAATCTTGTAATGATTATGGGCCTTCAATAAATATCATTCATAATTTCATATTAGGAATATTCAATAAGTCATGTGTATTTATACTTTATGACTGAAAAGAAATTAAAAAACACATCTACTAATATATTGACTTTATAACTAGTGGGTTTTTACTACTGTTTGTAAAATCCAAAAGCAATAATAAAAGAGTTTCTCTTTCAGTATATTACAAATTGCAATATACACATAATACATACTTATACATACATGTATATTGTATATTGGTAAGATTTATAAACTATTACTTATACGTATGTGAAGTTTAAAGGTCCACTCTAAAAAGAATCAACAATTGTGTTGGTGATTTTGGTCAAGTAAGGAGATACAAATTTGTAGTAGCTGAAGTTAACAAACTCAAACGTGGTAAAATGACCGGAACCCTACTTAAGCTCAACAATAAGGATGAGCATTAGGGGTTGTAGTAAAAGTAAATATTTTCAAACAGAAGTTTAGAGTGGAAAAGACAAAAAGCAATTTGAATTTCCTGAGTGGATTTTGATGGGAGAGTATTCGGGAAATGATACCGGTCTCCTTGGGCGGGGGCCCTCATTCAATAAATTAGGTATGGGCAGGGGCTGGGCTCCGCAATCAGGCCTTATATGACCCTTGAGCCAGCAGGGCGTTATCCACGAATCTCACACATTGAGAACCACCTTTAGGATTTTTGCATACGAAGGCCCTGCACGTTGTTGGCCATCTCAGGTTCATATTGAAGAAGGAATCTTTCTTTAAACTGCTAAGCCAGAATCATAGGGAGAACAAACACGTTGTATCTCCCATCGTAAAAGTAAAGGACGAAGTAAGTTGAATCCACATTACTCATCTCACCCATCTCGAAAAGATTTTATATGGATTGTTGTAGTAAGGACTTTTTCAAACTGCCCCTCAAAACCTGAACTCATTAATCCATCCATCCGCCATCGAGTTTTTCATTAAATTGAACTTTTAAACTCGACTTGTCCGCCTGGTCGCCCGCCTCCACAAAGAGAAAATTAATCCCATCACCCTCAATTATTATTCATGTTAAAATCAAAACGAGTCATTTCCATATTCAATGACTCTCCTTAAGCCTATTATGTATGGAGCAATGACAAGAGAAAGTATTATATCTAAATAGTAGTAGACTACATAACACTGTCCATTCTATAGGCTCATTTAGTGCCAACTATGAAGCGATCAAGGTTCATTGGACATGCTGAAAAAGACAATTGACAGTTCTATTAGAATAATTATAATAGCATGCTGATCGAGCAGGTAGCAGGTATACAACTATAGTCACATATAATATTCAACTATTCAACAATAATCTTTTCAATGAAACTTTGCTTACTCATTCCTCAACTTCTCTTGTTTGGTCACATTCAAATACTGAAGGAAATTGAATCAGATAAGGACTAATCAAATAATAGAAGAGAATCACATATGAAAGAATTTCATTCAAGCCGTTCCTATTCCAATAGAAAGGATGTTCTGATAGAACCCAAGCAGATTCATTTACTCATTGGAAAATGGCATTAAAATAAGTAGAATCCTCATTGCCTTAAAAGGTTTTCGCATGGAAATCTTCAATATCAATAATTACATACATGTACGGATTATGGGCAATAAGTAATAAAACTATAGTCTACTTATCTTATAACGAACTTATGATGATATCTTTAAAAGTATAATTTATCTACGGGCGGATTCGCCTTTGCTTTTTTCTTCCCATTGAAGCATGAAAAACTCTAAAATTTGACAGTATTTTATAGTATCTGTAGTTAAGAATCTGAATTCCCCGAGAAGAAAATTTTGTGGAAATGCAAATTAATGAAACTGAGAATAAATCAATAGGAGGGATTCCTTCTAAAAGAGTAATGAAGAGTGGATGGTTGATGAGGATTGTTTGGGCGTGGTACAAATTGGTTCGAAGATCAATCTCTATTGACTGAGAGCCTCAAAAGGGAAAGGTGTATGGGGAATTGGCGTGTTTGCGAAAAGAAGGTGGGGGGCAGGAAGAGAGTCTGGTTGAGGAGTAGTTGGCGGAGAAACAACCTCCAGTCATTTGGCAGGAAGAAGAGGGAGAAGAGCCGCCTTCTCTTCCCATCCACATCTACATAAATCAGTGTGTGTGTGTGTTTCTGTGCGTGTAAAAATAAAACCCGGGGAAGAATCATAAGAGCCGATTCGGGTCAACCTCACTGTCATCTTTAACTCTTCAACAATTAGAACATGTTTTTGCTCCTAAGTGCCTCGCTGCTCTTTCTCCTCTCGACTTCTTTCGTCGCCTCGTTCCAGTTCACAGAAGAGTCGGCCTTATCAATCCCATCGGTAAAAAAAAGCATTTTGGATGTTTCTGATGGTCCTTGAGACCTTATATGTGAAATCTCACAGGTTTGCCATTCATAAGTAATTGTAAATTAAATCAGATCATTAATTTCTCCAGTGGGACAGCAAGAAGAGGGAGGAGGCCGTGACGGCCTTTTATAAAGGGTGCAACGAAGATGAGAGTAGGAATGGACGGGATGGGCTCAAGACCTGCTACGGTGCTTTTGAAGAGGACTGTGTGGCCAAGAAGTCCTGCCACTTTGCTGTGTCAATCACGGACGAGTTAAGGGGATTTACGATCACTTTGCTCGATTTTATGGACTTGCTCTCTCGGGCTGGTGGCTGGATTCACCTCAAAGACTTCTTCTTTGCTCTCGGATTAGACACAAGCAACGTAAGATCCTACCTCAAACCTTGCCCCAGACTCAAACCTAACAAATCCACTCATCAATTTTATTCCACACTTATCGGAAACCCCGCCGCCTTTGCCAAAAAGAAACTCTCAAGTGTCTCTGACGCCGACCTACCATATATAAATAAGCAGAGTTTAATTTAGAAATCGATCCATCAATGAGAAAATTTTTACAACATTCCCAATTTCAAAGATTCTTGAGCAGAATCAGTGTCTTTTACTATGTAATTTATATAAGTATGTAAGTAAATATAATGTGTCGATGTCGAACGGAAGTTGAGGATTTCTGGATTTCTAAACAATATGTCTTTTCTTAGAAATTGAGCTGATCTATAGCAAACAAATGGAATCAAATTATCATGTTAAGATCAAGGGTCTGAGATATGGAGGGAAAGCATGGAAAAAATTAGAAGATGAGATTGTGAAGGAATGTGGAGGGAAGAGAAATGTTTTGGAATGGGATTGAGAAGGGGACAGCAGGATGATAATAAATCATTAATAAGGATGAATGTAATATGGATTGATTTCAATTTGGCAGGATCGGGGCGGCGTGGAGTGTCGGCTGCCAACATTGAAAGATTTCAAGGTCTTTATGTTCTCCGACAGGGACCCGAGGAAATGGATCATTCCAAAGGTAAGGAAATCTTTCATCATCTCCTTTCAAGAAAATGATTTTTTATCCATTGGATCAACCCCCCATGTCTATAATTGATATGATCAATGATTGACCAAATTGAATATCATCAACTCTGCCTCACAGACTTTTCCCATAAATGGAACTTTTAAATCACAGTGAATCATTTAGGACATTACGGCTCTCGTCATAAAAATTATCCTGTCAGCGGACCCCATCAAATCCCTATTTACTCCCAAACTAAACGCTCACCTTTAACAGCTTTTAAAACGAGAACGAAAGAGAATATAAAACTACACACATAAATCTCTAAAGTGAATGAGTCTTGTGTATAAAAAATACAAAAGCCCGTTTTTACAAATAAGAATTGAACTTTGGCCAAACACGTAATATTATCCTTTTCCGTTTATTCCCCTTCGAAATGAAAACGACGGGTGTTGAATGTTCGAAACAAACATTTGATTTTGATTGTTTCATTTAACATTGAAACAGACGTTTAAAAATTGGTTTCTTGCATGAGTTAAATATAGGATTTGGAAATCTGTCTGCAATCTATTCATAAATAATTTCCAACAGTAGACGGAGACAAAAATATGTATAAAAAGAGTACCGAAATAAAAGAGAGCAAAATATTCAGAAATAACATAATCAAGATGAACCAATTTATTGTAATTTTAAACAGACGGAGCTCAGCGTTGGTAAACGATTGATGAATAAAAATGAATGGAAACGAGACTGCGACTCTCGTCGGCTTTCTGGTCTTCTCAGAACCTCCGACCCCAACAACTTCAACTTGACTTCTTACATTAGAACAAATTCTCTTTTCTCTCTCTCCTCAAATCCTACATTGTACAGAACTCAGGATTATTCTTCAGTTCGGTTCATCACCAGCGACTCGATCCTTTATACAGACATTGATTCATTGAATAGAGACGGAGGAGGAGGAATAGAATCTCCAGAAAATTCAATTGATAGATTCTATGAAGGTTGTGCTACACCAGATAGAAGCGACAAACGCTGCTTTGGTCTCTTTTACTCTGACTGTCTTCAGAGGAAATCTTGTGCCCTTGCGGCGTCCATTAAAGAAAACTCAACTCATTTCCAACTTGACTTGCTGAATTCGGTGAAGGGACAATTTGGAAAACCAAGCGGGCATGTTTACATGGCCGCTTCACTCGCCACCGTTGTGAAAACGGTATCGGTAATTTAGTGAATAGATTTACTTTATTTAAGCACCTAAATTAATTTTGTTTTGCACATTTACACGTTTCATTATTAATTTAAACTTTTAATGAATAACCTGAAATTAATAGTTTATAAAAATTAAAATTTCTTGTTAAAGGGCGATGAACTAGAGATTGAATGCAGAACACCGACAATGGAAGATTTTAAAATATTCCTATTTTGGAATCATAATGGAATTGAAAAGGTCCATTGATATTAATATTTAAATAGATAAATTATTTAGTACATACATATTTATAAGGGAATTTTTCAATTTGAAATTCAACCAGTTTTTTGTTTAATAGGCCTCCAATGGAACTGATTTTTCAAAGGCCTCCAACACGATCGACAAAGAAACTTTCAGAAGAAATTGCGAAAGAGATTATGCAGGAAAGAGCAAAAAGTTTTTCGGCGATGAAATCAACTTTTACCTGGACCGTTCCCTCTCATCTATAGGAATCATGACTATCAGAATTCATGGTAAATTACTCACTTCTTTCCCTTCATATCACGATAAAACTCCCATTTCAAACAATTAAGGCACTGTTTCACTAGTTCACTATTAAACCCTTTCCACTAAATTAAACCCAATCCATTTAGCTCCTAGAGCTAACATAAGTGAACAACAGAATTTAATCCATTTAGAAGTGATTACCAGTGAGGGCAATCATGTCAACGTTCTTTGTTGATTGACTATGAAATGTTGAAATTTATGTTCCGAACCAAAAGCTTTCCTAATTAATTCCATTTTGTTAATGATCCAGATGAGATACGCAACCTTCACACGCGCGATCGCCTTTTCTACACAAACTACGGAGAAGCAGGAAGCCGGGAAGTTCTCCGGACCCCAATGAGCGAAATAGGGAGCAGCATTCCACGGCAACCGCAGCCGACTCAACGCTATACTCCTAGGCCAAGTCGAGTAACTGACTTGGAAGAAGGAAAATTCCACGGATCCAACAATCGGGCAGACATCATCTCTTTTAACAGAGCTTCAGAGGTTGAACGAGAACGACAAGAACGGGAACGAGCAAGAGAAAACGAACTCGAAAGACTTCGTTTAGAAAGAGAAAAATTCGAGAGAGAAAATGATCGAGGGCGACTTGATCGGATCCGAGCTGAAACTGAAAGAATTCGTCAACAAGAGTCTCGCCAAGAGACTGATAGAATTCGTCAATTAGAAACTGATCGAATTAGACAGCAAGAAACTGATCGGATTAGACAACAAGAATCAGAGAGAATTAGACAACAAGAGACCGAAAGAACCCGTGGCGGATCTCGAGAAGAACGGATAAGAAATGTAGAACGAGAGCGAATTAGTCAAGAAGAATCATTAAGCAGAAGTGAACAAGAGAGAAGAATATTAGAAAGAGAACGACAAAGACAAAGAGACGCGATGGAAAGACTTGAAAGAGAGCGAATGAGAATTGCTCAGCAAGAAAGAATCCCAATGGAAAGTGAGTCATACTTTGGGTCAAGGACAAGACCAACGACCAGTACATTAAGACCTGTGAGGCCATTTACATATCCACAGGATATTATTACTCGACCGACGACAACAGTACCTACGACAATTCGTCACCGAGTAACGTTAAAACCCATCATTAACAAAGACCCTGAAGTTATTACTCCTGCGACTGACACGGAATCTTATTTCAATCGTGTTAGAGAAAATAGCGAGACTGTGAATTTAAATCAAAGAAAGGGAACGCTAAGTTCTCGACAACCTTATCTCGATGCTGGTGATCCAATTAAAGGACAGGCGAATGAAGTGACCGAAGTTGAAGCTGAAGATGTTGAAGGAATGAACAGAAGGATTCTTTCTGAAATTGCTAGAAGAAAATCACCACCGAAGAAAACTTTCTTCTCGGCCGAAAATCTCGATTTGAGTCTATTCAACTCTCCGAAAGGGCGAGAAACAACAAGTGTCGCTCAGGGAGGAATGGGAGTGTTTATTGGAGCTTCTAGCAGAGATACTTTTAGTACGAGCAAAACAGGGAGAAAAGAAAATGAGATCGTGATGGTTGAAGAAACCAAAATTCCTAAAAAGATTTCATCAGAATCTGACGAAGACGACGATGACGATGAGGACGAAGACGAAGACAAATATTCAAGAACTAATTTAAAAGCAAAAGAGAACAAAGAGAGAAATCAAATCCAAACTTTTTCAAGTTTAAGAAATCGAGAAACGTCAACGAAGCCAACGTCAAGTGCTTTTTCGCTCAAGATCAATTTGTTTATTTTAATAGCTTCTATCACATACACCATTCTATTATATAACTAACTAATTGGAATAGGTAATAGTCTAAATTATCATATTATGTACTGCCGTTAATGGCCGTTTCCATTAATCTCATTCGTTTAAATGGAAAATTCTCATTATTTTTAACCTACTGTATTTGCAAATCACGCTTTATAAATTAATTTTGTTCACTATGTAAAGAGTCAACTATTCAATATTCTAGGGTAGTTATAATCACAACTAATTTCACCATATAACTACTACGAGGGATGCATCAAGTCTTTAGATACCTGACTTATTTTTTTTCTTGCTTGAGATTAAAATCTAATCATATACTATTTTCATAATATAAGGTCTAAAGAAAATTGACAAAAATTTTGGGGATCCTAAGTATCACCGATCCGAAATGACAGGCATAATGGGTTCAAAGTTTGGGAGATGGTAATTCGCTCAATTTTTTGAAAATTCATTTTGACAAAATATTAAATAATTTTTATTAAGAGCAAATGAAAGGATTTTATAATTTTTAATGGAGCATTCATTAGCATGTTGTTGAGCTTTAAATACATTGATTTGGAACCGAATATATTGAAGGAAAGAATAATTATAAAATTTGATTCAACACACAGCTATACTCCATTGAAATGGTAGGGCATTCCTTGGTTTGGCTCCCCTTCCCCTGCCTTCCATTCCCTATCTCAGCGCTGTGGAGCAAACCGAGCATTTCCTCTCTTTTCCACTTGCGAATTACCATCTCCCAAACTTTGAACCTGTCATTTCGGATCGGTGATACTTAGGATCCCCAAAATTTTTGTCAATTTTCTTTAGACCTTATATTATGAAAATAGTATATGATTAGATTTTAATCTCAAGCAGGAAAAAAAATAAATCAGGTATCTGAAGACTTTTGATACATCCCTCGTACATACTATATGTAATACCAATGGTATACTGAATTAAGGGAAGATAAATACCTTATAATTAAATACCATAAAATAGCAACTATTTATAAGCATTTAATTGAATCAATTTATTCCTAAAGAATAAAGCTATTAATTTTAGATAACATACCTACGACTAAAACTATTTAAATTGCTCACTGGTCTTGAGTGTTTTAAAAATTCATAATTTTTTGTAAACTAATCGACATCTAATTAATGACTTTTAAAACTGATTTTATTTAATCAAAAAGATTGTTCAATTAACTTGTAAATGCGCTAACATACTCATACACAAATAAATATATACTGTAGGTAAACTTATTATTACATACTTAATTGATTATAACATTCGCACATTCATTGTATTGTAACTTAAATATCTTTAAGGTCAACTTTTTAAATGTCATTCATAACTCTTAAGTATAGTATGTATACATAGAATAAGTAATAAAGATAAATACAGATATATTGTATATTAGGAAGTATATACCTAGGTATATGTACGTTTACAACTTCAAGTACCTTTCGATTTTAATTTCAAATGACAGTTAATGGGTTAAATTGTAGCGCATATTAATGTACTTAGATAATGTCAAAATATATTAAACCTTAATGCCGCTTTATAATATACAAAAAGAGAAAGTATTATCACCATTTTACCATTTTATACAAATACCTACACACATAATTTCAAATATGTAAAAGTGTACTTAAGTAAATAATAAGTTTACTTTTATTTTAACTATAATTATATAGATAGATTGAGAAAAGTCACTTAACTTTTTTGTGTTATTTTAAAAATGCTTTATTGTTTATGTTATTCCTTCAAAAAGTTTTAAAAAATAAATGTTTTCCAATAATTTTTCCTAGCATGTTGCATGTTTAACCCATTCTCATCTCATCTTTGATTTATTAATTGAAATGACATGAAGTCTTAAAAGACCTTCATGCCAAGCATTAGAAGCATAGGATAAATAGCCTAAATATATGTAAATGGTTAAATTAAATACATAGTATAAAGACATTGTTGTATCCCTTATCCTTACTATTAATTTAGTCCCAAATAAGCATAGTATGGTGTATGTCAATCAAAAGTCTAATTTGAAAAAAATTTTCAGAAATCGGAACGCTTGTCAGACTGTCATCGTTATTTTGTCATTTACTTATACATACCTAATTACTAATTATAATACATGAAATATTATCATACATGTATTATTTATAATAATAAAAGTCAAAGATAAAATACAGAATCGGTTTGAAATTACATTTTCATTCATATTTGAAATACATTGAATACCTAGTGCCATCAATGATTTGCATAAAGTATCCAATTTGTAAGATATTTATTGCTAAATCGGGTATGAATATATGGAGAGACAGTGGGACGTGGGAGTGTGATCAGTTGTACGATTGTCGGTGAGTTAACTACTTACCATACATACTAAACACATTAATAGATTATACTGTATAATACGTACTAATATGCAATTGAAGATGAGATTCATTCAATAACAAAAACAAAATATAAAAAATACTTATATCTTTTCATTTATTTAGAATTTTTAATATATTGAAAAATTGAAAACTTCAATATGATATTACAATATATAACAATTAAAAGTGTACATCTTTACACATGTATGTATTTGTAATGTTGTACTATCTATCTAATTTGCAAGAGGCTATATTCAATAATAAATGTTTTGTGTTGTAAAAAAATATAATAAATTCTCTTAAGCGAAGGAATGAATTTGATTCAAACACTAAAATTTTTAACAATTTGTAATCGGGCACTAAAAGTACTTGGCAATAACCGTAATAAATTAACGTAACATGAAAAATAACCGCAATAAATTAAAAGGTAAGGACCCGAACCGCGATGGCTAAAAGACTATTATTAATGAGTTTGGTTAAGATTAGAATTTTAAAAACAATATTGTTAATATCAAACATCTCCAACATATTCACATATATCATCAAAATGCATTTCAATGATAGGGTCTCTATCTGGGAGCAGTTGAATAATTGCTTCGCACTTCTTTTTATCCCTTTGAACAATTTCACCAACTTGGCCTCGATATTTCCCTCTAAGAATACACACATTTGATGATTCTCCTCGAGGAATAACAGTTTCAAGTTGCTTCTCTCGAATCTTATCTAAAATCCCTCCATGGTCGTCTCTGAGTACACACTCGTCAGATCGAAATACGTCTTCTATTACAAACTGAAATTTAATAATAAATACGTTAATTAAGTTATGTTGAGTCAATTATAATTTATATTCATCTTCAAATGAGATAATGCAATGTGTGATTTATTTGTTAATTTTTATAGAATTCACCCTCATCGGGTAGACAATGTTCAATGGGCTTACCTTTTTCTCATAATAGCGACCCTTTTGGTATTTCTCATCAATGAACCTTACTCGCAAATTTGGTCGAATCCAACCTCGATTTCTCGACTCTTCTTTCTTTTTGTGTTTCTTATCTTTCTTTGATTTCTTTTCCGGAGGTTCTCCAGTCGTTGAATCTAATCTTGACCCAAAAGCATCTCCTATTTCCCGATGGCCATCCTTTTCTTCTTGCATCTTTTTATACTTTTCGTATTTCTCATTGTCTGTAAAGAATTAAATATTAATTGAGTACAAATAAGAAAATATTTACCATATTTTACAAATATAGTATAATGTAATGCAAAATTTAATTGTAAATATTATCAGAATGGATACGATTTATAAAAAAACAGTAATTTTGTAATTGTAATATCTTACTTAAAATCTTTGATTTTGACTTGTATTCCTTTTCTGTCACAAGTGACATATTAAATTTTGATACTGCAGCCATTTTCGAGTTTATAGCAAGTTTAAGAATTACCCTGTTATTATCTTCATCGAATGATCCTATCTAAAAATTGAAGATAATTTTAGTTTTTTAAAGAAGGATCTAAAACATTTATTTGAGATTGAGATTAGAATATATCGGTATTACTAACTTGGCCATAGTATCCATTGTTGCTCCCTTTTGTGATGAGAGCAAAAGCTCCGATTTTGAGAGTTAGATTTTCTTCATCTTTCTTTCCAGAACTTTGCGGCAATAAAGCTTTATCGTTCTGGGGACGTTCAGCTCCAAGACCAAGGCCCTTTGGTCGTAATTGAGGTTCAAGCATTTGAACAACTCTGTAAAACGATAGAGTTAATATTATATTAATATATGTAGATGCCATTAATAAATTATAGAAATATTTATTATAGTCAAGTCAAAATCAAAAAGTCAAAATAACGTACTTTTTATTTTTAAGACCAATTCCTTCATCTTTCTTCCATCCCATTCCTCTCAACATGGCCATTCCAAATTGATCTATGGGAATTCTCTCATAATCTTCAATTGTTGGGATGTCTGGGCGAAGAGAAACGTCCATATTACTGTCTTCTTCATAGCCATCGGGAATTCGATTTTGTAAAAGTAAGGGAACATTTGGATCAATTTCTTCTTCCTCTTCATTTGAGACTTCTTTTGGTTTGATAGACTCTATCAAAAAAATATATATAGGTAATCTAAATTCTATGTAAGACATGATCCGTGAAATTCATTTATGATTAAAAATATTATGGATTTTACCTAAAATCTCTTTAATGGCTTGCTTTTCGAGTTCATCGCCGATTTTTCCATCTTCAATAGATTGAATTGGGTCAACTTTATTCTTCGCTTTCTCCCTTTTCTCTCGGTCAACTCGCCAATTGTTTTTTGCAATGAGAGGTATAACAAGTTCTTCTTTTTTCGCTTTAATTTTTTTCAAAGTACTAAAAAAGATAAATTGTATTTAATTCAAGTTTGCTTTAAATTTATATTTTTTTACAATTAAATACTTACCCCTTTATCTCAGTCCCAACGACTGATTGAACGAAATCTCTCTCTTCCTCGTCGTCTCTCGTTGAAGCATCTCGGATTTTAGAATCTCGAATTACGTTATTTTGGATCTTTTTTGTAAATGTGAATGATAAACTCATTATGAAAATTTATAATTTGCTAATAAGAACCAAAACTGATAAAAAATTAACGCTTTTAAACTTATTATACTTTATTTAATACAATTAAAATACTACAAAGTACAAATACAAAATCTATTAATCTATATCAGAACGCAATTTTAAATTTGAATGACGTTGAACCAGATTTTAGTGTATGGTTATTTGATGTGTTTAATGGATACAATTCGCATTCTCATACAAAATACCTTCCAAGCTCTCATGGTCAATCTCAATTCTATCTGTACTTTAAAATACATACATAGTACCTAATTAAGTTTAATTGAGGTCTGAAGGTCATATGCAATGTATAAATGCAATGTATAATATAATTTTTATATGATTTGGATATGAATACCTATACAATTATGATGCTTATTAGATGAATTATGTGTTGGGAAAAAAATCCTCAAGAAATTCAATAATTAAGAATAATTTTTATTCCCATATTTAGTGAAAGAATAAAAATATATAGTTAAAGTATTAAATTTTATATATCGGTATAATTTTTAGCTCATAAAAGTGGCAAAACAAATACGCCATTTTAACAAAGAATCCTTACATTATTAAAAAATGAGAATTTATAATAAATGGCCTTTGATTTTGATACAAATTGTAATTTCACCTTTACAAAGAAAGAATTTTAAATTACAAATAGAAAAGCTAAATACTTTACTTTATGCCATTAAATGTCAGCAGAATATAAATATGCCGATTTATAGATTCATTCATAGGTCTTCAAATTCAATATCCTCTCCATCTTTCATGGTTGTTTTGAAGAAGAATGGAGTGAAAACTGCGAAGAGCGCAACAAAAGCTCCAAAAATGACTGTCCAAAACAACAGACGACTTTTAGCCAAGTGACTTCCAAGTCTACCACTGCTGTCCGAATGACATAGAAGTTCCTCCATCGATCCACGCGTTTGAATATCTCCCAAATCTAAAAATGAGAATATAAGTACTGTATAAGCTAAAAATTATGTCTATTTTATAATGGCTCTTAATAATAACAATCTAAATAATATAAATGTACCAAAAGGTTTCTCTTTGTTCATAATCACTTCAGTTTCATCTTCTAGGTATAGAGATAAAATCTCTCTGAATGTGGCAACAGAATCTTTGGGCCCTTCACCAGGGAAAAGGTAATCAGAAAGAAGGACTTTGGATCCAGGGAGGTTCGCGAAGACTCTTCTTGGAATTTCATGATAAATTCGTGGTGTATCGCCAGTTCCTGCCTCGTCTAAACCATTAGCTCCTTCGTCTATGAGTGACTCGCAGTGCATTTCAAGACGAGAAGCCATTGACCTCAGAATGTCTTGCCTCAGCATCTATTTAAATCAATTGGTTAAATATTGCTTACATAATATATAAAGTTAAAAATGAATTTTAACTACTAAAATGCTTAAAAAACATTATAGTTAACGTACATTGACGGCATAAGCTGTCGAACTCCGACCAACTGGAACAAATGCAACTGCGGCTATTTTCCCTTGGATGTGCATATGGCTTAGAAAATCTTCCTTATTGGAATTTCGTCCCAAAAGCCCAGGAACCTGAAAATATTAATTTACAAGAATATGAAGTTGGAGTAATTTAGTAAATTAAACTCTTTTAAAATATAAGTGAAACACACTCGATCAATAAGAATGTGGACAGGACTAATTGGCCTATCTCCTTTTTCCTTCGACGTGTCACTATCTTCGTCGTTATCGCATGCTGATGAAAGATTAGGGTCAGAAGAATTTCCACGTTCTTCGTCCTCAAGGTCGGAAATGCCATTCTCATGCTCAACACGGTGAGCCACGGCTTCAACAAATAGTTCATCGTAGCTTGGCTTTCTCCCTTCAATAAAAAACTTGGCTCCTTGTAGAGTTTTTTCGAATGAATTCATTAAAATCTACAAATAACAATACTTTTAATAAATTGCCAATTATCGTATATAAATAATAATTTACTTGTAAATTATTTTTGAGAGGAACGAGCGAGTCGGAAAGATGCATGACGGAAATAGTGTCGTATTCGCTCTCTAATCTTCCCCATTCAAGTCGGTCGAAAGTTGTTTCAATTGGTTTGGTCTTCAAATTCTCAGGTTCAATGCCTTTGCAAATGAACCTTTTCATAAACGAAAAAAAAGTTTGGTTAAAATATATATAACATGAAGTTTCAAAATTAAATGTAAAATTTTGAAGATTTAAAATATTTTAAATTGTTAATTGGGAAAACATACTTCCGCGAAACAGGGCTGAAATGGAAGATAATCTTGTTAGATTTATCCCCAAAGTCCGAGGCATAAAACGGATTTCTATTTAATCCTTTTGAAAGAGCCATGATTAGTGTTTTAATTGTAGCTTCGTATTGCGAAATGAAAATGGTCTCGACAGGTTCAATGACGTAAATGCCGAGGACGAACAAACCGCCAGGAAGCATGCGAATTACCTAATTAAATAATTTCAGAATTTTACACTAAAAATATATATCTGTATATATGATACTTAGTATTATTATGTATTACCTACTCCATAATATTACATAATAATTAATGATATAATTACAGATTAAATATACATAATAATTTTAAACCTGTTTAGCATGGTAAGCAATTGTTTTAGGACTGATAATGGTAAAAGATTTTCCAATAATTTCTTCCTTTCCTGGTCGTCCATCAAGTTCGGTTTCATCCTGATCACCTTGTCCTAATCCGAGGGCTTCTCGCTCTTCTTCGTCGAGAGTTTGGGCCAAATGAATAACGCAATATTCCGAATTCTCCGAATACTAAAAATAAATATATGACCATATGACCTTGACCAATTAAACTGATTGTTAAAGTTAAGTACTTGAAATGATTTAAAAATATTACGGATCCAATTAGTAGTCCAACAGAGGGCCTTTCGCTTTGATTGATGAATAAATCTCGAACTCTCTCATCAACAACAATTATTTCTTTTGACGCTTTCATTTTAAAAACTGAAACTAAGGATAGGATTAAAGGTATTGTAAACAATATAATTGGACTTGTATACTCACCTATCTACAAGAAGTTGCAAAATGATTTTAATCAATTAAAATGTGTTTTAAATTGAATTTTAACTCTTTTCACTAATTGACAGATGATGCGAAATGCAAATTGACTTGGAATCAAAAGCTCACATTGAAGTTTCATAAACAAGGCGTCATTTTTAGATTCCTCACTTTAGAAGTTCGGTTGGGATGAATGGATGAGGTCAATTGAGACATTATATCTCCCTACTATTTATTGCGCTTTTTTGTAATTTTAATTTCCATGTTAAAAATAAAATCGTTTATATTTTCTTTTAATAACGTTTAACTTTAACAGTTAACACTCACGTTAAACTAAACCCGCCGGCATGCGGCGGTCGAAGTGCTCCAAGTTGGATCATAATTAATTGTCTTTATTTAGTTTATTTTATTCTTTATCCTGTGTGTCGGTGACGCTGTCGAAGGAAATCATTTCCTCTCGGGTTGACTACCTTTTTAAACCAAAATCTCCCGATAAGAACTCGTTAAAAACGATCAATCCCTAATCAATCAATTTTATTTTTTGTAAGTTTGTAAAAATAAGATAAAATCTAAAAAAGCAATATGTTTTTGTATATAAAAATCTTTAATGTTTCAATATAATATAAACTATTATGTTTGTCATTTATAGATTTGTTCAACTTTATAAGAGCAAGAGCAGCGATTCCTCTTAATTCTGGACATCATTATATTACAGTATAAAAATATTATATATAAATACTTAAATATATTTGTAATATATTCATATATCATAAAGGCTTAAGGGAAATAACGTATGTTATAAAATAAAATATTATATTTCAGTTTCGCTAAAGATGGAATCCGATTCAGATCAAAGTTTAAATTTTATGAAACATTTTGAGGATATTTCAAAAGAAAAAGACTCTGATGAATCTAACGATGAAGATGACGAATGGGATCGTTTACTCATTGATGGAGATGATGAAGAAATTAATACAGAAATTCACCTGAAGCAGACACCTAAAACATCCAAAGAACCAAAAAATATTAATTTAAATTATAAATCTTTCATAAGTTTATCAGATCCAAAGTTCTTTAAGCGTAAAAAGAAAACAAAGAAAAGGGATCTAAATGAAGATTCCAATGACGATATTCCTAAAGCTAGGGATGAAGAAGAAATTGCCTTTTTGGCCAATGTCGCAAATTCTTATGACGATGATAATCAACAATTTATTGATTCTTCTGATAATATTTCTAATTTGATTAAAACTTCAGAAGCCGAATTAATTAAAGAAAGGAACAGGATAAGTTCTTACATTAATTTCAAGAAACTCAGAGATGAAAATCAAAGGATTGAAATATCTTTAGAGGAAGAATTCTATATGGAATTCAAAAAGAGGTTTCTTTTTGAATTGGACGATGAAATTGCAACTGATTTTGATTTCCAGTTGCTTCCTAATAAACCAAAGCTCAAGAAAATTTTTTCAGAGAAATTCAAAACCATTAATTTGGATCTATCTAAGTCACTAGATCCGAAAATAGCCAAAGTCCTCCTTAAAGGTAATTTTATCACAATTTATGATTTATATAATTATTAATCTTATTAACTAGATTACCTACTTCAATTGACAAATATAGTTTAGCAGTTTTTAAGGGCTTTATTTTTAATGCAATATTTATTATGTTAACTAAATTTCAATTTCAGATTCGATATCAAGATTTAAAGAAGAGATTTCAAAATTCATTCGTAAAAATAATACATTTAGAGATTTATTTCATGAAGTTATTTTCAAAAATTTGCCTGCCGAAGAATTATTTATTAAAGAATCCGAGGTTTGTTCAAATATTTATTTACAACCGAAAACAATAATCGCTTTAAGATATCCAAAATATATTTTATGTAAAAGCTTTAGACTTTATTATCAAAAATTTTTGATGTTTTTGTATAGCAAAGATGGAAAAGATTTCTTAATGAAGAGGAAGAAGAGGAAGAAGATAAAGATGCTGAAGAGATCGAGAATCGACTTTTGTTGTCTCCTTATTTTAAAACTCCTGATGGAAGACTTTCAGTTCCCAAAATTAGTTCTTTTGACTTACCATATGTCATAAAACATATTAACTGTAAGTTTTTCATACTTATTTTACAATATAATAAATTATAAAAGTCAATTTTTCATAAGATGATCACTAATTAAGATTATTGCCGATTTTATGTATAAATTTATAAAATCAACAGGGACCCTCAAAGAACTTTCTTTTTTACGCAAAGGAGTCATTATTGCCCTAGCTTATGAGAAGACAAAGCCGATCGAGGATTTTTTATTACAAAAGTTTCAAGAGCTCGACATTCAGGACAAAAATTATCGAGCAAATCAAACCATAAATACCGGTCAACGAAAATTAGTCCTTTTTCAGGATAAAGACCCTCAAGGATTAACTGGTAACGTGGTTGTTAGTGTTTTTCTTGATTCATTGATTAAATGGAAAGAGAACGAAGTAAAAAGAATTATCAAAGAAACCCAAAGGGTTATAAATACAAATCCTAAAATTTATAAAGAGTGTCCTATACCATGGGATATTGTTGCAACTTTTATGGTAAATCGAAGAATATTTATGTATAATTAATAATAATAATACTAACATTGATTTAAAAATATTGATTTAAAACAAAATTTAAAAGTATTTAAATACTACATCTACATCTGTTTTATTTCAGGCTAAAAACAAGATTTTTGACTTAAGTGAAAGAGAGTGTTGGAGAACTTTCTGGTTCTCGGATTTGAATTTTTGGACGAATTCGTCTGAATGGAATCCTTCAGAAATTAATAGTAGAAAGGTATTTTAACAAATCCTCTTTTAATCAAACTATAATCTGTACAATAATAAAAATGAAAAAAAATTAACCCCCATTTATTATTTAAATTTAGACGCAAATTAGAAGAATGCAATTAGATCACGGGAAAATGGATTGGGACCAATATGCGGCATTATTTGGCGAAGGACGGCTTTCTTTTAACATTTTTTCCATGTATCGAATCCTTGGACTTGAGGAGAAGAAAAATTTACCATTTTTTCGAGAAGAGTTGCGCTATTTGAATTTTCTTATTCGAAAGTATGGAATCATTCAAGTTGAAAAAATTCTCTACCTTCTATATGAACAAAGACGTCGTACCAAAATGGATGCTGATGAAAAGAGAATTGAGATGATGATGCTAAAACGTGATAAAATTCTTAATATGGGACCATTATCTCCCCATAGATTTATCACCAAAATTGACGATGTGAAGAAATTATTTTCACACAAATTCAATCCCATGTTCAAATCAGGTCCAATTGATTTAACCGAAAATGTATTATTCTTGGTCATTGTTGAGAAAATTAGCTTTTTAATCATTGAGAGATGTAAGTTATTCGTCATTGACAAGTTCCTACCTTGGCGATCGTCCAATACTTGGAAATCCAGATGTGAGGCATTACTATCACATGAATGGACCAACAAATGGTCATTGGAAGATGATAGAAAGCTATTGGAATTGTATCAAGAACATGGAAATAATTATCTTAAGATTTCTGATATATTTGGAAAATTCGCATCGAGGAAGGCCATTCGAGGGAGAGTTTATAAGCTCAAAGAAGCTCTTAAGACTCAAACACTGGAAGAGGTATGAATTTTCGGCAATAACTTTTAGAATATTTTTCAAACCAATGAATGAAGATTTGTTAATTATGCTATTGTTTTCTGGGACTGCTCTCGTATTACAAAATGCGATGCAACTCACTTAGGCCAATATGTTTGTTAATTATAATAATTACACATTTAAAAAATATATTTTTTATTTTTATTTTATAGTTTCATCAACAGCGAGAAAGATATGGGTTTCAGACTTCTAGATCTAATCTGCTAAAACGCGTTTTTATCTATCTTGTCAAATTTCTCAATGAATTTAAAGACGAGCCACCACTTAAATTCTTTGGCTTTCATCCTCATCGTCCTCCAACCGATGTTGAATTATTTCATTATTTACTATCACAATCTCGAGCTCTTGTTCTCAAAACTGCAGTTCACATTCGAGATTATATTGTGGAAAGGGGCAAATTTTGGAAATCAAATCCTTTGGAAGTTGAAGAACCTGTACGAATGGACTACCTTCCTAGAACAATGTCCTTGGATAGAAGTAGGTCACTATTATTTTTTTATCTAGTATGAATTTATTTAATGCACTCTATATTGTAATAATAATGTATTATTCATTTAAGAAAAATATGATGAAAAGAACCCTGCAAGCGTCGCATCTGCTCTTTTGATCAGAGAAATCGCATTAAAATCTGACTTCAAAGACATTCATTTGACAGTATTTGAACGAGAAATAATTCAACATTATAGAAATTTTGAATTTAAAACCAAAGATTTTATTGCTGAAGACACAATTCCAAAGGCACACTATTTTTATCTCCTTCCTCTTGTGAGCAATATCATAGTCATACCAAATCCTCCTTCAAAACGAACTAAAAATGCTGAACCATTGGAAATTTATGAGGGAGTTCAAAGGTAATAATCAATACTCACATGTCATATCATAAATATTTCAAACAATTAGCATAAATGTACTTATATGCAAACATACATGCTAGGTATATCCTACACATAAAATCGTATTTACTTTAAATAATTTTAAATTACATGTACATTATTACTTACCTTGAATTGTTTTATAACTTACAAAGTAACAAACTTGAATTTTTTAGAATAAAGAAAATTAAAAGCGATAAAAGTGCCAAAGGCTTTGGAAAGAAAGGTCCAAGAATAAAAAGATTACGACAGGAAATCGCTGCAATGAGATGGAAGAAGCAGAAAATGGAAGAACATCCTTGTCTTGTCACCGTCGATGCATCAAAAAGCGACACAAAAAGATAGTCAATTCACATATTTTATAAGTTCAACATAAATACTAATAGTTTATGTTTTCTTATTCTAAACAGGAATTAACAATTTTATTAAATAAAAATGTATTTTAAATATAAACGTTGAGTAACATTAATTACAGAGGGAATGGAAAGCATATCATGATATCGCATTATCTTTAAAAATAAATTTATACCTTTCATTCATCGTATTATAGGTACAGTAAGTATTGGTATTATTATAATTAATTATATAAGTAGGTATAATTAATCTTCTAAAACAATTTGATTACTTATAATCGGAATTACTTACATGCTTAGCTTAACATGTAGCTTGTATAAAAGGTAATAGTTAACATATAATAGTAGCTATTAAAAAGTAATTAGTAATTTAAATATCTAAAGTATCATCTTAAAAATAGTATTTAATAAATGATAAGTTGTAGTTAATAAAGTTATGATTTTTAAGGATCCTCATCTGCTTTGTACGTCACGCTAGCTTGTACTCTGTGAATAGACGTTGAAAAGGAGCGAAGTTGAACTTTCTCAGGGTTTGAAACTCCGGTGTCTTTCTGGTCGATCCAACCTTCTTCCACTTCAGCCTTCTTATTAACGTAAATTCGAAGGTCGAACGAACAGCGAGCGTCAAGAAGAGGAAGAAATGTCACGGTCGCAGTCACTTGTCGCATCACGTTCCTTATTCCTTTCTGAATTTCGCTCAACTCTTTTTTCCCGTACTCCTTTTTCCTCCTATTACAAAATAGGTATGATAAGAGATAAAACAAAATATTTTTCATGAATTTTTAGTGAAGTAAGATTTCCAATTAGAAAATTTGTCAAAATTATGTTTTAGAGCATACCCAGTGATTGTAGTGTCTCCATCAACAGGGACGGTTTGTATATCAAAATCCCATCTTAGTAAAATTACAAAGATAAAAGATATATTCAATTCAATTTATTTTGATTAAATAATCACTTATATATAAATAAAGTCACAAAATATATTTTATACTTTTCGAGGTTTTCTCCTGAAATGGCTGAAGTGATAATTAACGAAACACCTTTGAGCTGTCCCTTCGCTAGCCATTCTGTAATTGAATCATTTTTTAATTACAATGTATGTATTTAACCTATTTATTATTAGCATTTAAAAACCTTACTTTCAAGATTTGGTAGGACGTTATCAAAATACTCTTTTATGTCATTGTCCTTCGTAATGAATAAAGTGATTCCATACTGTTGAGATCTCTCGAATGTTTCAGGAGCATATACTCCTCGTTGATACAAAATCGAATTCACGGCATATTCTAAAAATTCATTCAAAGTTAAATACAATATTAACTCATAATCATTGTTTAATCAATATTATATGAAGACATCTAAATTCTATTACTGAAGAATTCGACGACTAGCGTTGCTGAACCTTGTAGCGTAATTGGCTTCACTTGCTGAGCTTGAGATAATGATTTATTTGCCGACTTGTTCATTTTTGGCTATAAAAAGCTATGTCATTCAATGTTGAGTCCTGTTAGGTTAAACAACTTTAATTAAAGTTCATTTAACAACTTTTTGAATGAAAAAATTGAACAATTAACAGTGAAAAGTGTCAGAAATGTTTATAAACAGAATGTGTCTGTTACCTCCCGCATTTTTCGAATCTCTTGTTTTGGATTCCTTTCAATGAATGAGAATAGGAATGTAAAGGCAGGGTATATAATAATTCCGTATATCAATGGATTGTATTGCCCTTACTTTACAAATTATGTGTACCTATACATAGTTGTATATACCATGCATGTTATATTATGCCTTTTATATTATGCCCACTTGCCCACCTTTGACCTTATTATTAGTTAGCAATCTTACCATTATAGTTTGTTGTATGCCTAGAATGGTTATATGAATGAAATGAATCTTCTATCAATAAGCCTCAATAATAATCACAATTAAATTAAGTGAGAATGGGGATGCGGATGTAAGGACGGTTCATAGTTGATTAAATTAATAAATTCGTTCAAATTCAATAAACCGTTCAAGTTCAAGGGAAATTGAATGGGATATGTCTAACAATGATTGAAAGGTGTTCAATTGACTTGACATTGTATCACTTTCGCAAATCAATTGCTTCGTTTTCACTTTATTAAGGTAATAGTGCAGAACTGGAACTTTTATATAAATAAAGATGACCATTTCCTTTGATCTTCATTTTAGCTCACTAAAAATGAAGGCATTTGCATTATTTATCTCACATTTGTATATTGTATTGAGCATTTTCTTTATTATAACAGAAAATGTTGTATTGTCTCCAGAAATGGATCGTAGCTATCCCATTGTTTCTAATATTAATTTACTTGGAATGGATCCAAATAAAGTGGAGATGGGCTTTGTTGAGTTGATTCCTCAACAGACTCAAATGCTTTTCCAAAATGCTTTAAATGGGGTACAAGATCCGGAATTACAACCCTTCCCTAGTAGTTTCAATTTCCAAGGTGGTCAGCCACAGAATTTTCAAGGCTTCCAGGGGCCTAATTTCCAGGATTTTCAACAACCACAAGATTTTCAACAAGGGCTGCAAGGACAACCAATTTCACAAGGTCTTTAAATATTCAATAATTTATAATTTTCAATAACATAAATGTTTTGATAAGGTTTCGGAATTTCAACAAAAAGAGCTATAAGAAAATTATTCATTCTTGCTATAAAGGGTATAGCATTGGGAGGAATCGCTCTTGTAGCCATTCCCACCTTTTTAATTGCACTTCCATTGCTGGCTATTCCCTTCCTTATTTACGTCTCAATCACAATGCTGGTAATGAATGATTATATAACATATGGATATATATATTATTTTTAAAGTGTATATGTTTTTCAAACTAATTGTATTGGGTTTAAATTGTAAATTAAAATTGTATTTATTTGAACATTTAAGCCAATGCTAATTGGACCGTTCGTTCTACTTGCTATCGTTCTTCGTTTACGACCATTGAATGTGAATGTTATTCCTGCTCCGACAACAGCAGCGACTACATCAGCATCCGGTCGTATATTTCTAAATGATAATCGCGGATATATTACAAATTTACATCCTGAATTGGCAATCGAAATCCTCAGTCCTGTTGTGGATGGCAAAGCATCTTATTGTACGGAACGAATTTTCTGCGAAATTTCAAAGTCGCCCAAAACGTCAAACCTCAAAAGAGTCGTTAATTGGATATACCAGTAAGACACTTTATCGTTTTCCTTTTTATCAAATAATAATTGTTGCAAATATCTTTAGAGCCTTTGATACATCAGCTCTTAGAGACTCGTTACATGCGAGAATTGAAGCAGCTGGGAAAAAGGGTGGAAATTGTGAGCAATTCCAATGTGATGAAAAAATTAATGCTGTACGAAAATTTTTTGACTGGAATGAATAAAATCAATGGCTGAATGGGAATATGAAACATGATATCCATTTTTATTTAGTATAAAAATTTAATTATTATTGACTTGAATGAATAGAGTACCGTAAACAGTTACACACGTTTAATTCTTATTATTTTGAGCTTTTGTAATTAATTTTACCAAATATTTTCTCAAACTCTCCTACATCTAAAATTTTCCCATAAGGAAGGCTAAAGTATAGTTTATAATCTGGATCTGAATATCTCCTCATTATAATATAAATCTCGGTAAGGGCATCTGGAAGATCTGATATTGGTACGAAGTCTTCCTTGCTGAATTCTTTGTCTTGGCGTTTTCCAAAAAATGTCAATTGGGCCACAAGGAACTTCGATTCATCTTCTTTTGAAGCGTAGATTATACAAGCCAGGCGAGAAAAAAAGGTGCCCTAAAAATTAAAAGTTACTATTATTCAAGGAAAATAATTCATTACTAAATACATAATATATATCTGTAAAGGTCAATATTATTTGGACATATTTTTACTTTACTAAGAAATAATTTCCTTACCATAATGTAAAGCATACCGCAAGCAAGAACAGATACCGAGAGGGCTCCATAAACAGCGTAAGAGTTCTCAAAAGACATGATCGCAGTCGGAATCGAAAGCGCGATTGTAAAGCATGTCTGTACTATCTTCGCTCTTTGAACTAATCTCGCAACCGTTATTTGATTGAATCTGTAAATTGGAGTCCAGAGGTCGAGGTCAATCAAATTGCTCTTCTTTTTATCTTGAGGAGGGAGTTTTTCCTTTTCTTCTACAATTGTGTTGGTGCTTATGTATCGCTGAGGTGTTTTAATTCTATTCAAGACATAATTGGATTGCAAGGTAGAGTGCTTGTGAAGACATCTTGTCAAGTTTAAATTGGTTAAAATCCTCTTATTATTGATAAAAATTGTTCTTATTAAATTTAATCCACCCATATTATAAAAATTCTAAAACTTGATATGTAGGAATTCTCAAACACGAAGGAGTTAGCTGTGTTTCTTATAATTGTAAAATGTTATTGAAATCACATGTGTTTAAACTTGATTTGTTAACAACTTTAAACTGAACAACTAACAATGGTTCTTTCAATCTTGTAGATTTTATCCTTTTCAGTAATTCAACTTCAATAACAATTTAATTTCAATTTCAATCTAAAAATTCAATATCTCAATTTTCGCTAAATTATCTCAACCGCTCTCGCGCTTTTACCTTTGAACACAGTTTCAATTCTCAAATCCTGCGAACAAGAAAGAATGAGAAATCCAAAATCACAAATATTCCATTTGTTTTTATTTTATATGCAATTCAAGTCTTGCAAAATTGCAAAAAAGTCACAAATAGCTAAGAGTTAAACATTTTTAGCCATCTTACTTCAACTAAAGATTCTTTAAGATGTTTATTACAGAAGCATTGTGGATAGGAATTGGTAGGAGAATTACAAGAAGGGTTCCAGGGCGTATTTGGACCGGGTAAAGATTATAAAATTATTAATAATTTGTTGAAATTTTAATATATTTAGAATCTATAATATCAATATTCTTATAATATTATTTTACATTTTAGTAAACATCGTTTGGCCCATCATATATTTGAACACAATCTTATTCGTTTCCGTCGGCGGGTTGAGCTTGAAGACCAAAATCTTTTCTATCTTCGACATCCTTATCTTAAAGTTGTAAGTTTCTTATTTTATATTACACTTATAATTCCATTATGCAGCTTTTATGTAATTTTATTATTGGTTGGTAAAATGAATTAAAATTCTGTTTTTATACAGGATCAAGAGAGAATGTATTCTCAGCATATGAAACTCGACGAATTGAAAGTAAGAAGCGAGGAATTTAAAAAGGCCGTATCCGAGCAGCGTCACAGTATCCGAATGGAAGATCGTCTATCCCATTTAAATACATCTTCGACTTGGGATAAATGATCATCAAACTACCATTGAGTTTATTTGTGTAAAATTTAGTCATTTTTTGTAATTAAAGAGCAACTGACAAATAATGCTGAAAATTTCTTTTATTTAACCCCAAACTCCCGTGGCGATATTTGAGAAAACGAGGAACAGAGGCACGTACTCAACAGGAGGCTGTACAACGGGTCGAGTTGTCGTCGGTGTAGCCACTGTTGTCGGCTGAGTTGTAGGAGCTATTGTTGATAAAGTTGTAGGAATTGTGGGAGGAGAAATTGTTGTTGGTGTAGGAGCCGTCGTTGGCCCTGTTAGAAGCGTCGTAGGTAAAGTAGCAATAGTAGTTGGGAGCGTAGTAAGTATTGTACTCGCTGTTAATGGTGGTTGGGTTGTAGGGATTGTGACAAGCGTTGTAAGTATCGTTGCAAGCGTTGTTGGAATTGGGGAAAGCGTTGTGGCTAAAGTTGGAAGTGTTGATAAAGTACCCGCTGTTGATGGAAAAGTTGTAGGAACCGTTGGTACGGCTAAAATAATAGTTAATAAAGTTAAAATCCTCCAAATTGGCAATTATTTGTATATTCTTACTGATAACTGTTGGAAGAACCGTGACTTGTCGACGGAATCTTTTGCCGAATCCGCTTTGCTCTTTCATTTCTTCATATTTCACATGCTAAATTAGCCCAAAAGAAATAATCTTGTTATAGACTGTATTTAAATAGTATTAATACTTAATAATATCACATATTCTTATATAGATTTTGTACACTATAATAGCAAATTCGCACATGCAGGTATAATGATTTTTAAAGAAGTGTATTTGTACCATAGGAAATGCAGGTAATGCTAACGATAAGAGAAAGAAGATGAGAATCGGGAAGGAAAGATCCATTATTTCCTAAGTCAGTGAGTGAAATGATTGAGAATGGGAAAAATTTTAAATTCCTGAAATCTATTTTCTATGAAATTAACCTTCACTGTTGAATTTCGAAAATCATCATTTTTATTATGCATGATTTGTGACAAAGACCTTTCATTCATTTTTCTGACATAACAATTGTTATATGAGTTAATTTTAAAAGTACTTATATAGGTATAATATAATTATGAATGCTTTTTTGTATGGAGAATCCAAGAGGATGAGGATGAACAAAGCTTTTTGGCATTCATTATAGGAGAAGCATTTATTGACCAAATAATTTTATTATAATATTTATCAAACATTTTCAATTTGAAAAGTCATCAAAAATTAATCATAGGAGGTGAGAATGGGATTAAAGTTGAACCTGCTGGATTGGATGCAAATTCGGATATCTAACATAAACATACCTTTCATCACTTTGCTTAATAATAATTCCACCACCAATAATTTCTAATGTGACAAGATGTAACTTTGTATCAGAAAATTGTCAAGCACTAGATATGAATAATGACTAATGACTATCCATAGTGTCTCCAATATAAGAAATTCGAAGTATCATATTCATTCTGTATTAGTACTGATATTCGTTATTTAATATGAGATTCGTTTTTGATAGATATTTATGCATAGCTTATAAATACTTACTCTACGTATGCAATCCAGAGTCCAGTAATTATTTTAGATAAAATGCTATTGTTTAGTGTTTTTTCAGTTATTTATTGATTATAATATGTAATAATTATATTTAGTTTAATGATTAAAATTGCACTTAACATCAATATAAAAAGATGGGGATTAACATTAAAACTTTGAAAATATTGTATTAATCCGGTTTTCCAGGAGGGAATTCATTTATGACAAGCTCATCTCTAACAATTCCTTTCTCGACACGATTGTCCCAAAAGGCGGCACGAGACAGTATAGAGTTTTTTTCACCATTTTCAACCTCGGTTTCGTTGGATTCATTTGTAGGGGAAGGGCTCCTTTTCTCATTCTCAATTTTAATATTTTGATTGGGTTTAGGGCTTGGATGAGAGAGACGAAGTCCCTCTCGGAACTCCCTGGACACGCTCCGCGCTGTCAGACTGTGAACCTGAAAGACATTAATATCAAATATTCAATAAAAGGTATAACATTAACTATCCAAAATTAATATATTTTAGGTAATATAAAAAACACGGTAATATTACATAAGCCTAACTTTTTCAGGTGGACACATTAACCAATGCATAACATAACATATTGCATTAGAGCTAAAAGTATGTACAGGGTGGGCCATAAGTATCTTTCTTTTTAAAAATAGACAATCGTATAAAAAAGAAAGATACTTATGGCCCACCCTGTATGTAGGTATGTGTAAATGTATGATACTGTAAGTAGGATACCTATAATGTACGTACATAGATATTTTATGTATAAATATATTTTCACAAATTTGAGATTTATTTATAAAATAACTGTAAGTATTACTAATATTAATTTGTGTGTACAAAAATATAACAGCATGAAATCATAAGATTATAACAATACATAATGTGGCAGCAATTACAAAAATAGTATTATTATTATACACCTAACGTATTATGTTTAACATATTAAGCAACAACGTTCTTTATGACTTATGAATGAGCATCAGATAATTTACATAGACAGATGCAGGAATAATATGACATTTATGGATTAAGATGTGAAAATCACCAATAAACATGGAAGATCGTCTTGGGCTCTGAGACCTCTCACCAGAAGGAATACTCAAACTCGTTGATCTTGTAAGCCTCCCATCACCATCTTGCTTCACTCCCGTTCCCGTCCTGGCTCCTCTTAAAATCTCTCTCCTCAATTTAGCCAAATTGATTTCCTCTTCATCGTTCATCTCCTTTTCAATTCTTGCCATCATTCTTGAGGTCGGGGTGGCCAGTACTTCCATTGCTGTCTTTTTCCTTGTACTTAAAGGAGCTGCTTCTTTAACTACTTTTTCTTCCTCCTCGTCTTCTTCCTTCTTTTTCATCACTTTTAAAAGTTCAATTTCAGCCACTTCGTTTAACTTTTCTAGTTGCGAAACAATATTCTTTGTTCGGGCCGTTCCATAAAATGGAGTTCCAGGCTCAGACATCACTTCCCTTGGAGTCACATTGAAATCTGATCCATCGGAACTCAAAATCCCATCTGTGGCATCTTCTGTTTTTGAAAATTCTAAGGTTGTGGGTCGCGATGTTTCGGTCATTTGAGAAGCATCGGGAATCTCATCTTTTTCTTTCGCTTCTTGAACTTTCTCTTCAATTTTAACTTCTGCTTCAATTTCTCCTTTTTCAATTCCATTTTCTTGTTGGATTGTGGGATGAATGTGATAATTGAACACTTTGTAAAATGCTTGCGGTTCATTTTTTTCTTTAAGTTTCCTAAGGGTTTCTGTGATATTTCCAGTTTCGTCTGAACTTAACTCATTTGCTTCCGAAATTTTAAAACTCTTTCTCTTAGAATTTTCGTGTAAGATATCAACATAGTTTTTACTTTCAATTTCAACAACTTCATTATGCAATCCTCCTTTTAAGGATGGATTCTCAATCGTATTGTTATTTCGTTCTTTTACCTCATTTTCACTCGAAATCTCATTAGGGTTTTCAGACTATTATTTTGAAATAACGGGTTATTTATAATGATAATGATTGTAATAAATTGTTAACTATGACCAAAACTTACTTGTAAGTAGGATGCATTTTTCTCCTTCGGAACTTGGAAAAATGGTTTAGCTCCTGAAGATTTCTCCTTTCCTTTGTTCTCTTCCTTCTTGGGATCTTCAGTCTTTTCAAACTCCTGAAAATCAGTTTCACCAATTAAGTCGTCTCTGATATCTCTATTTTATATTAGAAAACAATCTAATGATAAATAACAATATTATTTACCGATTTAGAGAAGAGAGCAGACAATCGCTTGACAGAGGGCAACCGGATTTCTTCAAGATCCGACAGAGACTCCGTCGAGAAGGAATTTTTTCTTATCCCATTAGAGCTATTGCCGTTGGTAATTTCACTTGAAATTGTTTGCTCCATGGTGGCATTAAGTGGCGTCTTTTTCCTTTCCTCCTAAAATGGCAATAGAAATATTCCCTACAACGGACTTTCAATCTTCATGCGTAAAAGCCTGAAGCTTGAGAATGAAAGAGAAACAAAATGTGTGAATGATTTATTTCCACCTCAAACAATTCACTGTGATTTATCTAACTACATTTGACAAGCGTTTTTACAAGTTCTCGGTCTCTATGCAAGGTTAATTAGCCAATACTACCAATAAATGTTAATACTTCAAATTGTTAAGATAACAAATACGATAAGACGAAACGTGAAATGGTATGATGCATTTGAACATCAAAACTACAAGTACATGCATTTAAATAACCAACTAATAGATTATATTACGACAGAGCAATTTACAGTTAAAATGAAGAACAATGTGCATTAAACGATAAAAACAAGAAAATTCAAACTTAATGTTAGAGTACATATTATATAATATAAATATTTGTAGATACCGTATTAATATTTTTGTACATTAAACAAATATGTTAAATGCGATACAACGATATTATAAACGCCCGATAAAAATATTCGATGGAAATTGGTAATATTTAGAAAAGCCAAAGTTAGTATTGTTAACAATATTAGTGTTTTACAATCCTTAAAGAAATTAATTTAATAATTAATTGAAAGTAAGCGTAAATAACAAAATGATAAAGGCTTAAATTAAATAAGTAATCAATGTTACAACTAGCATAATAACGTATGCTTATTTATCTAAATTTTCTAAATAAATAAATCAAGTGATTATTAGCTGGTGATTATTTATATTTTACATTACTGGTGTAAACAACAATTTCATTATTTAAAAGCGCTTAATGAATATGTGGTTAGTATAGATTAAAGAATGTTTGAATTTCAAAACAATCACGAGATTATGGCATAAAGAACTTAAAGGTTACGTATTACATCATTTGTTTAGCGAAAACAATTATAAAAAATTAGATGTATTAGATATGTAAGGTGGGCAATAAGTTAAACGATAGCTGATTTGAACAACATAAGAACAATACAAATATTAGTTAATGGTTTTGAATCCTTAGCTTAAAGAGTCCAGAATAGGAAAGCGATATGATAAATTGGGGAATTTAATCTAAGCAATTATAAGTTTAAAGAGCTTGTTAGTTCATTAACAAATCTAAAATGTTGCTATAATTCGCCGACAATCATCAGTCAGTAGATGATTTGGAATGTCGTGATAATTCTAGCTGATAAGATTCGAAAATTAATAGAATTTTTCGATGTTCATTTACCCACGTTAACATCATTTAGAAATAGGAAGTGAATTGATGTAAAAGTGGAAATTATTAATTAGTAAAATATGAACTGAAAGAGGCAGAGCGCAACTGCTTTAAGTATTAAATGAGCCTATAAATATGATGATGCTTTTCATTATTTACCTTCATTGTTACAAGAATTTCTTTCTTTTCTTCCGATTTTAAGTCATTTGATGGCAAACTTTGACACTTTGCTTCTCCATTCACTGCAGCTTCTGGAGGGATTTTTTCTCCAATTGGGACAAATGTTGGATCAGGTTGAACAGATTCCATTGAATTAACATAATAGTCTCGTACAAATCTTCAAATT
Source organism: Neelides folsomi (assembly GCA_034687125.1). Taxonomy (NCBI): domain Eukaryota; kingdom Metazoa; phylum Arthropoda; class Collembola; order Neelipleona; family Neelidae; genus Neelides; species Neelides folsomi. The sequence continues at coordinate 329,042 of JAQGBZ010000023.1, forward strand.
ACACAATAGAATTAGTGTTTAATTCATCGTCAGTATTAATTAATTTACAGAGTAATTGTCTAATTTTGTATTCTATATTACTTTCTTATTTTCCTTATTTAATTAAAATGTACTTTTTCATATTTGTTGGATTTCTTTGAAGAAGCACAGTCGAATCATCGTCTTCGAGCTTGATATCAGAGTTTCCTTTTCTATAATATAAAAAAATTCAGAATATATTTTAGCTAAATGATATTGATATGAAATGTAGTATGAAGCTCAATAATAAAAGAAAATAATGAGAATAAGTTTTTTTCATTTTGTATGAACCCAATAGACATTTTCATATTATTTTCTCTTTGTTTCATCCTTTTCTCGAGATTTTCTGGAGCATAGGGATTATTCTGCAATGTGACAGGATTTGCCCATTTGGCTTTTTCTCTTGCGGCTATAGCAAATTCCCTCATTTCCTCTTTTTCCTCTTCGACTGGATAGTGTTGAGGAATTGTGGGTGATTTTAATACAGTTTGATTCCGGGCCATTGACTGCGATGTTTCTCGAAGTGTCTCTTCAATCGAAGAGCCCTCCGAGGAATCAACAGACTCGCTTCTCTTCATTCGAAATTCTTCATTTTCATCTTCCTTGCCTGAAGGGGAACTGTTGACTCTGAATGTGGATCGAATCGTTCCTTGAGAATTCGACGCCACAGCTACGTATTCGCCTTCCAATTCCCTTCGAGCGGAAAATGTCAATGTCCATTTACCATACCCATTGTCACCTATGATTAAAATACAATGTTGTACATTATTAACACAGAAATAAATACATCTTTAAACAAAAATCTAATAACTAATATAAGTAGCAAAATTCCTTACTTAGGTATACATGTTGCCCTAACATGCAGACGTCTACATCGTTCTTAAACACTTCTAACTTTGGCTCAGGATGACCGGAAATTTCAAATGGAATTGAAACATTTTTATTAGGATTTCCTATTCGAACTATTTCTTTAATATAGTTGAAATTGGGAGCCTTTTTCTTTTTGTCCAATTCTGAAAATGAATAAAATTACAAATGATTACTAGAAATCCATTTTGAATGAAAAATTTTGATTTTATACCGGAAACAATGAGCTTGAAAGAATGTTTAGTTTCATTTCCTCGTTCATCAAAGAGAATAACGTGGTAAGTTCCTGCATCTTTTCCTTCAACTCCATACAAATACAAATAATTTATTTTTCCTGTTGAATGAATCCACGTTTTTCCCTTTTGATTTGCAAGTAAACGATCCTCAAAAAACCATGCTACGCCTAATTTAAAAAAGTGAAAATTAATATTTAAGTTGGTTTAATTTAACAAAATAATAATATTTTTAATATATTAAAATCTTACTGTAAGAACTCGAACTGGCAGAAATTGTGCAAGAAAACCGGGCTGTTTTTCCTGTCGGAACATTTTCATTTTCAGGCCATGAAACAATACGTTGAGCTTCTAAATCCATCTTCTTTGACACAAGTTTTTCCTTCGACTCGAATTTGGCCATTGGCCTTTCTACAACTAATTTTTTACTATCACTAATAATATTGGCATCATTTTTTAACTTCATTTCAACGTCTTTGGCAATCTCATTGAGTTCAATTTCAACATCTTCAAATTCAATCTCGTCTTCGGAATTCTCCTCATCTAACAAGTGATCTGATAAGTCGGATAAATCCGAAACTTTGTCTGATCCAATCTGCGGTTCAATTCCTTCTTCATTGGGAAAAGGAACCAGCATAGGGACAGCTTCAGCTAATAAATTCCTTTTCTTGAAAAGTTGCTTTCTCCTCTTAAACAACCAATTGTGCTCCCATGCTGCAATTTGTGAAACGATATTGTCATCCTCGTCATCTTCATCCTCTTCTTCTCCAGTTCTTGTAACGATTGAAACTCCAGACTCAGGAAAAGGAACAGAAGCCTTGGAATTGAAATCGCTTCCAAGTAAACATTCGACTTCACTTTTCCCAAGAGCGGGCGAAGTCACTGAACGAGATTTCTTGCTATGGCTTGAATTAGACTTTTTCCCCTTTCGAACATATTTTTGAGGTTTGGGATCTGTTTTTGAAATGTCAGAATCTGACTCATAAGTTGTAATCTCCTCAACTTGTTCCTCAATGACGAGTTGTGCTGAACGTAAGGGTCCTTCACCAACTGACCAATTCGATGATGAAGTTCCCATGCTCAAATCATCGTCACTGATCGGATTGCTGTTGTTTCGATTCGAATATTCGACATTTGTAACCCAACCACGCACATCTCTAGGAATGATTTTCTTTGAAGAATCTTCGCTTTCTGTCATTTCAGCATCAGTTTGAACAGCGGAGTCAACAACGCTGACAGGGGAATCCATTTTCTTTCGATTATTTTGCCTTGCTTCATTGGATATCACAACCTTGTTGAGAATCGTTGTTGCAAGGACGTCTTCGTAAGATGGATCAGCATTATTGATGTCGTTTTTCCCTTGGACAAATGGAGCAGAAGATTCGTCAGCCTTAAAATGCTCCAAACAAGGAAGATCGCTCGCTGTTTCTGAGACCTGAACGAGAAGCTCTGTGAGCTTCACATGGGCTGAAGTTGGAGTTTCACTCATTGGTTTATCTGTAATATTGCAAATATTTGTTTAAATATGATTACTTTTATGTACTATGATTTTTCTATAAAAAAAGTTTTTGGTTTACTTTCAATTCCCATTTTAAGAGAATGTTCAATGTTCATAAGAGCGTCACTCAATTCCGAATGAAATCGTTGAAACAATATATCATCTAAAAAATTATTGAATAATCACAATACATCATTATGAATCTACTGTACTTTATCGAGTATTACATGCAACTGTATGTATTGGTAGTAAACTACCTATACCAATAACTAGAGGTATTTTTTTTATTAATTTAAAGGTGTAAATTAATTATTAATTAAAGATAGTAATTAAGATTATTAGTGATAAAATCTTATTAATTAATTGAAGTTATTCATTATAAGAATCAGCTTACATTGCGGATGATGATAAATCCTCGAAAGCGGTGTCGAGTCCAAATTGCCTTCTTTAAGCTGAGCTTCGACGAGTCTCTCAATGTGTTCTCTCACTTCGTCAACCACTGCAGACGTTACAAGAAATGTTATCTCTCAAAAGTATTAAGAAAGCCGCCTCTTCTATTCATTCACACCAACAACATTTTCACCTCCGGCATTCACCTCCTCACTCATTCATGATGAATTGGAACTCCATGTGGAGTTTCTGAGAAATTAACTCCTTTCAACTCACCCGCTTCACGAGGACGCTCCGGCTTCTCTTCCCCATCAACACTTTTAGATAAATTCTCGAACCAAAACCCACGTCTGGCCAATGACCTTCAATATCAAAAATCCTTTGTGAGAAATCTCGACATGTCCCATTTCCTCATTATGAGAAATGCAATAAATAATTGTGCGATGTGGGATCATGCAGGTTTGGAAATTGATATACCAAGAGAGGAAATAAATTTGTTTGATCATTGGGAGATTAGCTTACTTTTGGGGAGGATGGCAGTGTCCGCAAGAAAAGAAATTACTCTTCGGATTCCAAATACCACAAGATTTGCATAGGGGAAGGGAACAAGTGGCACAGGAAACGTTGGGTGAAGAGAACAGCCACCCAGATGGAATGAGGATTTTGCCGCAGCGAACACAGCTCTTGCTACTTGTCCCACTCTCTCGACGCTTGTTATTCTTACTCTTTTCGATTTTACCTTCTTTCTCAAGTCGGCTGAAAAAATAGAACATTATTAATTATCATTAATTAATTTTACAACTTCAATTTATTCAATTATACACCTACTAATTACACCCACCTTAGTATATACTAATTTTAAAATTGTGACCAATCATTTTTAAAAATGAAATTCGATAGATTTAAAGAAACAGAGTATGATTATTCTGAACGAGATTTTATTGTGAAAATGATGATAGATGCAACCAGATGTTTTTTATTCTGACATTGAATGAACGAGAAACTACCTAGAAAAAGTATGTATGTACAACTTATAAGTAGTGTAGGCGAATTTCGTGCTGTCTTATTTTCAAAAAAGTCAATTTATCACAAAATCTGTATTGTTCATAGTAGGGTGACAAGATTCCTAAGAGTTTGGATTGTTGACAGTGTAAAAAAATGTACAATGTAACCAAAGATTGATGCTCAAGATGAACCAATTTTATCAGTCATTTTGGTTGATTCGATAAAAAATTGAATAAAATAAATGGTTAAAAGAGTTAAAACACAAAAATCAATATGTTTCATATCTCGTACTTATGAACATGCAATGGTGTGTTTTACACGCTATGAATATATGTTAGGTTAAGATATCTGTAAAATAAATTTATAATGAAAAATAAATTCAATTCAATGTGGAATTTTCAGAATTTTCCTTATTTTGTTTACAAACGATTACAAAAAATAATATTATCTTCACATACGTTACATCTACTATTATCTTCACGATATTCAATATTTGATCATTTTGATATCAATTCATACATGATGATTTGAATGGCAAGCTCTGAAATTCTGTTTGGTTAAATATTATTAATTTTGTAGGTGTATTGCATATACAGGTATGTGCGATCATAATGTATCCGAATTAATAACAATACAAAGTATGTAAATATCAGCCTCCTACATAATTTTTTTAGGATTGTATTTAAAATGCAAATACAATAAATGCTTCAAATACAATTCAGGTACACCCAAGAAAAAGTGATATCTAATATATCATTATGCATGATATGATAACGTTCTTTTAATATTAAAATATGGTAAGGCTATTTAGGATAAGAGATAGTATGAATTATGCATACCCACTTATATTGATATATCCAAATGGAGAAAAATCTGAAAAGAAATGAGGATGAAAATGATGTTCATCCTCCAACCACACTGTTATTAAGGAAAATAGAAAAAGGTCTCGATTAGTATTCCAATTAAACTTAATATTTCCTCGAGATTAACCTCTGCTCCACTTACTCCTTCAATAACAAAAGAAGACGAGAGATTTTGATAAAGTCAATTTCTTACCTTCTCTCAAACTTCTTTTTCCTCACTCATCCAATTTCCAATTATTTTTCCACTCAATGAGCACTTGTTCACTCTTGAAATTAAATGACTTTCGAGATTCAAATGTGATCTCTTTTCACTTCTGAGCTTTCACGCTCCTTTCAAAGACAATTTGAAAACATGGAGTTTTTTAACATTCCAAAGTCCTGTTTTAAAAGGAGCGATGATGAATTTATGGAAGAATGAGGAAGATGACTCTTTGGACGTAAAGGTCCAAATGCCGACTGGCAAAAGGAATTGTGATGAGTCGTGAGGGAGTCGAGAAGGAACCCGTTAGGAAATGAAACCAGTTGGGCTTCAATCTGCAGCCTCGCAAATCTTCTGCTCCAGGCCAATATAATAATAATACGAACGGGGCCGAATCCCCTCAACAGAAATTACATTCTCTCGCGTCGAGTCTCATGAAGTGTATTAAGAGGATAATAGATTTATGTGATGGTCAATGGTCAGGGAAGGAAGTTAAAAGACGTAAATAGGTTACCATTTAACAACGATTGAACGCGTATAAATTGAAAACCATCACACACGACGACTCAGCGACACGATTAACTTGTGGTTATGAACACGCTAATGACGGTTTTAAGGTAAATGATTCTTTTCCCATGTTAAAATTATTCCCAATGCCAATGAGCACATTAAGGAGGAAGGAGGATTGAGAGAATGATTTTTGGGATTCGATGGGAGTTCCATTCAATTATTCGATTTCTATTCAACCACTAATTAATCCTAACTTTTCGATACATACTAGGCATACCTAATATTATTTCATTGTCTATTCGTATTTTAGCTTCACTGTGCACTAAAATATGCATGCCTAATTATTATAAATTCATATTGCAGTATAAGTATTTACAAGTTATTATATGTGTGAGTTAAATGTACCTTTATTTACATTAATTTGCATGTGTAATACTTAAGATACCTTTAGATTTAAGTATACTTCAACATCATTTTGCATGCCTAAAATACTAAAAATATCAATAAATCAAAATTTGCAATAAATGATGAAGTATTGAAAGTATCAAATTTAATTATACTTTGAAAATTGTAAAGATAAATTACTTTTACATGTCAAATGTAAGTGTAAAATATGTATGTATATTTTATGTACATCTGTAGTAGGTAATCTATGCAAGACAAAGACATGTTATAAGTACATGTGCAGAATTTACCCATTATATAGTATTAACACTTTACCAATTCAAAATTGAATCAATTCTACCAACTGAATACTTCTCATTAAAAGCATCGTAAATGCTTGAATTAATTGTGATCTTTAAAATTCACAAGAAAGAGATTTAGAAAATAAATAATCTCTCTGGCAGGTTTCGTGCTTGGGCGTATGTGTCCTTCTCTTTTTATGTTTCCTGTATTTAAGACACTTTAAAATAGTGCGACGACTAAAATGACTAAAAATTTCAATACTATATGAGCTGCATATGAAAGTAGAGCTTTTACTATATTTTACATTCCCCGGGTTTAGGAATACAATATACAACGTTGATTGAAAACGATGAAAAATCGCTGACTTGAGTTGAGGAATTGAAATCTTCAAATTAATTTAAAATACCTTCACTACATATCATACAATACATAAATATAATCCCAGTGGGGAGTCAATTACAAATTACATTCATGCATTTGTTCGCTCAAAAACGTGGTTTGATGATTATAACTTTAGAACCATTATTGTGTCACTTGTTTTCTAAACGAGGTTGTGCGACAGCATAATGTGTCTCAAATTGAGAAATGACCAAACTGACATATGTTATTTGGGATTACTCATGGAATTCCATCGTAAAGTTCCCTTGAAACATTGCAAAGAACCATTGTAAATACATAATTCACTTATATTTACGATGCGACAATTCCAAATTAATGTTATTGCGTGCTTCTTATGTACCTACATACGTAGAATACCAACTAATAGGTAAGATACAACGACTTTAATAATTTGATTTGGTATACAGACAATAATGATTAATATTTACATAATATTCCATGTTTTAAGGTAGGTTTAGGTATATTTGAATTGTTTTTATATAGGTACTATAACATACACGCCATAAAAATAGTATTGTTTCTGTATTCTGATCTACCTGTCCTTACCCTTTGCATAAATTATGACTATTTTTTAATCTATTGACTGAACTTTGTGATTATAATAATATTGTAAAAATTCTTCAAAAACTATATTCATATTTAATATAACCCGTTGGATTTGTATTTATGCTTCGCTTAATTCGAAATTAAATTCATATTATGAATCAAACCTTGCAAACCATCGGAACCAAGGCACAGCATTATTCTTAGCTTTAGCATCGGATCTTTTTTGTTCATGAATGTCTCGACACATTTCATTTTTATTCGACTGAGGCGGTCGAGGTGTCGAAGGCAATCGTTGTGGTGTGAAATTCGGTCTGTACAATCTCTGCTGGTGCAACATTCCTGGAGAGAAATTCCTCCCAGGGAATCTTTGCATGGTTTGGACCAGCATCATTCGATGACCTCCTGGGCGAAAGTCAGGTCGAAAGTCGGGCGGTCGATTTTGACCAAAAGGCATTGGCCGCCACTGGTAATTAACAGGCCCAGGACGAACAAACATTGGGCGAATATTTTGAAATTGATGAAACCGTTGAGGTGGTAAAGTTCTTGTCTGAACCACATTCGGAATTAGCATACTTGGATCAAGTTCTTTTGCTTGTTTTTGATGATTGTGCGAGGGGAAAGAGTCAGGATAACGTTCAAGGAATTTGGAATTCTCAACTTTAACTTCACTTTCTTTCACTAACAAATTGAGTGATTTTTTTGCCACGGTCTCTTGGTTCACTAAAAGTGCGAGATTGTCTTTTTTAGGAAACATTTGAATAATTTTTGGTTTATTGTTGCTTTTTTCTGAAGCATTACTCGACGTGAGCTCAACTTCCACCTCATTAAAACTTTTTCTCTTCATCCGCGGTGTCGGGACAGGTGGTCGGCTCATTTTCCCCGATTCCATTTTAAATGAATGAGACGTCTCCCAATTTTTGTTCACCTCCACGCTGTGTTCACTCAACTTGGACACTTTCTTAGATTTGTATTTTTGATACGCTTTCCCATACTTGGCTTTTAATCCAGCCAATTTTGAATGTTTTCGTGACTCTGAAGGTTTATTCGTCGTTGTTTCGCTAGCAGAAGAATCACCCATGCGAAAGTTTTCAACTTCTAATTTTTTCTTCTTTTTCTTTCCACTGTTCCTTAACCCAAACTTCCGACTCATCGATGATTCCCCATTGAGAGAAGAATCTGATGAGTTTTTTGGCGAGGAATCTCTGGTTTTTTGTTTTCTCTGTTTTGACTTTTTCGCACTGGAGAGGAGCGAGAGTCTCGATGAGAGCTTCGTGAGTTTCAAATTGAACTTGCTCTCGTTCCTCCGCCCGAGCATTATTCCCCCCTTTGTTTAGAACTCCAAATAAAGTTAGGTAAAATGACAAATGGGAGGGAAGTTTGCGTATTATTCCACAATTCTCGAATAAAGTTTTATTGTGTTTGGACAGAGACGAGGATTTGGGGAATGAATAAAAGAGGAATGTTGTCGGGTGAGAGGAATGGAAGTGAACCGCAGGTGAGTCTGTTGAGGTTAGTTGCTGACGGAGAGATTCCTCCGGAAGTCCCCTTTTTCAACAACTCAACGGACCGAGACGTCCCTGGAGAATATGAAACCACCCTTCCCCCTCATCAGGACCTTTATATACACTCCATTTAATTAACAAGTGTCGTTACTCCCCCCTCGACTCTTGCTTAAGATCAGTTATTGTGGAGCATGGCCAATTCCCCATACATCATCTTTTTTGATCCCCCCCTTGCTCAATTTAATCCTCCCTTCATCTCCTTTTAATTGCACTATTTGCACTATTGACTCTCCAATTTTATGTGTTAAATCAACCCTTGAATCTAGAATACACGTATTCTCAAACTGAAAATCCAGATAAATTATTTTTATCCGTGTACATAAAAGCTCATTATCGACTCATTATTGAAGCAAATAATTGAAGTCATAAATTGAGTTTGGGGATTACTCAATTTCTAGTATACATTGTATTTATGTTATCCACATGGTTGAAATGGGTGGGATGGAAGGAGAATTGGAATGCAATTAAAACACATTGTTTGTTAATGTTATGAACTACAATATATTTTCATTGTAAGTTTAGAAGTGTGGATCACTTTGAATTAATTGACAGAGAATCAAAATGAGATGACTCCAGATGAAGAACATTTGTGTGATTTGGGAGGCTCCTGATTACAAATTCTCACTGTTACTGTCACAGGGAGATAATGACATCGAAAAGTGATTGCATCAGAGATTCACTGTCACTCGCTTTGGGATCCATGGATTGTTCCGAGACATTTGGTTTTCATCCAGGTTAATGGAAATCAAAATTTTCCTATACTTCTTTTTATTGCCAAAATACATTCGAATGACCCGAGAGTTCAACGATTCACCTTCCCCTATTTTCTATAATTATTCAATCTCATCCACGCTTTTTGTTTCCATTATTCACAAGCCACCATAACTAATCAGTTGATCTTTTCACTTGACATCACATAACTAATTCTATATTTATTGACTAATTGAAAACAATATAAAAAGTTTAGAAGTATTTTATGTATTTTATGATCTTGGATCTAAATCTAACTTGATCTACACAAATTCGTAAATTAAAGTGAAAATGACGATTTTAAGCTTTCAACTTCTAACGAGTTAAAAAAAATTCATATTCATCATATTGGAATTTATCTGAAAATTATTCATTCTCAAATTATAGACAACATTTTGTATTATTTTCCAAGAATAAAAGATGCAAAATTTATTGTGTTCCATTTTCATAAATACTGAAAGTTTTGATACTCCTTTGAATCATAAAAAATCACATTTTAAAATGCTTGAAATGCATTAATTTAATATGGAAGTAAAATTAAAGATAAAGACGACACAAATAAAAGTGAGACATATCGTTCATTTTATACAATTGTGCGAATAAGATGAAAGCATGTTAGATTCAATTTCTATTTTTCAATTTCAAATGGTAATAATATTACGTATAATATACCTCCGTTCTTAACTCTCTATTTAGGATTTATTGAAAATGAAATGTGTTCGTTGAAAGCAGAAACCGTGTTAATTAAATTAAAAGAACATCAAGCAAAACTGCTTAACTCTAAACGCATTAAGTCCGATTATGAAAAGAGAGTAAAAGTGTAAACAATGATGTTTAACGCTAAATAAAAGTTCAATGAATATAGATAGACCCTTGACTGATGCTTTATCAAAATAAGATCATAATGGAAGAGCTTGCCTATGTTTACACTTAAAGTTAATGTTTGAAATTAATAGAAGAATTTAATGGCAATCTTTCTAACAATCATCTTATAAAGTTTGCCTTTTATAGAGTTAGTTATAACTATTTTATACGGCTTCTTGGATCTGTTCCGCTACGTCTCCGAAGTGCACTATAATTCAAGATGATATCGGTAAGTAAAAGACGAAATGAAAGAGAGTAATAATATTAATATGAGAAGGAGGCAGTGTCATTAGCATGACTTCCGACCGTGGAGATATAGCGAGGCATTCACGGTGGAAAGAATGTCGAGAGGAAGTGTGGAAACTCTTCTGGGTTACTAGGCTCTACAATATTGAACAACTCAAATGAAGATTCTTATCTTTTCAAAAACTTACTCTTAACTTTTGCACAATTTTAATAGCAAAATGCATACTTATTCATATACTTGTATGCATTTTATTATTTATTTCACTTGCAAAGAACCTGAGTATAACTATAAATAACATACCGTGTAAGTCCCTGCATTTTAAAGATAGAAGTTAAAGTGTGCTTTACATGTTGTTACGTACCTACCTATCTTTAGTATGAAGTACATATTATATAGGTATACCTATATATAATATGTATTTATATGAAGTGCGTGCGATATGAGTAACTCTACAGATACAGACATCATTATTACCTTTACGCCTCAAAGATTAAAAAAGTGAGAGGGAGAAATTATTTTAGTACATAAATAAAATTAAAACTCTTGCGTGGTCAAACATTAAAATTCAAGAGACAAATCTTCTAATTAGCTATTAGCATAAATTCGTTTAAGTTTGACTTGTTTTAGTTCAATTAGTCATCAGCTCATCAGTCCATCATCATTCAGTGAAAGAAGTAATTAGAATAAGTAATGTCAATGTTGGGTAATGAACATCAAGCACCTAGTCTTTGGTTACTTACCTAAGTACATTTAATGGGTAATTTGTATATTTAAAAGATTAAATAATCTATTAAAAACAGCTATCGCCTTTTACAATTCTTTAAAAGCACACACCATTTTGAACAAATATTTAAAATGATCTTAAACATAACATAGGTATTCAGATATGTTCAATTAAGAGAATCCAAAATACTCAAATATAGTACATAGGTATTGTATCAATAGGCATTTGACTTCATTTACGTATCGAAAATTCATTTTTATTAAAAGCAACGTACTCAAATGACGTGCAAAGCCAATAAAATCCTAAATGAAGTTCATTGGTGAACTGAAAAGTGTTTGCGAAATTGCGGTGGCAGTGAAAATTCTCACCAGTTTCCGCCTTACTTTTTTCTCATGGAAAGAAACATTTATGTACCTTCAATTCAACTAAAACTAAATGTGTGCAAGCTTTGATATACATATTATAATTATTATTTAAATTGTTAATCTGTAGAATATCAATAATACAGATATTTTGTACATAAATATGATGATGAATCTGATGAGAGCTAACCAAAACTTTTACATTAAAATTTTGATTTATGTTTAAGGGTGTTTATGATATTTAACTCTTGGCTGTAATTTTCTTACAAATTGTATTCCAATTCACATATATGGTACATGAGCGTTGCATCACAAACATGAAGATCCCATGTTCTAGTTTTAAGATAGATTAGATAATTACTACATATTTGAAGAATTAATTTGAATAAGCATATTATGAAAATGTGAAAAAATCGTCCTTTGGATTATTTTAAATAGTCATAAAATGAATTAACATGATATCTTAAAATGATAAAATATGATTCAAATTCAACAGGTGAGCGGATGAATTTAATTGTTATTAATACAGCATGTCAGTGTATTCGCAGAAGTACAATATACATACAATCATAACTACAATTGTGAATTCAGTACTTTACAGAAAAACAATGTGTGCCATTTGACCTTACCCTTATATGATGAATCCAAATTCCACTTTCAGCAGAACAATAGATCAACTCAAATATTAACTCTTTTTATAAACTTCCTCTGTGGATGTATAAACTTTAATCATTTTAGTAGCACCAATATATAATTTCATTGACACTCTGAACCTACTTTAAGCTTTAAAATTTCAACACTTTCCATTCACAATATTTATTAATGTTTTAGAGTTCTTTTAACAAGTTTTCGCACCGACATTAGAATTTTTGTAAACTCCAAACAAGTGTCAATGGAATGAATTTCTAAATTATGAGGAATGTTCGTTTTTAATTGTTGGTCAACTTGAAGATTAGCAAATTATCTCGGTTGTATTTCACTTTGATTGATGATGTCGCACGGACTTAATGATGATATTAAAGGATTAAATTTCGGGACAAGTAAAGAATAAATTAAATGAGTTTGTCCTCTCTTGGGAGTGAGACGATGTTTGAGGTTCAACTGGAGAGTTTCCCACCTGGCAGGTCTATTCACCTATCCTTATGCATGTGAATTGAAGAAGGTACTACTCCCTCTCACATCAGAGCAGGTAGGAGTCCATTGTTAAGTGCAGGGACGTCTCTTTTATGGTCAAACACCTGAATGTGCCCCTCGGCCATCACCAACAGCCCACAACCCTACGAACAACTCCACCACAATTACCCTTCAATGCTCTTTCCTTAACCATAGCTGATCCACGGAATTCACACATATCAAAAATCATCATCATTACACGAAACCTCACTAATAATTCTCTATCGTAAAGATTATATATAACATTCATGGTAGATATTATGTATACAAGATGCCTTGCAAGATATCGTGATTATGAATGAGTACTAATATATCAATTTTCTGGATATCTCATGAAATAACTAATATAACATGAAATGCGAAATTATTTTAAATTAAAAATCCTAAATATTTATATTCAATTCAATATATTTAGTATTTCAATTTAGATTTGATGTTGCAGAATATTGTGCTAGTAGTTATGTATATGATGGTATACCCAAGTACGTATGGTATGTGGAAGTGTTAAGTTTATGATCCTAGTTTTTAAACGATGATTATCGTTATCATTTCAGTAAGGTTTGTAATTTCAAGTTCTTTCATTCACCATCAGTTAGAAGCCATTAAGTTTTAAGTTCTCTTAATGATCATCTCGCGGCTAAAAAAAGTACGTGATAATTGCCACGTGTGCCTTGTCCAACTTATCTATTTAAGGATGAAATTCTGAATTAAAAAATTAAAGAATCACCATTTTAACATCCCACTTATTATCCCTTGTTAATTAAATTTTTACATTTTTAGCAGGAGTAAAAGTGCTTTACTCTTACTATCAACTAACACATTCTATCTTTTTTTGTTAAAAAATTAAACTTAGTTATAAAAATTAAGTATGTAGTTAACGCTGCTGGCATTAAGCTCATATATCATACCTACCATTAGTACTACAGGCTACAGGTATAAATGGTATAATATGATAGTAGATTATAATGCCAACTCGTTGTCTAAATGTAAGAATAGGATTAGGTAAAAACATTTACAAATAATAAAATATTGATAATTCATAGAGTCAGTGTAAATGAGTGTGCGTACATACCATAGAGTAAGTTCTACCCATAAATAAATCATCTTTCCTGACATAATTTTTATTAGTTATTATTGAAATTATCAGGTTTCCGTTTAAGGGAATGATTGTATTTGATATATTCTTTTAGATAATATTGTACTCACATTTTTATAAATTTCCCTAACATAATAATATGTAACTAACCATAAATATTTATATTTCTGTTTGTGATATAAGTAAGATTGGCTTTATACCAAATAAAGATACGCTGACAATCAAATAACAAAAATTTCCACAATTCTGACAAGAGTCGTTGTCTTTTAAATATGAAAAGCTTTCACGTGTTTTCTTGAAAGAATTCAATTTAGAAAATGTGGTTTAAAATATTTGACAAACACTTAAGTCGACAAAAGCACCAGACACGTGATATGATGAAACATGATAACCGAGGTGAATCGTAAAAGGCAAATGGAAAGAAATCTTTTCCAAAAGATTTCTTTTAATGCTTTTAATGGTAATGTTAGTAATGTACCTTCCTAATCCTTCACGCTTCTTTTTTACAACACAAATTTGTGGATTTTCCTTACATTTCAAACCTATTGCATGAAGGATGTGTGTGTGTGTGTGTGTGTCTTTTGACTCTTTTGACGGTTAAGTATTAGAAAAGGCATCAAATTTTCATGCTTTGACTTTAAAAGCATATACAGTAAATAAATAAAATACTATAGTATATGTATGCAATGTGGCAAAAGTGCATTAAGACCAGAAAGGATTAAAATGGAAATATTAAACCTTAATTGGAAAGGGAAAAAATGGATGAATAAACAGGAGAAAGGTACAATCTTCTTTTAAAAGAGTATTAAGAAAAGAGTATAAAGTAAATGAATACTAACCAATATTTATTTGATTGCCCTCTCTTTGGGACATAAATGTTACATGAATGTAATATGTAAATCTTTGACTTGTGATGTATCGTTGTTTTATACGATGTATGCATGCAGACTTGCAATAAGGATTTTAAGCGGATGTTATACGAGCTATTGTTAAGATTTGAACTTCAAAATTTGTGAGAAAAACCAGTTGTGTGGATATGAAATTACAATTTGCAACCTTCATAGAAAAATCCCTTAAGAAAAGACTTGTTTATTATGAGCGGGTTTGAAATAAATTTATCATATTTACCTGATAGGTGAGTTTGGCAGAATCTTATCCCATCCCACGACGGACACTCCGAAGATAACCGTACTCAAACACACCCAGATACCAAGGATTAAAAAATACATTTTTGAAAAATTTTAAATAACTTTTGATTATCTTTCCGCAAGGTTCTCTTATCTTTATAATATATTCTCTGGTGGTGAATTTATTAAAAAAGTATTTACATTAGACTATTAATATAAACTTGAAAATTAATCACGTTATGTTTTTATCACGGTCTTGAACTTTAAATCTTTTAATATTATTTAGTAGATTTGAATTTTTTTATGTACAGGAAAAATAGAAAAAACAAAAGAAAGTAATTTAAAAAGTTACTGTCAAACACTCATTTTCTTAGTATGGATTTGTCCCAAACTCTTATTTTCTACACACAACGCACACTTGAATAAAATTATAATTTAACTATCACATTCACAATTTTGGGGATTTTTAAAGGTAATTTTAACAAAATTCAACGAGCGATTTATAAATATTTTTAATATTCAAGTTGAAGCAAACTTATTTTTAAAATTAAATCTAAATGCAAGGAAAGTGCTAAAGAATACTATTTAAATTAGTTATTTTCCGATTGCTCAAGAATTTTCTAAAAAAAATCCCTCAACGATTATTGTGGTTATTGACTAATAATACTAACCTTCACTTTGGATTATTTTAATGTTGGGAATGTAGTGCAAGAGTATTAATGATGGACCACGCAGTTTCCCTCACATCCTTCTCAGGGAAATGTTGAAGTGAATTTAAAAGGGAGTCTGTTTTAATGACCGCGTGTGGTGAGCCGAAGAAGTTCTTCCTTAACGAACTATTCGACTGTGGAGAAACAAGCTGAAGAATCTCCATCAACTCCCATAGTTCTCAAAACTCATTTCACTCTTCCTCAGGAACTATAAATTATGAGGGAGATGATCTTCATTGAACTCTAGCGCTTATTAAATCCACAATGACTTTTAATTCCTTTCTCTCTTATTCCTCAATTTGAAAAGAAATCTCCGTCTTTTCTTGATTCTTTCACACAAAAAAACTTTGGATATTCCGAATAACTTGAAATACAAAAATCTTGAAAGGGTTTGAAATATAAATAGCTAAGTGTAATTGAATGACTTTCAAGAAGTGATTTGAATAGTTGGATCTTTAAATATAAACTGACATCTCAAGTTGGAAATATAGTAAATAAGGGGGAAATTGACAGAGGATCGTCAAATAAAGTATGGTTGATGAATAAATAAAATTAAATGAGGTTAACAACAAAGTTCTCTATTTCACTACACGATTGCTCAGATCCGTCAAGTGAGAAGAAATAAAGAGCGCAGATTAATAGGGAAATGTTTAGTGTGCACTTTCTCAATTCCTTGGGGTTAATATTTAGCCGATTCGCTTGACCAGGAGGAGGAATCCATCTTCATCATTTGCTTCTCATTCATAGAGACTCACACACGGCGCAATGAGGAAAAGCTCAAATTGCCTCCCCTTGAACGTATTTTAATTTATAAACTCTCTCAACGACTGCTGCGGTGAAAATGATCACGAAATGGCACAGGTGATTTAGTAAAGCATTTATTAATAAACTTCTTATCAGACCTCACTTATGATAAACGTACAAGATAATTTAGAATGAAAACGAGTTTCACTATTCAAAATCATACAATATACAATTGATTCATTTGCCCTCGTTTAATCAATTTTTACACATATAGACAGGTAATCAAGTGTTGTAAGGTCCATACAAAATATAATGTCATACTTACAAAATATGTCACATTTGTGAACTTTCATAATAGGATTTTTTCACGATTTAGTTAACAATTTGCATTCATTCTTAAGATCATGCTATACAATTTACTTATGCTATAATGTTAAAAGTAATTTGTTTCTTCACAATTTCAGATTTAAATAGTTTACCTAAGAGTAATTTTTTAATATAAGTCAAAAATATACATTATTTATTAGGGAGCTTTATATTAAAGAGATTACATTTTCAGTATATAATCCATTCGTTTTTATCTTGAAATCATAATTATACTTAATCTGTTGTATTTCATCTTTATCATATTAGCTTGATGACTAATTACCTATATGTACTTGGGCTTACATACGTTATATCATAGCTTTCAAAAAAGTAAGTATTCATACATATTTATTAATGATGGTTAGGTTGTGTGAAAAGAATTTTAATCCAACTAAACTGATTGACTTACGAAAAAGGGATTTTCTGCGAGTTTTGCAATATGCTTGAATATGTAGTATGTATTTTTAATATAAACCACGAATATGTAATTCTGTTAATTCACCAACGATTAGAATCTGGCAGCTTTAGCCATTTGATAAAGAGTGGATTTTGACGAGATTCGAGTGGTATTTTAGATTCTCTAATAGCTATACATAATCTCTTATTGTTTCTTTTATGCCTCAATTATAACATTTTAAAAAGTTGACAACTCAAATGTCAACCACACAATATTTGTACGTATACCTGTACCATATATATATATATATACATAAGTACTATTAGGTTTTTACGTAGTAACTAAAATGTTTATAGGTACTATGAGTAGAGTATAATGTAATAAATGGTTTTTTAATTGGCAATAGTAGCCAATTACTGAGAATACATAATGTTCTATACTGTAGGATTTATAATTTGCTTATTGTGAATTCTGAATAGAGACTAGTGATCCCCAAACCTGGGCACAAATACGAATATTTTATCAAAGGAATTTTAAAGGAATTTTAACACCAAAATAAAAATTATTTTATCTTCAACATTTTGGCGAATTTAAATTAACCTATATTTTTGAATATGGGAATGAGTGCTTAAGTAGATTTAAGAGATTCTTCTTGATATGTCTTCTCTCATTGTCAGTCAGCATTACTTTATTACAGAGCAAAGATTACTTGCTTATAATATATTGTTGAGTTCTTTTTGAGTGAGAAGATTTCTACCCCCTTCGGTGTCTCAACAATAACAATGAAATTCACGACCTCAAAATTCATTTAATGTTAAACGGGACTTTCGAATCGAATATATCAATATGACAATTCTAAATACTTCAATCTCAATAGTCATTTTTTGTCATTTGAGTTCGCTATACTCTTATTAGTTCGCTATACTCCAATTTGGATAGAAATATTATTAATTCTGTTTTATTTTTAATTTAATAGTTTGTTAAGAATAATGAACCTTTATAAATTATCTTTATAAATTATAATGTATGCAATATCTACATTGTATGTAGGTACATGTAGAGTACAATGTATTTATGCGGTGTCATTGTTAATACCTATATTTTTCTCATAGAATTGCATTTAATCTAAAATATTTTTTTGCTCGGTTTAGAAAATAGATGAATACAGCATATATTATGTGTATAGTAAATACAATTTTATAAAAAAATCTGCAAAGAAAGGAGACAAAGAAAACAGAAGGCGCATTTTAGTATTCGGAGTCATCTACCAAAATCGCGTGATACTGGACATACTTTTAACATATAACCCCTTTGTGTGTGCGAATCAATTCCCCTAAGATGTAAGACTACACTCGAATCCCCTATCTCCCATTTGCTCCTCTTTACATCCGTGCTTCTCACATGTATTCACTAGCTCACTACGCTTAAATGTGGTGAATTTAAACTACATTATTAAATAGATAATAAGTATTTGAATTTTTGTTTGATAAAAATATAAAATAATTACTGTTAAAGTAATTAAACGTATTTAATTTGGAAATTTGATACAATACTCCGAAAACTTCCATTCAATTCTTCTAAACATTTTAAACATTTTAATTTTATAACAAAGAGAAATTGAAATTTTCTTTGTACTTTTACTAATAAGGCCAATTAGGTCAGTTGTGTTAATATAAGTTAGAGGTTTAATTTTGTGAAAGTTGTGTTTGGGATGCAGCTGACCGAGTGAATTATGAAATTCAACAATGGCTGTCGTCAAAATTCCAGAACAGAAACTCATCTTGTGTGGAGAATACGGAGTAGGGAAAAGCAGTTTATTCAGGAGATTTGCGAATAATTCGTTTGTTGCAGCAAATGATAGAAAATCAACATTAGGATTAGATTTCTATTCTAAAGTCTATTCATGTGAAGCGAAAGATATCAAGGTAAGACATTTTCAATTGTCACAATTAATAGAATCATCGATTCAAATTGTTTAATAATTTTTATTTTGTGAAATTATTTTTAATACTATTTGCAGTTGCAATTATGGGATACTGGAGGAATGGAGCGTGTCGCATCGGTCACATCAAGCTATTATAAATTTGCTGAAGCAGCTATCCTCGTCTTTGCTCTTGATGACATTGACTCCTTCCATGCTCTCGCTCAACATTTACTTGAAGTAATTTTTATTTATTTTATTCAAGATTACTTACTAAAACACTTGTAAAATAAAAATATTAAGCAAAAGTTTGTTATATCTTTAATTAAAATTGTTGTTTTTATCAAGGTCGTATCGTACGCAGAAAATGCAAAAATTTTTATTTGTGGGAACAAGTCAGATTTAAAAGAAGAGATTAGTGAAAATGATATCGAAACATTCTGGTATGATAAAGAATTTTTATAACTAAATCCTAATATTATATGCATAAAGTCATTTAATTTTACTACCGTTTGCTTTTAGACTAATTTGTATCTAAAAAATTATTAGATAAATTATTAGAAACATTATTAATAATATTGTTATATATTTTATTATTATTTATAGTGAACAGTGCCATACACTTATAAGCGGTGTATTCAAGACATGTTGTAAGACAGGCGAAGGTGTAAATGAGATGTTTGAAGAAATTGCAAAACTCTGTGCCGTGTCAAACAGCTCAAGAATGGATCTTCAGTCAATGGAAGAATCAGATTCATTTAAGGTCACTTATTACAACAATGTCGAACCAACCGGTGGGCAAAACGACAATGACAACTGTTTGTGTTAAATAACCATAACTTAAAAACCAGTAAAAGCTTGTATTAATTTAGCACAAAATTATTGAATTATCTTAAAATAAATTTTTGGTAATACTTTCGCATTCGCATTTTATTGTTAGTATCAATTCACAGAGTATTTTATATATTATCTTCTTACAATATAATGCCCTAACCCCCAACTCTGTAAAATCTACCTATTTTAAATTGATTATGTATCTCTATAATATTATTTATAGAATCGAATTAATTTTATAAAAAATGAATTGATATTAACATTAAGAATAAGTTAATTATAATAGACTTTAGATTATAACTATAATTGGTAATTTGGTCCTATCTGATATATAGATATCAGCATGATGTGCGAATGTAATGGTTGTGTAGATTACCTTTAAAAGTGCTGTACTCATTTAGAATTTTTAGCAAAAGATTCATATATTTATATTTGTAATTTGATACAATGAAATGTTTAGAATTTCCTAAGAGTTTTAGTTAGTATTTGTACAATATTACATAAATCTTGTTCTATAATTTTACTTACCAGCTTATGACTATCATAATTGTTGGTACAGTATATATGGTATATTACATTCTCAATATTTATAGCACGTAAATTGAGATTTACAATATAATGCGGAATGTGTTTGCCAATGAACTCTATGTAAAGATTCGGGTGAGTTTGTAATCATTATGTATAAATGTAGTTAAATACTTCAGGAGCTCGTTTCATCGGACACTTTTAACTTATTATTTTGGAAATTTTGACCAAAATCGTTTCATCGGAGAATTCAAAGTCAAAATTCAGTTAAAAGTACATAGTAATAAGTTAAATATTTCCAAATGTGTTTCATCGAAACGCTTACTTTTAAAATAAACTTTTAACTTTTACTTTATAATTGCAAAGTATTGAAGATACTTTGCGATACTTTTTAAAATCACATAAACCACAATTTCAACTCTTCTAGCGTTTCCAATCTCTTCCAACTGTTAGATAAGTAACTAAATATTATTATTTATATTTAAATGAATAAATGTATGTACTTAAAAAGTGTTTATTATGCAATTAAGAATCTTTAGTAATTTTGCCTATTTTGTAAATTATCCCTGTTAATGTGTTTGCAATACCTTTGATGACGATGACTAATTGGATGAAAAGGTGAATGAAGTCAAGCTGAGGAATACGATATTCGATGAATGGAAATTGATTTGAATTCCTTTGGATTCAATGCTTATAAATTGTCAGTGTTACAATCTATTATACTTTGCAAAGTAACTTTTTACTTTGGAATTAATTCAAAGTAACTTTTTACTTTGGAATTAATTCAGAGTAACTTATTTTTTGTGATGAAACGCATTTACTTATTACTTTGAATTAATTCAAAGTTAAAAGTTAATAGTCAAAGTGAGTTTCCGGTGAAACGAGCTCCAGGTGAAAACAATGAAATTTAAAACAGAAATTAGAAATAGGTATTATCTGATACTATATATGTACATATTTCAATATAACACCTTACATAACTAATTAATTACGTCGCATTATTTACCCTACGTTTGCTTTTCTAGTCTAACAAATTATGTGTTTATTGAACGTTTGTACAGGTTTGGATACGTATTGATAAGTATATCAATATCACTTGTTTATAAATTAATTGTCTTCATTTTTAACTAATAAACATGTAACAATAAATTAACCAATTTCTTTCTCACATTGTGAAGTCATTTTAATCCATATCAGCACCAAAATAATTTTTCTTTACTCTACTATTTATTACCTGTTATTAAGCAATAAGCTATACGGATGCATAATTATTGTGGTACTGACCATGAGTAGGATTGTTAATCTTCTGCATTTCACTTTGGTATATTATTAATTTTTCATAATTTGAATATTAAATTTTTATTAAAACTTTTCTCTTCCCCGATAGCATAGGTTGGTTTTGGGGCTTATACTGATGGTGAACACATAATATGTTATGTACATCTATCCAATATTTGCAGTATATAATTTGTTATTTAGACGTTTAGCTAAGGCTATGCGTTTGTAAGACAAAACTATATTTAATTATAATGCCACGGTTTTCTGCTTTTCCATCTTTTATACAAAAAGCGGACAGGTAAGTTAAAAAGATAATAATATGGGCAGGGGTTCTGCCCCAAGGCCTTTGAATCCTTTTTTCAACCTGTCTTATTTTATTCAAAGTGAACCCGCATCTGCATTTGAGTGCTGAACTTCTTCAAGGAAAAATTCGCCCTTTGTTCCCAGAACCTTTCATAAAAGTTAAAATCAGTTAATCCTCTTGTGAAATTATAGCTATTTTGATTAAATAATTAATAACCAAATAGGGTTTTTCTTCAACAACTCCAAACAAGAAAAGGATTGGCTTGACATAATATGAACACATAACATACTTTTTAATTGGTAAAGATAAATCTCTCACATCTCTCATATTTTAATCATAATATTAATTAATATAAATTAAAAGAAATCTTACTATACAGTTTAATCCGCTAAGAGGTTGACATAGGGGAAATGAAAGTGAGTTAGTAACTTTGGATAATCCTCAAATAAACAAAAAAAATGAATTTTGAAAAATGAAATTCAAATATTATCAACATTTGCGAAGATAGTAGGAAGCGAATTTTCTTCAACAAATCATTCAAACGTGTCAAAGCACTTCAATTACAACATTCGGCCACGTCCGAGATGGATTAGAGCAACGATCATTTCATTGTTTGTTTCAAAATGGTGCTCAGTTTGAGCACTAAGACTACTCTTACGCTAATTAGATTTTTAAAATTAAAAGTTTTTGTTTATTTGAGGATTATCCAAAGTTACTATATTCTATTCAGAAAATCCGTGCAGGTGAGTTTGAAAAACCCGCACATAATTTCCAGAGATACGAATTTCAATTTCACTGTTACTATTAATTGTAGTATTGCATATGCAATATTTAAACCAATTCATTACCCATCAACAAAATACATAACATAACTATTTCAATAACATTTCATTGCATTTGAATTTTATTGATGTTTTAATGAAACAATAAAATAATGAAATTGAGGCCAAAATATAAAATAAACATTAAACTTTTTCAAAAACAGTATAAATTAGCATTACTACAATTAATAGTAACAGTGAAATTGAAATTCGTATCTCTGGAAATTATATGCGGGTTTTTCAAACTCACCTGCACGGATTTTCTGAATAGAATATAACTCACTTTCATTTCTCCTATGTCAACCTCTTAGCGGATTGAACTGTAGATAAAATCATTAAATAATTTTTTCCTAGAATCTGTCAAACTGAACCATGAGCGTGAGTTTAAACGGACAAGTTATTCAAAAGTTGTATGGAATCATCTGTGATTTCCTACAAGCACGTTACAATGGGAAGATATTTACCCTTTCGGCTCTGAGCATTGAGCCAGGATCTGCCTTGGGTGAAAACTATCTCTCTTGCATCTTCAAAGTTAAATTCACTTGTAAAGCAAATGAAAATGAGCCGGAATTCTTTGACCTCATCTTCAAATCCCAATTGATAAAGAATGAAGTACAGGCCGACATTGGGGCCAAATTCTTTTGGAACATCATGTTCATGAAAGAGAAGATGATCTATTCGGACATTATTACCAAGCTGGTGGATTTGAATGGCGGAAAGAACATGGGTCCAAATTTATTGCATTTTTATTCGGAAGAAGAAGAATATTCCTGTTTGCTTTTAGATAACCTCATCTCACTTGGATATGAAATACCGAAATCTGAAGGAGACGCGTTGTCCATTGAAAATGCTAATTTGATCGTACGAGCACTCGCATGTTTCCACGCGCTATCATTGGGTGAATTTTATATTTTGGTTAATAATCTACATTTAAACATAACACACATATTATTCATTATGATTTGCATGTTGTCCAACGATAATATTATCCCTATTGTAACTTTGGTTTTAAATTCATAAATATTCATATTTTATATTAGCAAATGAATTTTTTTCGCATTCTACCATATTAATTTGCTTATATTAACTAAAATAACCTTATTCTCCTTATTATTTTAAAAGTTAATTAAGTTTAAAATAACACATCTTTCCCTATTAAATTTGAAACATTTTTTCCCAGTCTAGAAAATAATAAATTAATTGAGCTTACGAATACATACTGTCTATATGAAGTTATTTTAACTCGATAGATAAACCTTTAATTGATACAAGAGTCATTTTTAATCCACAATCTCCATATTTTTCAATGAGTTAATTGAATTATTATTTTCAAGATTAATTAAATTCCTTAATTTATGGCAATATGACTTAATCCTGCGACAGGTCTAATATATTAGATTTATAAATTGGATTTTAAATCGTTCTGCCCCAACCAACAGCACTCCAGCCCTCAGCCGCATCCCAAACAAATATTTTTGAAGATTAAATTAACCATTCTATTAATATTTAATTATACTCACTGAAAAGTAGGGAGATTCTGAATTAAAAATTACTTTTATATCAATCAAAGATGTAGAATTCAAATAAAAATAGTTCCACGTTGTCAATATTCAGTCTTTAGCGAGAATTTTTTATTTAATTTGAAAATCAGTTAAAACATAATATGCAAACTATAATATGAGCTTTTAAAATTAACTATTAATGTACAATATTACTCCTAATATTGTTATTCATAGGTATGTGATTTAAAAGCCATGTACTTTAAGGCGTGAAACAAGAAGTAGAACCCTTAAGAACACTCAAAAATAGGACATAGGACCTTTGAGCACTTTTAAATGAATTGTTATTCAATATATTGGTTTCCAGTAATTCTTTCCTTTGTTCTCTCTCTTACTTTGGATTACCACGAGCTGCGAATAGCTCCAATACGCTCGACAAGAATTGGTCTATAAAATTTCGCTTTAAGCTCTCCATTGACTTTAATCGTTTCAATCGATTTTACCCACCGTTTTCTTTATTTTAAGGTTTTTAAATCAATCGGCTTTTATTACAACATAGGCGAAAATTCCCTCCATTTTCTAACACAAAAATACATATAAACTTTAGCGCAGTTGTTTTGATACATCTATCCTATATTTTCATAAAAATTTTAAAAATGACGAAAGACAAAATGTGCTTTATAAAACATTAAGTTACATAAATGTTGACAACTTTCTTTATATGTAGTTTTAGAACATGGTGAAGATCAACAACCGATTCCAGAGAAATATGAATTTTGCAGTGAGAAGGCCGAAATGATGTTTTCTCCTATGCTGGACACAATGAAGTCCTTCATAAATAACTCTTATTTGGGAGTCATAAAGTTAGCAGAAAAGTTCAGACCCGATATTGTTTCTCGTCTTCAACGAATTCACCAAGAGAAATCCGTCTGGGAGCGTCTTGTTTCTTTCACTCGACCCAACGTTTCCTCGTTCAATTGTCTCTGTCACGGAGATGCTCGGCTTAATAACATTTTCATTAAAAATGGCGTCGTGAAATTCATCGACTTTCAGCTTGTCCGCTACACTTCGCCAATCACCGATATCCTGTACTTATTATATTTTGGAGCTACGCGAAAAAGCTCAAGGAAAAAATCTATCAAAGAAATCCTATCGAATTATTACGAGGAATTTCGTAAGGTGCTGAATAATCATCCTCAAGTTTCATTTCCACGAGCCATTCAAGACTTCAATTTTCAAAAATTGGAAGAGGAATATGAAACCATGAAATTGTTTGGTTTCCTTATTGCAATGACTTTTTTGCCACTTGTTTTGAATCATAGTGGAGATGTTGAGAAGTCAACCACTGAAATGAGCGATCAAGAGAGAGACGCCTTTATGAACGATAGAGCAGAATTAATTTTAAGAATGGGAACTAATTTTCAACCGTTACGAGAAAGAATTTTTGAAACTTGTGATGAAATGATTGAGGGAAATGTGATTTAATCAAAATCTAAAGTTTATTTGATTTCATAAACAAACGAATCTCTACAGGTATGTATTGTTGTAGTATTAAAAAAGGTGCTTACAAAACTTGTAAAAAAGCAATATAATTTTAATTAACTTGTATTTTACTAAATTTTATCTAAATACTAAAAATATTAGTAAATAAGTAAATGCTGAACGTATGTAATAAATAATAACATTTAAATACGTTTTTAAACTATTTCATTTTATTTTTCAATTTGTATAATACATAATTTTAAAAAAGTTTTATTTAACTTTTCAATAAACTTTTTAAACATAATAATATGATTTTATTTCAAAGTATATAATAATTACATTAAATAATGTTCATTGAATCAGATTTAAGTTCCAATTAAATTTTGAAGTGGAACCGAAGTTTTCGAGTTTGTCGTCATATTTGTCGGTTCAATATACAAGGTTCATTGTGAATTCAGGTCATTCTTTGGACGAGGAATTTCTGGAATATAATTTCTGTGGGCTTCTGAAGTGGCATGTGAAGAGGAAACTCTCTTGACTCTCCCAGAGAAAATGATCGATAGACTCGAGTTGATTCCTAATTTCAGCTCTCATTCCTTTTATCATCTATCCAAATACATGAGATCATCTTTCTTCCAGTAAGCCAATATGGCAAACCCAGAGATATTACATATTGTATATTATAAATTTGTAACCTTCCATGATACAAATTCATCTCTGGTTTTACAAACATGGTAATTTAAAATGATGTCATCTGGTCAATCAAATAGCTCATAAAGTCAACTGTGCATCACTCTTTCATTCAGAATTGAGATAATAAAAAACTTCACTTGCTCAAAGCACTTAATTGCTAACACTAAAATAGTTTGTAGTGATTTTAATTGGCAAATAATCTTTCCAACTTATTTAATCTGACATTCTTATTCATTCATTTCTCAAATACAAGTCCATTTAAATCAAAAAATAAATGTTTGAGTTAGATAAACCCATTCTTAGAATCCATTAGACCAAGTTGTGTATCACGAATAAGTAGCATGATTTGCAAATAAATAGAAATTGAATATACAAAGATGTAAAGTATGTACATACAATAATAGAACGTCTTAATTTAATTTTATCATTTATAGTTTCTGGAAAAATGCAAATTTCGTCGTTTGATGCAATCTATGCAAATTAAACGATTAATCTTCACAATACTTACAAGATATACGAGGTGTTATTCGTTTTAGCAATAGATTAAGTATTATTGTTTTATGGATAAGTGTGCTATATATCTTTGAATGTATAAAGATTTAAGATTTTATGAGAATAATGGAACAAATGAGAAAAACATTATAATCTTCCTCTTCTTCCTTCCGTACCATTTCAACTTCTTCTTCATTTACTTAAAAACATTTTCATTCTCATAATCTCAAGGTATTTTTAGTAAAAATAACTCTCATTCAAGAAATTTATATTCAAGATCTTATCGAAATTAAGTATTATTTTCACTCTCATTGTCAGTCAATCACTTAATGTTTTGTTAAACAATGCCTAAAAGTACAAATATAAGGTAAATGCTAATAGGTAATAATACAGAGAAGTTTACTGAATAACAAACAAATACGTATGTACAGATAGTTTAAGTGTTTTTAATGCTTGGGCTTATCAGTTGAAGATTTTTATTGAATTTCTCTCCGAGTATAAGTAATAATGTATTTAATAAAGAACCTTTAACAATTAATTAAAAAGGCTATTTTTTACAAATGCGTATAGTACTTAATATATGTAATGTATTGTACTAAACAAAATTTATAATTCGGCATTAGTAGGTTTTGCAATGTTGATTTTTATATACGAATCCAGGTCATTTGGATTAGTTTGAGAGAGAAATTCATTTCGTCTGTAATTTGAATCTTCTATTCTTTGTTTCATTTCGCTGTGTCTCTGAAAAGGTTAATTAAATCCGACAGCTACCTTCATGTTCTTCACACAAGATTCATCTCATCAGCAAGAAATCAGAGGTTATGCTGATGTCATCCCATCTAAATACAAGTATCTAAATACTATACATACTACCTATGTAATCTAAAAGCATTCTAAACAGTATTAGTAACATAGAACATTCTACACAGGTCTAAACTTCTACACTTGTCATGGACGGGGACACATTGGACACGGTATAGTGTAGTAACCCATTTACATTTGTTAATTAAATGAAACATTGTCATACAACTGAAAAAATACATACAAATGCTTCTGAACATTCACACACATCCATGGTCAATTAAAGTACCGGGATGCTGAATACACCAACAATATGAATATACAGATACCAAATACAGATACCATATATAACTTTTTTTTATCGTATATGAGTTTATTGTAATTTTTTATATGTTTTTGGATGTATTTATAAAATTAGCTAGAAATTGCACGTTATAAATATAGTAGGATAAATATACTTCCTATCTACTACCTACATAATGTAAACACTTAAATATTTAAGTCGAAGAATTCTTTCATCATTCCTTCCGCCACATTCAAATAAAAGAGTTCTAAGAAATGAAGAAAATGGAAAATTCTTAACATCTCCTCTGGGTGGTGACAAATTTCACGGACATTATTCTCTTAACTTTGCTCCTTCAAATTCCCGTCTATGTAATGTTACTAACTATGTTTAAAATTAGGTTATGAAGGAAACGCCACTAGCTGATATCGAATGAGGTAGCACTTTGCTTTGTAATTAGCGCTAATTATAATTATCAACTACTAATATTATGTAATCTTGTTTGTTATGTAGGAAAAATAATTAAAACCATTAAATCTCACACTATGAAAGATTTGATAATCCAAATGTTCACTTAATTGTAAATAATATTTGTCACATAATACTCAATACATTCGTTTCATACGTAGAATGTCGATAATACCCGGGACACTTGAAGATTCGTATTTATATCTATTGTAAATACAGGGTTTATGTGATCAATTCAAAGAATTAAAATCTATCTGTAGATGTACGGTACAGTACAGATAGACACATACATAATTTCTATTATCCATATTAAAAATTACATAAGATTACATATTACTTATTTATTTTTATATTTAATTATTGTGTCTATCAATCACGCAATTATTGTAAATAATTTGTCTAAATAGTTTATCAACAATGATCAAATAGTACAAAAAGTAATTACTTTTAATTTTTATTGAACTAAAAAGACATTGATGAATCTATGAACTTTATTTTGCAAGAGTAGCAGTTTAGTAGAAATACTAATCAATAATTATCTTTTTATGGATAGTTTGAAACTAACAAATTAAATTACCCTTATAATTCATAATAATTTTCATATAAAGAAGAAGGAATATATGAGAAATATGTACGCAATAAATGTGCTTTATTGAGAAGGAGACATCGAATGTGTCAAGTAAGAGAGATTAGATGTCAAAAACAAAATTGATGATCAAACTCCAGAAGGCCTATCCAAGTCTTAGTTGTTCGTATAATCATCGTCCCATTGTATAATTGCGTAGTAAACTTGATCATACAGCAGATTCTCCCCCATTCAAGCTACATTTAGCCGACCGGAATAATATTCCCCTTCTCTTCATTAAGATCTTGGAGAAACTCTACAACTTTCAGGGGGCTCCGAGTTTGTAAACGGACGTGCAGAGTTAATGTAATGATGAGAAGATTCTCAAAAGATACGTGAGAGATGAGAATCAAGAGTGGAGACTTTCTTCCAAGATTCTTCCATCTCATTCCTTCAACACTCATTTGAATACACAAACATCCACACCACTCAAATGAACAAAAGACAAAACCTTAATTTACAATTTAATCTGAGTAAGTCCACTATGCCATAAATTAGTTTTAAGATAAATAATTCTTCAGCCAATATTCTTTATGTCAAAACAAATGAAATTAAGTTAAATTAATTTTTCAAAGAGGATACAATTACAATTATTAATTAATTTTAATCCTTTTTAATTAGAGGTAAATATCTTGTCCTGTACTATAGAATGTATGTAATTTACGATAAGAGTCATAATAAAGTGCTGTTATTTCCAACCCTCATTTGTTATTAGAAGAAAATAATTGAGAAATGAAACTGAAATGACTCTTGTGTAATAGAGATATAAAGTGGTATTGTGGGCCGTTATTAATTAACGGGGCATGATCCATCATAAAAGAACCTTCTACGATTAAGACATTCTGGGGAAGACATAAATAGGGAGGCAGGGTGGGTGAAATAAGATTCGTACATTACTCGGTTTAACCCTCCTATTCTCACCATCCGTGTCTCGGAAAAACTTTGAGAATGTCTGTTGTTCAATATTAAATCCACTTTTTTCTTTGGGAGCGAGAGAGAAAGAGAAAAGTTTGTTTTGTCTGTGATAATAATAAGAGAGTATTTTCCTTCATCTCCTCCCCTTACCCTTTCAATATCCTCATCTTGAGCTGAGGTCGAGCGTAAACATAAGTTAGTTGTTTTCTACCTTTATGACTTTCTTTTCCTATTAGTGATAGCCATTAGGACAACACTGGGGTTTCTTTTTTCTGTCATTTTTCTTATCTCTTCTCCTGCATTTCACAAAGCTTGATCCTTTTCTTAATCTTTCAACTTCACAACTTGTCCAAACTACCATAGCCTTTTATTATTGCTTTAATATACCGTTGTCGCAAGTAGGAAAGATAAAATTGCAATGAATGACTCCAAGTCTGAAGTAGATTTAAAATTGTAAAAAAGGAGAAAGAAAGAAAATCTGAAATTGTAAACAAGAAAAGGCAAAACGGAGTTTATAATAAATAGCATGAATTGGATTCAGTTCGGAGAATTGTTGCGGGATTCTTCTTAGCAGGTCCTCGACGGGTGGGGAAGGACGGAGGAGACCCGAGAGCGTAATTTTCATTCCTCACCTCAGATGAGAGAAAAATAGAGGGATCAAGTAATACAAGGAAAGAGATACATTGTTGACTTCACTTCTTGGGATACGCCTTAAACCATGCCATTCCTCTTTTCCAAACAAATAACTGTCCATGAAGACTTAATACCGAGTACCCAACTGAAATAAATATTGTATACTTGTTTAAAAAATGCATCTAACAATAGAAAAAGTTTTGTGGGCTTTTCATTTGTAAAAGATAGAGATATAGTGTATATGGGAGTGGGATATTCTATCGTAAGAGTCCAATATGTATACGACGATAGAAAGTACATAATTTCGGTGATATTTATGTACCCACCATTTTATATACATACTATATAGACAGTTGTAACAAAATTCAGGTCATCTTATTTATTACTTTTACTTTGGGACTATTCGAACCCTGATGTAATTACATAATTACTATCTTTAAATCTTGGTTTTTAATACAAATACAACAAATTATATTTTATTAATCAGTGTATGACAAATATTCTTTTTGAGATACCTACACATTATGCAGTCTAAAGAGGTATGTATTTGGTATGAGTAAATCACTAGAGATTAAATTTTGATTAATTTTATGAAATTTTACAAAAATTAAAATCACATTATTTAGAATATGACCCATATTATGATATAATACATACCATATATGATAAAGACAATGAGAAAATTGAAATTGAAGTTTGAGCATTAAAGGTATACAGACCTTTGAAAGATATAGAAAATAATACAAATTGCCTGGAGTGGATTTGTAAAGAAAATATCATACGGCGCGGTGAGGGACTCTTTCCGTAAATCCATTTCTCTCCCCACGAATCTCCTCAGTTTCTCTTGAGCCTTCCTTGTGATCGCACGCTCCACAGCTCCTTCGTTCGAATGAAGCTGCCCTAAAAACTCAAACATTCTCAAGTGAGGTTCAACTCTTTTTTTTCGTTCTTGACCGGTGGAGGCTCCCGTTGGCCTTCCTTTGACATCCACTTGGCCAAAGTCCCAAAAGAATAAAATATCATGTGAAAAGTTGACACTACATACTTATATACTACGGACTACTGAATAAAACATTTCCTCATCCTTCCACTTTGAGACGAATCCTCGAAGAGACACAAACATTCTATTAGTGAGGAAGTTGGTTCAAGAAGTTGAAAGGAATTCACTCGAGAGTTTCTTCCTTGGATATCAAAGTGTATTTCAGCTGAGTCTCTTATGAGAGTATAATACTTTTCCTATTTACTTTCAATCACTCCAATTGAGAACACAACCCGTTCTTCCCAGTCTCCGCATTCTTGTCAATTACATTCGACCCTTCTGCTTCACTCATCATCACCGATGAGCAAAAGACGTCAGTCTCTTATAAAACCAAGTGTCAAGCTTTAAGGAATTTAATTATTTATTATTGAGGTGGATAAACTGTACCATAGCCTTCTAACTCTAAACAGTGCAAAAAAGTTTTTTTCCTCGAATTTCCTTTGGTGTCAAATGTATTGATCTAAAAGAGTCTCAATTTTATAAGTTTATTGAATAAGAAAAGTTTTATTCAGGGTTATTTTGAGTTGGAGAAAAGCGTAAATAATATTTTTAATAAAGGGACTGTATAAATAAACGCAATTACTTAATTAAAACTACTTTAGTTTTTTACTCCCATTAATATTTTAGACGGAAAGTTCTCCGAGTTTTCTCATTTGAATTCCGAAAGTGGAACCTTCGAGGTTAAAAATTGAACAACTTTGAAGGAGTTTTGAGGAAGTTGAAAGTGAGAGAGACCTTTGTGTTTAAGATCTTCATTCCTCTCCATGCATTATTTATCTCTTCATCATAATTCATAACTAAAAGGAGACTTTTGTGATCCTCCAACTTTACTTCACTTTACCAACCACTCTGTTGTGACGAATATTGAATTGCTCAATCCCATCTCAAAAGAACTTCAAACTTAGCTCAGCAGAAGAAGAACCAGAGGAAAAATGGAATTGAAGAAGTTCATGAGTCTCGTAAGTATAATTAAATACTCAAAGTAATCTTGGTATATAAATCATAAACTATCTCCTGTTCCTTGTATCAACATGAAAGTCTTTTGTAATGGGTTTTGATGTATTTTTTTACCTGGTTCGTAAAAGAAAATGAATATTATTCCCATTTAAAACTCATCTACCTCCCATTTCATCCCATTTGCATATGAGGAGAGAAAATGGCTCGGAGGTAATCGAATTAAAAATTTAAATCTCATCCTGTCTCAACTTCCAAGAACCAAAAATTTTGAATGTGTGTTGCGAAGCGAAGCTCATTATATTACGATGCGAAAGACCTGAATGTACACCCTAACAATCTTCGCATTGATTTGCTTAACGAACAGTGTTAAGAAGTGCCGTTTGGGAAGGGATGATGATAATAATGAAATTAGATTGAAAGGAATTTGGAGTGACGGGCGAGTCGAAAAATATTTTCTGGTGCATTTGTGAGTCAAGGCAGGGGTGTTCATATGAAGGATTCTTGAGGAAAAGGGCGAATCAAGTGAATTAAGGGGCACAAAGGGTCGGCGTGATGAATTGTGGATAGAAATTTAAATCACTCGCTCTGTCCCATCATGAATCATTTTGGGAAAAGAGGATTGGAAAAAGAATTCCTCACCCACGACGTGACCGGCTTCAACGGAAACGTGGGACGGAAAAGAAATTTTTCTCTCTTTCCATCTCAACCCTCCACCTGTAATAAAAATCCACTCAAATTCAATTCACGACCTTCTTCACATTTCTGCCTACATTTCCATTTTACATTCTGGGCTCTTCTCATTCTTACATAACCACATAATGTTTGCATATCAAGACTGGCTATATTGGAAATGATGTGAATTTATGCTTCTGAAGTTTTAAGTTTTTCCAATATAAAACAAGTATTATGCGAAAATGTCAATTGCAGTTGCCGAAAATATTTTTGACATTATTTTTTGAATGCCTAAATATTTATTCTTTGAATACTTTCCCAAATATGCCAATTGGTGAAATGCATATTGAAGTTTGAAAAGAAATGAATGTAAATATTATTTCCATTTTTTCTTTTTTATGATAAAAGATAAACTCGCAAGCTCCATAAACTTCGAAGATGCATTGACGTAAAAGAAGGATAAACCCATTCATAGTTTTTTTGTAATTGAATACAGTTAAAGAGTAATGGTAAAGATAACATTCATTCCCTTTTATTTTGTAATAATTTAGATCATCGCTCTAGTTCTAATTTGATTAAAATTATGATGTAACTTAAAAACAAATATACCTACAAGTTTAATATTATTATCATATTTATTTATTTAAGGCCCAATTGTATACGCCTTCATTCTTCATTAATTCTTCATCCAAATAATCTTACAGATAATTAGTTAGTTTTGGCAGGGTTTGGCAAAAATTTATGCTCAAACATTAGATGAATTTATGGATGTTGTTGGTCTGATAAAATTAGTAAATCATATTTAAAATTATATTCTACTGAAATATTTGAATTTTCCCATGCCCGAATGCTGAGTCAACACTTTGGGTATCTTAGGCAGGGAAAAGGAGGAAAAGACTGCAGGGCTTTTGCTGGCTTCCGCTGATGGGCAATTATGAAAAAGCTCCGAAAATGAGCTGAAGAAGGTAAAGAGGGAATTGGGGGATTGATGCAGTGGCTGGAGAAGGATGATGAAAAAGAAGATGATAATAATTATATGCTAAGAACCTTCCTTTCTCCTCTTCAATTTCCTCAGCGAAGAAACTCATTCCACTTTGCATATTATTTCCAACCCGGAGAAATTGCTGAACTTTGCTCTCCTCATCAATTAAACTCGAGGAGGGAAAGAGTTGCGGCGGAACAAACTTGAACATATTAATAATAAACCCTCCTAACTCCTCTAGAAGTATCATAAAAAGTAATAGGACAAAAATCGGTTCTTCCCTTTCATTTTACGAGATTTATTAAAATAGTAAATTATAGTCTTAGTTTGTCCAAGCCCATTAGTTAATTAAACCTTAAAATTATCTCATTTAGCCTGGAGGATTCAAAGGATTTGCTCTAATCCTCCTCCTCTCATCTTCATCATATGCTTATCTTGCTCCAGAAGTTTGAAACTGCAGAGGTTCTCATTTACCTAATTGCTCTCAATCCTTCACTAAAGTTCATTTGTCATTCTGAACTCTCATTAAAGTGCGAGGGGTGAGGGAGAAGTTGATGAGAGGTTTGAGAGTTGTTAATAAATTAATGAGAGTTCGGAGAGAGAAAGTGGTCAAGGGGATCTGTTAATGGTTTCCTCCCCTTAGGAAAACACCTTCATCAATGATTCACCAGAGACTGACGCAGTTCAACGAGGAGACTGAGTAATGAACAGATCTCAGATATCAAAAGCAGCTTACAAGTAGAGATGAGATATCTCATAGAGTTAACGACGATGAAAGGAGTGATCTTTCTTTTAACTATTTTATGTAATATCATCACTATAGACTAACACACTACCAACACATGTATTTACTTCATTTTGAGAATTCCATCCTCTCTTAATGTCAGTCGGATCGGAGATCATTACATCCGAACCAACACAGATTCTTCAAACGTGTCGTTAATTATTATTATGAAAATGTGTAAACTTAAAATCACGAATTTGTTAATTATGGTAATTTGGGTAATTTTATTAAAACAAACTTCGTGTTAGAAATTGAAGCTAAACAGACACAGATAATCCCATACTGATATAACATTGTACTTTGAATAGGATAGGATAGGATTTGTACTTGCATTCACAGATAGTATGTACTAGAGTTGTATAATTTGTATATGGCACATTTATCAATATGTTCATTTTATTCATACTTACAGTACAACCGAGCTTTACTCATATTGGTATTAGAATTCAAACCTAGATCGTACAAATCTTCAGATCTCTTTGTATACTTACCTGAATCAACACTTTAAAAAAGAGCTTAACTCTTTAATTATGATAGGTGTATTGTTTATACCTGACATAGTACATAATATACTTAAATACCTACGCAGAATACTACTTACATACAATTGTATTTGCATGTATAATTTATACAATTAATCCTGTACTCGATTACTCATTAACACGAACACAAGGCTCATCTGGCATAGCGATTAATTTAACACATCGAATAGCGTCATTCTCGTTGCTTAACCTTTTAAAATGAGGATCTCTAGAGTTGATGAGATCATAAAAATAATTTAACGATTGCTTTCAAAATCTTGGGTTTTCCAAGGATTATTTTCACCTCACTGTCAGAATAAAATTGACTACGTATTCCAATGATGGCTGTTCAAATGTTCATACAAATATTAGATACTTACACATTACTAAATCTTTATCTATGTTCGAATGTTTAAAGTACACCAATGAACAAATGAAGTTATATATGTCAGTCAACTAAATACTTAATTGAAGGTCTAGGTCTAGAGTAAGGATGTTGACATTGGTAATTGTAAATAAAATAAAATTACAATAGGAACCAAATGGTAAACGATTTATTTTTTAGGGTTTGTTAAACCCTTTACCTGAAGTATTCTTAAGGATTGTGACTTGTGACTAAATCTGCCAAAAAATATTTATGATACAAGAAGTGTTTTAAAATTCACAAACACTGCTGTTTAAGTTTAACGTCATCATCTCATCGTCATTTTTCAAATTTATGCAAAAGTTTATATGTTGGAGATTTAACAAAAGTGAATAGGTTTGTAAATTGGAAAATTGAACAAAAATTTTGCACAATTTAACCGATGCATAACATAAATGTTTATCTGTATTATGTCGAGGTATGTCTATGTAATAATCTTTTATATGCTTCCAT
Organism: Neelides folsomi; assembly: GCA_034687125.1. Taxonomy (NCBI): domain Eukaryota; kingdom Metazoa; phylum Arthropoda; class Collembola; order Neelipleona; family Neelidae; genus Neelides; species Neelides folsomi. The sequence continues at coordinate 365,785 of JAQGBZ010000023.1, forward strand.
TAAACATTACACATTAAAGACATTAACATTAAATGAAAATGAGCCATTTTCCTGTTCTTCTTTGAGGCAATGTGAGGTATAAAAATGTTAACAATCTTCCCATCTTCCGAAGGCAAACTCCTCATTTCACTTTATGGTCCTCTCATCCGAGCAATCTCTTTAGACATCAACTCTCTTATTATCCCAAACAGTCATTGCAATAAGAAAAAAGAATTTCGCCCGAAACATTAATTTTTTGATCCGGATAACCAATACAGATCATTTTTAAATTAATATTAAATTTCTTGCACTTTAATTAGAACTGTAAAATACACCGATTGTAAATGGAACTGTAAATTGATTGTGGGAGTTGTTATATTTATGTATGTATTGGGTCAGGTGTAAAAGACTTTTAGCGTGAGAATGGATTTTGAAACATTGTTCTTTATTTATTTATCGTTTCGTAGGTTCTCTTTGGCGTGCTGATAGGAGTGAGTTGTGTGTCGGGTCGGGCGCGGAGGAGTCATCATGGGCACAATCATCACAATGGACATCTTCACGCCCACCACGACCAGACGCTGGCAGAAAATGAGGAGGATGATGAGGATGGGCGACACGCCTATCTTATGAGACCAATTCCAAAGAAAGAGGCTGCTGAAGATGAAGACTCCACTCTAACTCAAGGTAGTAAAATGATACACATGCTTAACATGATTAAATGATTTTTACAATTGTGAATGAGTGCACAGATGTCTTTAAATCTTAAACAAACTATTCAGTATACATTGGACTGAATGCTTCCTACTTCATATAAGTGAATAAATATGTCTCATTTTTTGCATATTGTATATTGAGTTTATATTATCAATTTTTAATTTTCAGCCTTTGAAAAACACATGAAATCAGATAAAAATCTTTCAAGAGCTCATGGTAAGAAATGCTTATATGATTTGGTGATGAATTATTTATTGGTGATGTTTATGATAATTACAATAATTAATATGTAGTATTTTCTAAAGATCAGGTGATTTTTTTTCTTATCACAGATGTTTACGCATATAAGCTACCAAGCAATTTATGGTTCATTGTGCGATACGTAAGGAACCAGGACGGAAACTTGGAAAAGTACATGTAAGTCTCCCACGCTGTTATTTTGATATTTATTAACAACCTTAATATTTATGTACTTCAGTGTAAGTGCCAAGTGCCACACTTCCTAGCTATATTTTATTTATGGCCTATATTACATCTTGGGCTGTTTGATATCTCAAACACCTCAATTTTGTCCCTTTAATCTTTGAATTTTTAAACCATGAAATCATATTTTGTATTTAGGAACATTGTGGACAGCTTCACAAGCTACCTTGACAAGATGGACAAGGAAGTCAAGAGCGTGTCGGTGAATGTGAAAGGAGTCGAGACGGTGTTCCGGCTTACGACGAAACCCTCTTCGCGTTAACAAACCCAACAAAGGAATTATCTTTAATCCTGTATGGCTCCACCATGTGTATTTTTACTCTCCCACCTGGCGCCTTCTCGTTAAGCTTAAAACATATTTACACTGACTTAATATTTATTCTTCATCTTCCATCACATCACACCGGCGCCGAGCTCCTTTAAATATAGAAATGTACAGTGTGAATTTCATGTATATTGGACCTCCGTTTCCTCCTCGTTCATTTTAATTTAATGTTTCAAGACGACTATGATTCATAGAGATCCAATTGTTTCACATTAATTTGTGCCAAGAAAATAAAACTCAATAAAATATTCATGGTCGACCATATGCGACTACTTACTTAAAACTTATATACTAATTAATATATTCAATATTAAAATTATATGTATACTCGATCATTAGGTGTATGTAAGATATTACTACTACTAATTTAAACATGACGAACAAAAAATTTATAAAAAATTAAGTAAATATGTTATATATAGGCATTTTAAAAGTTTATCGAATTAAATCCTGATTATACCATTTAAATTATATGTAATGCAACGTTCATATAGATAATAGATATGAAATACAGTTAAATACTCTCTGTTCTTTATAAGTTCCTGTTAAATATTGGCAAATGTAGCATAAAATGTTATTTTATTAAATATTAAATAACAGTTATTAAAAAATATTTTTGTTCATCAAGTTTATCATCAAACTCCTTTTTACAATTTCTTAAAAAATCACTGGTTAATTTTCATTTTTGAGAACAGTTTAATCAAATTAGTATTAAGATGAAAATAGCAGATGAAGATTCTCAAAGGACATATTCGTTCTTAAGGGCATAAAGGGTCGGTGATTGTATGCGTATTTAATATATCTTGTTGAGTAGTAGTACGTAAAATTAATGCCTCAACTCTTTATTAAACTTTATTTATGCATGTAATTGTAGGCGAGTGGATATGAACATGACTAACAACTTATGAGATTCTTTCTTCTTTAATGGGAATTTCCCTCATGTTTCCTCGCTTTCTTCATCCATGCCCGCATAGCCTAATTATTTAATAAGGAATGATATGCCACACTCAAGCGCTTACTCTATCCTGTAGCCCATAGAACAAGGAGAAACTTTAGACATTTTCCAAAAAAGAGAAATAAAGAAGTTTGTATGTTTACCTAATCTCGAACCCATTTTTTTAAAATGTATTTTTCATACATGACAAACTGGGAAGAACGAATTTTCATAATTAATACTCATACACTTATGTAAGGTAAGTATTTACAATAATGTATGTATACAGTTTATACAATTAAGGCAGAGTATATTATAAAATCTGTATAGAAGATTACGAAGCATGAAAAGTATGGATACATCAAAACTCATGTTTATAGCTCATGTAAAAAATATTTACAATTTGGCAATTTCTCAATTCATGAATTGTATGCGAAGAAATGCTTAATAAACTCTTTAACTTTTAAACTTTAGGTTAATCGTATTTAAAGAAAATCATGTTTTGTAAAATAGACAAAACTTAAATTTATGTTCGGGCGATTTAGACCATTGAAAATGTATCATGAAAAGAGATTAAACAAATCAAAAAAATTGTATCTGATAACAATATCAAGTTTTGGCATATTGGATTCAGCAATGCAGGCAAAATAGATAAAGTATGCAAGAGAATAAAAATACATTCGGGTCGATGGGATTAACATTTCTTTCATATTTCTTTATTCGCCTAGCTTTTAAGCTTCATTAACATACACATTTAAACTTCACTAAACCATTTTTTCGAAAAGCATAGATTTGAAGAAATGAGGCAATAAGAAGATCCAATGCATTAATGACAATGGATCAACCTATTCCTTGTCCATGATAGGTACTTGTATTTTGATAAAGCGATTAGGTGTATAACCTTATACAATATTTAATTACATTACATAATTAGCTAAATATTTCACTGTTTTAAACAACTACAGATACATACCTAATTATACTTATATTACACGAATGGATTTAATCGAATTCATTAAAATTAACTTTTTATTAAATATTTATGTAAGTACATTATAAAGGCCTTCAATTTTAAATTTTACGCCCCATACGGTCACAACTTGGGAGGTGTACAAGAAAAATATTATTATGCAAAGATATCGTTTCACCATTAAAGTTAACTAATAAATTTAAATGCATTAACTTGGTTTAATAATGCATTCGTTTATTGAAGTAGTTGTAATGAATCCTTGTTTAATATCAAAATCAAACAATTCTCTTACAATTGCTAAATTATTCTGATGTTAGTATTCATTTGCCGGCAAAATATTTGTTCGAATATAAGCCATTTAAAAGCTCATCGGCTAAAATTCATATAAATTCTATCGACAAAGATATGATATAATCTAATTATAATATAGCGAATTACAATTTTATACAAAACAACGGTGTAGATAGGTACGCATTTTTATATTTGATATAGATAAATACCAAATGCATTAACTTTTTAATTGACACTTATACAGCAATTATAAATTAAATTAATTATTATAGTAAAGCTTGGCGGATTTACTTTTACATTAATAAATGTAATTATTGTTTTACATTCGTGAAATAATTTTATTTAAAATCTTCATCATTATTGTTCTCATTCTTGCTGTCTTTTATCAAGTATTAATACGCAACTAAATTCAACAATGAAACATTTAAAAGTACCAATTTTCAATCTAAAATATACAATTTTCATAATTATAAACAGAAACGAAATAAAACATTTTAAAAAATTTAATAAAAACATTAAAATGGTTAAACAATAATTAATGTGCTGATAGAACATTCAACATATTATTATTTAGATTTTACTGAATTAGAGTATTTTTATAAACAAAATTGATAAAACTAAAAAATATATTTAAGACGTTGTTTCTGATATCTCTTGACATCGTGTATATTACTTTATACATAAAACATGTTGATGTTTACTTTTTGGGATACGAATGCATAGTTAAAAAACTTCGAACGAGGAGACAACGCATGAGAAAATGAAATCAAAACTGTTTCCACAAAATATTTCGGAAACAAATTTGCTTTCTATTTTAAATTGTCTTAGGCAAAATCACAGAATAGGATTAGAAGATATTTGAAAACTAACTGTTCAAGTTAGCAAGTAGACAGTTCAAAGATTGAAGTTTAGAGAATTATAGATTTTCGTTAAAAGGCGATTTTGAGCAATGAAAGGCGATTCAAATGATAATAAATATCAAAAGAACTTTTGTTACATAATACTAATTACTAAAATTTTATACTGAACATATCTAGTAAAGTTTAACTATTGTATTCCTAAATTTTACGTGTTTTAATATAATTATGTATAAAACACCGAGTAAGATTATACCTTTAGTACATTAGATGTTTTTACTCACTATTTTATAATATTTATCTTTTAGAAAATAAAAATCTTTTGATTGATCTGAAATTGTTTGTTAAAATTGAAATATCTGCTACAAACTACAACTAATAAAACATACTTTAATAGTTTTCGATCTATTATCATCAATATTGGATTTAGCAGTAATCTGTAATATGTAAACCCTTACCTAAAGCTACAAAATGATTAGAATAGTTGAAGTTGTGTAGTAGTTATTGAATACTATAACTGACCTTTTATATATAAATATATCTGCCTCGTAAGTTTAATTCTTATAAGAAAATAAGTAGGTATTAACAGTATACTAATATAAGTAGGAACTTTCCATCAACTTACTTAAACATCGTATCTATATAATTATCCATCTACTTTTTCTTTGAATGCAATGCAAATGTTAAAATACTTTATATTGAACATAGCAATTATGTAATTGAAATAATGGTAAAATGAAACACTGATGGTAAAATGAAGTAACACCATTTTAAAAATAAGTTCTCGTTTGCAAAGTACTACCTCTACTCTATATAGCTTAAATATTCCCTATATGCATGCTCAAAAGCAAATATCTAGCAAAATTATTACAATTTTAAGAGTGAAAAATTAGCATATGAAGAAGAATCTAAAGCGAAAAAATTGCTATTATAAAGATTATAAAGAATGGATTAGAAAAGAAAGTGTTTTTGCCTAAACTGAAAAACCAAAAAACCCATTGCAAATTGATGTTATTTGGTTGATGAAAGACAAATCTTCAACTTCAATTTTGAAATGGGTATCAAGGTTCCTCCTCTCATGCGTTGTCGGCTAATAGTCAATCGCTCCTATCTTTAATCTTGAAACACTCGATGTGAAAATGCTTGCACATTTGTCGTACCTAAATGGCAAAAATATTTGATTAAATACTTACAATAATTGTTAAAAAATAATATATTTTTATCATTGGCATAATCTATAATTTTATATGATCTATTTAGACTTACAACATAAACTCCGTAGTGAATTTGAGTAAGTGTTGAAAGTACGGCAAGGGCGTAAACAGCCGTAACTTCAAAAGAAAGCCCGGGTCTTAAAAGGACGGAGACGGTGGCTAGTGATGAAACGGGAAAGAGGAGCCAATCAAATGTTTCGCAATCCGTCGAACTCATTTGAGCCACGATTAACCGACAGCAAATATGACTGAACACTGTTCCAACCATATAAAAGAAACATCTTGGTTGACTCGAGAGAACATCTCCTGGTGACCCAAACACCCACAATGTTGTAACAGCCATGAGGATGATTGAGGAATAGAGTGGCCGAAATGCTTCAACTAAGGGACGTTGCTTTCCAGTCCCATCTCGATATGACCTAAAACAAAATATTATTAGATTATTATTAAGAAATCTAACGATAGCATTATGGTTCAATGGTACAAAGTCAGAATTGAAATATGAATTGTACTTGTAAACGTTGAAACAAGCTACCGGCATCGAAAGTCCAATAGATCCAGCATATAGAAGAAATTCAACCATGTTTCCACTTGTAAGGTAACCACCAGGCAAATAAAATTGCCAAATGTTATCACCTCCAAATGAACTTATAATAAAGACGATGAAACACGCCTGTAAATAAAAAAAGTTAAATTAGTCATTGGCATTATTTTGAAGAGAGTAACATAATACTTTTATGTAAATAATATTTATAAAATATATTATTTTTATACTCACAAGCATGGATGCATCGTAGCCCCAAGGAAGATACAAAACTCCAGTATTGTATTTCTCCCAATGAGAAAAGATGAAATTGAAAAAGACATTCCAGTAACAGAAAAACATCCGCTTAATGCTAATAGAAAATGGACCTCGACCGAAAACCGAATAAAGCCCAGTGGGGATAAAAACGGTTGTCCACGAGTCTAAACCATGGTCAAATAATTCTCCTAAAGGTCCCGAAGAACCGGTTCGCCTAGCTTGCTTCCCATCGATTCCATCTATTAAATTTAAATACGCCATATTAAAATACGTTCAAAAAATAATTTTATAAACAGTAGATAATTAAAAAGAGATATTATTAGACGCATGTTAAATAATTACCCAAAGTATGGGCCATGAATAAGTTGAAAGCTGCGAGTATCCAAACCCATCTTGGAATCGGAGGCCAAGTTGAACTCCCGTCTTCTGAACTACTTGCCACAAAATGATAGTCGTAAATAGAAAGTAGAACGAAATTCGCGACAGTGAATAGAAATCCAGCAAAGGTTAGGACATTTGGAGCAATCCACATCGGACATATCTAAAATGAAAACATTTTTTTAAATCCAGTCTCATCAATCATTAGCATTTAAATAGGAAACTATATATAAATATAGTTATTATAGATTTATTCAATTTACTAATAGTTCTATATAAATGTTATAATAAAATATATCAGAATACTCATTCTCATCTAAAGTCTCTTATCGTTCTCACAATACAGATAGATAGGCTCTCAGGTAGGCACATATAAATATTTTGTATTTATCTATACTAAATGAATTTCAGTCTTACAGAATAATGTAGATATTAGACAGCTATGAACAAAAAATAAAAATAACAATGAAAAAAAGAATAAAAGATCAGTAAGAGCATTTAAGATAGTGTATCGATATTGAGTAAGGCTTAAATTAGTTGTTTAAATACATAACATACATTGAATACATACATGCATATGCACATTGATACTTATATTAGAGTCTGAAGTCTAAAAATTTGTTGAGCCAATAGGATTTAACATTAACCTTCATTCTGAATCACAGATAAAATTAATGAAAAACACCTTATTCAATTCATATCACTTGCTCACATTTGGTTTTTTAACCTTGATTTAAGCTAAAAGGCTAAAACTGCAAGCTCAACAATTAGAATCATATTTTAAAATTCTTAAGTTTTATTAAGATCAATAATTCCTCTATTTAAAATATGATTTGAAAGGGTGATGACTTGGCATAAACTTTTAAACGTTTAACACACGATACAATAATTGCGCCCTGTAGGGCCTTCCTATCTTTAATATTGAATGATATCAAATAGGCACGTAATTACATAAAATAAAAGCATTGAATTATAAGGAAAAGATTAAGAAGAAAAATTTAGTTGAGGAAAGTTGATATAAGTTTGCAGGATGGATACACGCATTATCATAAAGATGTTTTTAAATGTCAATTGAGGAATGGAATTGGGTATTAGAAATCAACTGCAATTTGCACTTTGCTTTTTATGATTTTATAACTCGTCTTTAAACTCACAATAATGTTAACTATGCATATATTATATTAAAATTAATATCAAATAACTCTTTGACAGAAAATAACAAGCAATATTTATTGTTGGTTTTCAATTTCAAATATCATTCATTCATTCGTCAAATATCGGAACCATCCAGTTCTTAAAAAATATATAATGATAGTACTATGCAAGCATTGATAAATGCCTGAATGACGTGTAATGTCAAAACAGTGGTGTCAGTATTAAATAAGTGTATAATATCTAGAATTTCATTATTCCATCTTTATACTTTAATGGTATTTTTATGAGTATTAAATACCGATATATTATATTACAAATTTTTGAATTGCTGATAAAATACTTTCTTGGAAGTCAGTTTACAAAAATTAAATAAACAAACATGAAATGGAAAATCACCAACCTTTACGACGGCGTTCCAAAATGGATGCATGACATAGTTACTTAAAGGACTTGTGTCGACTGATGAGTACTAAAATTAATATAAAAAACGTTGTTTTGATTAGTTTCAAACGTTATTTTATGATAAATAAGAATTTCGAATAAAAATTGAATGTAATTTGATCTATCTGGCAGGATTATTAAATTCAATGATTGAAAAATATCGAATAGAAGAGTTTATAACCGTAATTAAACACCTTTAATTCATATACAATGTAAATAATTTTATGAATTTACTTTATAGTTGTCGAATCCTTGTAAATGTTCAGGACCCAAATACTGCACTTCACACCGACCCATGTTGCTTTCTAGACTATTTAGAACTCTACGCACTCGAGAAACCAATTGTATTAGCCGTTGACTTATTCACATTATTTTCTTCCTGTAAATTCAAAAAGGATTTTATAAACGATGGAACAAATGTCGATGATCGATCAATACGATTAAATGGCCAATATTAACCATCAACGAATATAGAGAGAAGGTTCGAGAAAGAGAAAGGAATAATAAGTGAATAATTAACAAAAAACGTGGATTCCGAAATAAGTTGAAATCATAGACAAAGAAGTTTAGACAAAAACTAAACAATAAACTCTCAATAATGGTTAAATAATGTGTGAGTAAACTTACGGTGCGTTAAATCACAGGAACAGGACATTTAAAAAACTTAATTGTTTCATGTTAAACCTCCGCGGTTGAGTTATTAATATAGATTAATCGCCGAATTACTTCACCGGCTGAATCTCACGATTGGCTCGTCCTGCCGCAAGTGAATCAACTATCGAGTTTGAATGGGAGGATTCTACAATACTACAAAGATTCAATACGACCTCGAATCACGTTTTAATATTATCACAAATCATACATCTTCTTCATACGGTTATTACCAATGCCTAAAAGTACATCATGTCATCTGAAGGAAAACATCATCATTTTGTAAGGATCATACTATTATCTAAAATCACAAGAAAAATAAAACATGTCCGCTGCCCGTTGGAAAGACTGACGTAATAAGTTTCCTGCATACACTATATACAAGTACCAAATACAGTACATGTATTTTAAACGAAGCATAGCATAGGGGGTATTCTGCATACATTGAGAACGAATATTTTAAAGAAGTGTATTATTATCGGGGTATATTTTATTGTATAATATACAAATAATATAATATAAATATAATATATATATGAATAATATTATTATTCCCACAAACAAAATAAATGGAATTGATATCATAGAAAATCTTTGAAACTTAATCAGGTGATGATTGATGTTTTGATATTGTTTATTTCTCTTTCAAATATTAGGCTACAAAAATTAAGAGAGGTTGAAATGAACCTATCCTAACCCAATAATACAATGTTAGAAACTGTAGAGTCTAGCTCGCTAAATTTTAGAAGACATAAAAGATAATTTGAATACAAATATAATATATAAATGTAATATACCATTTACAAATTTGAAAGCTTTTGTAATTTTGCTGACAATTAAAGCTCATTGTCAGTCAGAAATAAATCCAATAAATAAATTAAACTTATCATTATCATATATTTTAACTTTTCGGTGTTGGCGTCTAGAAGGGGTATATGAACATCACAATACACACATTAGACATGTATGAATTTTGGGTTGGGCAATGCGGGGTGAGGTGTATATAATTTCTACAGTACCCAATGGTGTGACTTTTTCACTGCGTCACGAGTAGAGTCCAAAAAGAAGCTCCCAAACTCAGTACAAGAGATATGTGTGAAAGCGGGATAAATATATGGTCTGGATTCTGGTTCTTCTTGTGACTCGACCAGCTCATGAGCCCAGTGTGAATGTGGCGTCGTACTGGACTTCTACGACTTCATTTTCTTTCTCGGTCCTAACGTGGCTCTCCCACGGGTTCGCCGACGCTCCCCGTAATGTGGATTATCCATTTAAATCATTAACCTCAGTGAGATGAACCTGGAGAATTAATTAAATCAAGAGTCAATTAATGAACAAATAAAGAATAAAATTTTTTCCTCGACTTCGCGTCTCGTTAGACGAAGCCGTAAGATTTTTATTATTTTAATTCGGCTATTTTGAAATTTTTCCATTTGATCCCAGTCAAATTGATTAATTTAAACAACATGACCCAGAATTTCAAAAAATTTAACTACTTTTAATTCGTTTCAATGCATAATTAGTGTTATTATCCACACTTTTGCTTTTATTTACACTTTTGATTTCATTGTTTATTTTGATTCGAAGATATACTTTCGACCATAAATCCATAATTAACTTACTGTTAGGCCTACGACCAGGATGAATATATATTATTTATTCCATACAATCCTTATACAGCTAATTTTATTTATTTGAATTAACTTTAATCGTATTTTTAATGATTTACAAGTGAAAAAATAACGCATTTGAGATGTAATTTGGGGCATTCTCATAAAGTTGTAGAACACTTGTGTTTTCTTTCCTTATTTACGACATTCATGTCGCGCCCATTCAATCCCATTGATATGCCTTCAATTCTTATGTTTTATAATATACTTTATAATTAAATTTTATAATTTTTAGATCTTGAGTGGTGGATGTTTTAAAGGTGAAGAATGTCGTGGGAGCCATATGGGAACACTGCGCTTCCTTCGCTTCCTTCGCTTCAGCCGATCTCAAACCATGTGAATATGGGACTTCAACATGGGCAAGGACACTCCTACCCGCCAACAACTTATCTCCCAGCCCCAAACTACGCTAATCATCTGACTCCTACGAATTACGGAGGGAATCCAGGAGGATACGTGGAAGAACCTCAACAACACCATCAACAACATCAGCAATACCATCTGCACCATCAACAACATCCAGCGATTTCTCATCCAATCCCCACAGTTCCAAGGCCTTCGTTAAATCCTCCGCATCCTGTTGCACCAATGCCCTATCCGCCTCAGCCACATTCACATCATAGCGGACAAGTGATGTTGAGTGGTGGGCAACCTCCACAACAGCAGCAACAACAGCAGCAGCAGCCACCACCGCCACATGCACCTCATCCTGCTCCTTACCCATTAAAATTACCGACGAATTCACCAGTTTCCGCACCTCTTACCCCGTCATATGTACCTCATACACCTCAAGTACGCTTATTTTATTTTATTTTATAATATAATTTTATTTTATATTACGTAGATGAGTTCGAAATTATATTTATTTTATGAAATTTTAGGGTGCTCCTGTATCAAACCCTTTTGGAGAAGGAGGGGTAGCGAATGGCCAAGAACACGATTTGCCCCCAGAACTTCTTGCACTTGGATGGAGAAAATTTTGGAGTAAGCGAGAAAATCGCTGGTACTTTTGGAATTGTTTAACATCTGAGTCACTCTGGGAAGTTCCACCAATCCCAGGAAGACAAACTGTAAGAATTTACAATAAGATTGCAAAATTAATTGACTGAAATTATTTTTTAAGTAATTGAGTAATTAAAATTAATTAAATTTTATATTAATTTGCTATTTTCAGTATGACGCGCTTTCGGATCCTCTTGGAATTACAAGTAATGGCCCTACAGGTGTTCACGCAGGGCTAAAACGCAGGGCTTCTTCTACAGATCATATGGGAAGCCCAGTTGTGAAGAAATTCATTTTAGCGTAATGATTTAAAATTACCATATTCTATTAAATTATGTCTTACCTATATGAAAAAAACCTTTTTAATTGGAATTTAATACTGTTAGTGGGCCATGGGACTTGGAAGTGGTTTCAAATGCTTGGGTTGGGAGTTCTACCGTTCCCCAACCCTATCTTTTTCCAGTTAATCCGGATGTTGAACAATCAAGAGCAAAGATGGTTATTAAACTTAGAAGTTGTTATCAACAATCTTGCCATTCTCGAGAGGGTATCGATGCTCCAAAAGAGTCACTCAACAGGTAAGACAAAAGATTTCAGAGTCCATTCGAGTTACAATTTTTTTGTATAAAACAACCTTCTATATAATTTTATTTTTGTTCAGATGGTTGATGGAGCGGAAAGTACACGATCTGAAAGGTCTGGATCCGATATTTCCAGCGAATGATAGTATCGATGGAGTTGTATCTCAAGTCATGCTAAAAGAGATTATGAACGACATTCCAATGAAAGTCGTCAAACCACGATTTACCGGTGATGCTAGAAAACAATTAGCAAAATTCGCTGAAGCTTGTAAACGAACAATTGAAACGAGGTAAAATCCTAAAAATATATCACTTATTAAAAATTTATTAAAAATTAAATTTTACTATTCGTACAAAGGAGTGAAACAGCCGAGGCAAGAAAAGTCGTTAAATGGAAAGTCGAGGAAACTTTTCAGTGGTTAAAATCTACTGTTGGTTCTTCATATGAAGCATTTCAAGAAAGGATGGCCCACTTGAAAAAAACATGTCAACCTCATGTTCATGCTGCCGCCCTCAGTTCAGTTGAAGGAATCTGCAAAAAGATTTCGACCCTTGCAAAACAGTATGCAGTTCAAGTCCGAGAAACGCATCTCAAACTATTTATCGAACCAAATATGAAACCAGAAGTCGAAGCTGTAAGTATTTTTTCCTTTTAAGTAAAACTAAATGATCACAATTTTTTAATTTTTTGTATTTTATAGGAATTGGGCCGATTTCGTTGTCATCCTGCACTATGCGGAACTTACCAATTAAACGAAGCTACTAAAGTACCAACAATTGAATTTTTACAACAAGATCGAGATCACGCGATATTAAAGCTTAGAAATGACCCCGTCCGAATCACAACACAATTTCTTCAGAAATTAGTAAATAATTCCTCAATTTATATTCAAATAAATTACACTACATAAAGTGTACATAGGTGTATTTTAAAATACCTAATTATTTGGTTGTAAATGATTTATTTTGGAAATTTAGGAGCAGTTATACCGTTACAATTGCGTTGATGACAAAAAATTCGAGAATTTTCTAGTGAGGTCTTATTGTCTACTTAAAAGATATAATGCGTATACAGAAGATTTCACTTTCCCTCACAATATGCAAGGTTTGTTGTTTAATCATTTAATCACACTGGCTTTATTTCATACATTGTGCCAACCATTTTTCACTTTAAACATTTAAACCACTTATTAACTTGTTTCTTATTTATATTTAGGGTCACTTCCAGTCCCAGTTTTCGAATCTATTCAGCGTAATTTCGGCGTGACATTCGAATGCTTTTCATCGCCACTAAATTGCTACTTTCGACAGTTTTGTTCGGCCTTTCCCGACACAGACGGCTATTTTGGATCGAGAGGAAACTTTTTAGACTTTTATCCAATTGCTGGTTCTTTTCAAGTGAACCCACCCTTTTCCGAAGATCTCATTGATGCTGCCATTTCTCATATTGAAGAATTATTAGGTTTGTTTGATAATGATTTTTATTATTTATGTTGAATTAAAGTAAACCGAATCAATAATTGAATTCTGAATTTATGGGTTAGGTGGGACGAGGGAACCAATGTCTTTCATTATTTTCTTGCCCGAGCAAGAGGATAAAGGAGAAGGACTTGAGTTTGAATGTCAGTGGATGAAAAGAATGGAATCATCAAGATGGAAAAGACGACAAGTGACGATTCCTGCATTCGAACATGAGTTTCGCCACGGTGCACAGCATATGGTTTCAAAGTAATTTTTCTAAAAATTAAAATCCAATATTAAATGATTTCACTGCCATTAAAAATTGATATTTATTATATAAAAAGATAAATCTTTATTACGATAAATATATTAATCAAATAATATATGTATTTACATCGTTTATTCGAATCTATTTACAGAAATGAAGTCGTGGTTCGTTCATCCCATCCTACAGTAATATTCTGGCTTCAAAATGATGGTGGATTTGGAGAATGGGAACCGACTGAGCAACGTGTTGATGCTCTTATTGATGCTTACCGCCCAGGACGAGAACGCGAAAGAGATAGACAAGAACTTCTTTCGCCAGAGAGACAAAATCCTCATCAAGCAGACAAAGCGGTGGCAGCTGCTGCAGCCGCCGCTTCAGCTGTAGCTGTACTAACCCCGGCTGCGGCTCCGTAATTAATTATTAATTAAGTCCATGTATAAGAACAATTACTTACAATTTATTTGTAAGAATACGTAAATTGTCTTATTGAGTGCATTTGTTATTCTTATTAATTTAAAGTTACAAAACTTTAAATAATATCAGTAGATTTCGTATTGAAAACATTCAATAGTTCGTATTAATAAGAAATTGTATTTCATCTTTGATGTTATATTCTTAAATTTTGTTTTTATTTGAAAAAGTTGTTTCTCTGATTTTTTTTTATTGAAAGTAGTTTACTGAAAGTAATATTGTACTTTGGAATTTCGTTGGTCTTGTGATTATTTTGTTGGTTCTTGTGATTTTTCATAGAATAGGTTATAAAAAATATTGTTGAAAAAAAATTATTTTTAATTATAAAGGAAGGAAGGTAATACAGTACAAAGTGTTTGAAATACCTTATAATAGTAAGATAGATTTGGCAGCTAAATACTTATTACTGAATTGTTGTGAAAAATATGAAAGTAATCTTATCAAATGTACTAACGTAGTGCCACTCAGCCATCCACTATTAAAGTAAATGCAGATTTAAAATTAGCAAAATAATCATCATAATTTTTGCAAATATAAAAATTGACGATTTTAAATAATTTAGCGTAAAATGGATTTACAAAAAATAATCATAGGTTAAAATATGCACATCTTTGACTTTGACCGATTTATTAATATACTAATAGGTACTTATTAAAATAATTTAATTTATAAGTACACAAGTAAAGATTACCTATGCAGACAAAAAACCATGAACAAGGGAATATATTATATTGAAGCTTACAATATATAAATTTTGTCGTATTGTAACAAAACATTATTATTATATAATCTTATTTAGAATTTTTAAAGATTAATGAATAATTTTGTCCCCTTCAATTGTGCAATATTCGGTGATACTTATTAAGTTAACAATGCATTGTTTGCCTAATGAAGAAGAGTAGCGGTCCCTATTTTGGACAGCACCTCGCCAGAAGCTCGGCGGACATTATTGCTTTAAATATACCATAAATCGAAAAGGAACCGCTGCTCTTTATATTACTAATCCATATTAATGCAAAAATGTAAATTTATTATGAATATAGAACTGTATTTAATAATTTAGAGCTAAACTATAATAAATAACATTGTTAAACAAGCACAATCGTTAGAAGTTAATTAAAATACTAAATATAATAAAATATTAAGAATCAAAAGATGTTTATAAAAGTTATTACAATTGTAGTTTATATTACAAATACAATTTTTGTTTAAAATATTGATAACAATTTGTTTGTATTATTTACTCAATGTCAGAGTCGTTGATGATTTGTGGTACGTAGAAAGTACGTAGTATGTAAGTTTACCATTAGCTAAATATTAAAACTAACATTTGGATTGGCATAAAAGTTTTAAATGGATGTTACGTTAAATTAATTCTGTCAAAGTCTTTTATTGTTAGCTTGAGTAGTTTTAATTGGAATTAGACCTATCCGATTTATGGACATTCATTATTCAATGAGTTACTAATATTTATATTTATGAAAAATGAAAACAACATTATGTATGTGTTTATTATAAGGTATATAAAAATATATATGAAAAAATTCTGTCATAAACCATCAATAAAAACATACATAAGTACATACAGTACATAATTGCTTATTTTGTTTTTTGATCATAAATATATACGTATGCATATTTATTATAATAAGCCGTTGTTATTTGTCATCCATAATTCATGCAATTAATTGATTCTTCTATAAATAATACTATTTTATGATTAATTTAATACCTTAGTCATTTTCCTCTTTAAACAAAGAATAGTAACAATGAAGTTCACATTCGCAATGAATTGACATTGCGAATGAAATTGAATTTGGAAAGATCATTAAGATTTGCTACAATAAATACACGCTATTACATTCACGCATGACATATTTCAGATATTTCCCTCAAACCACAATTGCTCTTAAAAGCAATCAAGTTGTCCCCAAAGTTGAAGGTTGATGTTAGAAAGTGAGACTGTGAAGACTCGGTCATGCTCATCTTCATTCACAAAAGTTGTTCACTCTAGATAGAGCTTTAACATTACCAGATAAAAAGCTATGCAAAGTTTGTAGGTTTATGAGGTAAAATATACCGTTAAAACAAATGAATTCGCAAAAAATTAAATTCGTGAAAGTGAACAACGTTTGCCACAAGAAGCATTTGAAGGAAATTACAAGCTCAATAAATGTTACACAATGAAGCCATTTGGGGTGTAATTTGTATAATCGAAAGTACTACCTTTCATTTTCTATACTTCAAATAAAAATTCGCTGAGAGTGCTAACAAAACTTGTAACATCTGCATACTATATAACATTTTATTAGATATTTATATTATAAATTATTATATATGGTATATATCTGTAGCTCTTTGCTTTTTTAAAGAAACGAGGGAGCACACTGCGTGCTTCAGCACACAATATAATAAATCAATTTAAGGAGATGATTCCAAGTCAAAGTGGTTTTACTTTTACCACCTAAAGAGATACATCACAACATCAACTTCCAATTGAGTGACCGATTTGGCAAAGATTTTGCACGAATTATTTTAAAATTATATTTTATGATTTACCTGTTCTTGTAATTGTAGTCTACGAGTAGGTAATAACAATAAGTAATTAAAAATGAAGTTTGTTACATAAAATGCATAATAACGTTCTTAATTCATATTAATTTTTCATTTCGTCCTACGCGTCCCAAGTCAGAGCAGTTTAAACTTAAAGAATCGTGGAACTATGTGTTGAAAGATAGTATCAATTATATCAATAATTGCAAAATTCTGTTAAACCTAACTAGAATTCTGTATTGTAGGCACTGAAAAAAAAATGCTAAATAGCTTAAAGGAAAAAGCAGATGTTCTTAATGTTTATAATAAGTATACTTAAGTATACGGTAAGATAATTATACCTAAAACTTTTTATTTGTACTAAATACTTTCATACTTACATTCATATAATCATGCATACGAGTACATTAATTTTACCTTGTTATTAAGCTATGCACGGAATGTTCACGAGCTAAAGATTTCAAGTTCTCGAGGTTCGGTAATACTTTCTTTGAAGACGAGCAAGAATGTTGTCTCTACATTATTTTATTTATTTCACATGAGCTCTTCGAGAACAAATTTACAAGTAGAGTGCATTTGTGCAAGAGAACTTCTTTAAACTTATTTATGGTGGTGATAACACCAAAAAATAAATGTCATCTCATGTTCTTCAAATGTAACACAATAAACGATCGCCCAAACTGACAAAGATCTTGTTACTTGGCTGGTCTTTCTTCGTTTCATCATTTGCACTATATTTTGTAGCTTAAAACTGTTGGTTGAGTAAATCCAAAAGATTAAATTGACATCGTAAGCTAAAATTTTAACTATCTGTTATATTAAAAATTCTGATTCCGTTCTTAAGATATGAGCCTGTGTCATATAATAACTTACCTACTTTGTAATACCATATTACAAATGGTACATGTTATGCGAAAGGAAATATTGAGTTGAATTGAACAATTCTATGTATTATAAATGTGTAAATGTCCGAAATTGTTGTATTATTTCCTATATTTTTTCAAATATTCAAAAAGAAACTCAAATTTTATCATTGAATTTGTTAAGTTTATTGAAAATTCATATTACGCAATTTTGTTCGATTATGCATTATCAACAAATGCAACGAAATCTGAATTCAAGAAGAATAAAGAAGCTTTGATTCATAATATGGTTAGTTATTTCCTCATTGTATCACCACCATCAAGTAAGTAGCTTCGAAAAGTATCTAGCTAAATACACTAACACACAGAGATACATCAGCAAAAGTTAATAGACTAGACGCGGAAATTATTTGGACCAACAGCAAAGCTGAAACGTGGGATATTAAAAGAGACATCCGATTATAAAGTTGATAGGAAGTTTACAAGTGAGTGGAGATATTATGAATTGATTACAATAAATAACTCATAACTCATTCACTTGTCTTTCGGCGAATTCATTTTAAGTCTTTAACATACAGATACTATCTGAATTACCTTTTATATGTTAAAGGTGTATTGTATTGTAAGGTGTACCTGTATTCATAATAAATATTTAGTTATTTGTAATTGCATTAGTTAGGACACCGATGTTCGAATTTTGATAACATTAACAACATATAGGGAAGTTACATATTTTAATTTTTAAATGTATTATTGTTATTATGTTAGAAAATAATACAAATAGCCTTTAACTGTATTCAAATTTATGTAATTATATGTCTAGTCATGAATGATTCTGATAAACTTGCGTTTTTAGTTAATTCCATATCATTCTTAGTTCATATAAATATATTCAACTTAATATGACGAGAAGAGAATGTTTAGAAAGTTTTGAATCATTGTTTACATTTTACATTGATTCATTCAAGTCATTGCAATCCTATCAAGTATAATTCAAACATAAAAGAAACTAGTTTGAGATTAAAATTGATCTAAACCGACAGTAACGCACATTCTATTCTACTTATATTACCTACTCTCATTAAACTTATTAACTACGATATAAACAAGTGCATAAAAAATTATCAATCCTAAGAGTATTAAAATTATTTCAAGAATAACTATATTTATGCACTAGTTAGTGTTTGCTACGTTAAAGCATAAAATTTTTAGTATTAATTGTAAGAGTATTTATAAAACCGAGTCAAGAACTTTACATTCACTCAAGTAGACTAATAAAATTATAAATTGAGGAAGTCGATGTATTAAGTATTTATTATGTATAGGTACCATACTGGTTTAACAATGTGATCTTCGAAAGTAGAATGCAATTGTATTAATGAAACTGAGAGGGAGAAAGGTTAAAAGATAATTAAATATAATATAATTTGTCTCCGTTTCAATTGTTAAATACTCAATAAGAGTTTGAAAGTTGGTCGGATGAGGTTAGCTTTCTAAGAACAGCGGGGGTATTAAAATGATCTCCAACTCCCAATCATCTCCGGTTGGTCTCCGAAGAGAAGGAAGATGAGAGGATTCGTCACAGATGAAATCATTTTTATTGAATTCAACTCAACTTCCTTCCTTCATTGCGCTAACTCTACTTATTCAGACATTCTTTTACATATGCTCAAGATTTGAAAATCCTTTCTCAAACGGAGGAGTCGTGTCCATATATCAGTAATGCAGTAATAAATTCATAGCATGAGAATTCATTATTATCTACTTTCATTATTTGAGCCTCGATCAATATTCAACACAACACGATTATTTCATGTATGAATCTAGTGCAATTGACGCCTTATACTCATATACTAATTATTACTTTTGTACGTAATATGTAGTTATTGTTCATTACCCTTTAACTTTGCGGTAATATGTATTTCGAATTTGTATTTTAGCGTTAAAGCTTCAAGACATTGTTATGCTTGGGATTCATCATATTCAATCATATTTACTCACTCAAAGTCAGCTTCAATTTTATTTCCGCTCGACCTTCTTATCGTTTCTTCCTCTCCATTATGTGAAATAATTTAATTAAGCCTAGGCGTAATGGTAAATTCAGCAATCATCCTATTTATAGTTCATTCACAAGTAACTTGCATTTGAGTTATACATTGGCCCATCATGTGCATTAAAAAAATTCTCAGTTTAGTTGGTAACAAAATTTAAATAATGCAGACGCAGGGGCCATCCTATAACTCAAGTGCAAGTTGCTTGTGAATTAACTATAGTAAATATTGATGATCAAGAGGAAGGAACTGTGAGAATTTTCTCTCTCAATTTCATTTCACTCTTAATAGAAAAATGCTACCTCTTAATAGAAATTCCTTAACCTATGACTCTTTAAAGATTATCTCCCTTCCGGAATTGCTTCCGCTCTTTACACTAATGAGTTCCGTTGGAAAGAAAATACATAATTCATCGAGGTCGATTCAAGAGGGGATTTAAAGGTTAATCACACGATAACTGATTCAATATTTTGCATATTGTATACAGATATGTACATCATACAAGCTGCCAATTGAATCCTAATAAATCTACAATTGCAAGTATTTATATTAATACGGAAAATTTAAATTACCTATTGCAATTAGGGATTTCAGCATTTGCAAATGTGCATAATCTCGAATGCAAGCAGGTTTATAAAAAATAAATATTTTATATTATGGAAGTAATGCAAGTGAAATACTTTTATGAATTTTATAGTCTATAAAAGAATCTCATCAACATACTGAAGTGGTGCTAATTAACAAGATAAACAACATAAACGCATATATTCACTCCGTTTTTACTAATGCGTTTATCTTGCAAGATAGTGGAATTAAAAAGAAGTTCTTTGTAATCAGCTCCTTGAAGTTACCAAATATTTTCTTCCTCGAGGCAATGAATGCACTCAAATGCACACACAACTCTTAACTTCAATTTACGTATAAGAATAATTAATCGCAATTCTCTTTCTCCCTATCACAAAAACATATTCATCTTCAAACTTGTTAACTTGGGAAGATCTCGACAAACTCATATGTATAATATACATAAATGTCATATTGAGCAGAAAGTGAAGCCAGCAGGGTGATCTTTTGCACAACACATGATTCATTACGGCCAATGTGTAGCAACAATTTGAAAGATGATGAGAGTCATGATCAACAACAACATTATTCTTGTTAGAAATGAAGATGTGCGAAATATGAATGTCTCTGCTTCTGCTCTACTTCCAGACCAATTCTCTTCGTTTCCAAAGGTCTTGAACAAAAATGGATATGAATGTGTGAATGATCTCGTGAAATTATGAGGAACGAAAGAGATCTCCCATTTTGGCAGTCATCCCACAACAAATGCAAATGTGAACAATCTTCATTATTCCCCCACAATAAATGTCAATCATTTCTCAAATAGAATTATCTTTTATTTATTTGCTCTATGAATGAATTGAGATCTCACATGAACTTTAAGCACTTACTCGAACAATTGGCAAATTATTTCTTTGAATCTTTTTTATGTGAAAAGAAAATTTTATTGCTAAAAGCACAAAGAAAAAAGGCGAAGAAAGTATCAATAACAGAAAATATCTCTATGAATATATTAAATCTCATCTAAATAAAAGCATACATAATATATCCTATACGTACAAATAATGTGTAATAGATATACATAGGAAGATTATTTTATTAGTATAAATTTCTTGAGCAAATAATAAAAGTAATTGTGCTTTACCACCCAAGATTTTCAAACTATAAGAATAATGATAATTTGCAACGCGATTTAACAGCTTACACATGAATTCAAGCAGATAACAAATGAGTTCTCTGGTCGAGACCCCAATTGCCCCTATTGTGTTTACGGGTGAATGAATGGGTTTTCGCAAGAATGGAACATCTCCCTTCTTTTTCATCGCAGGCCCAATTGGAAGAAAGTATGAGTAGCCAAAACTGTATCTTGTATTCATAAAAAACAATGCATATGTGTGCAATATTGATGTCTGGTGACTCTGGTTTGAGTGGTACTTTACACAGTATGCATATACCCAAACTTTTAAATTATGTGAGTTGCAATAAAAATAAAATCATTGTGATCTACCTAGCAGGGGTAAGGAAAATATTTATTAAAATGGTTAAATGGCTAAGCTCGGAATACCTTCACGGGTGTGAGGTGGGGGTTGTATGGGAGTCTTTAATACTTCTTCCGCCGCCGCCACGAGTGGGAAAGTAAAAGGCTTCTACGATCACCTACTTCTGATCAGTTAATTGTGGAAGAGGAACTCCTCCACACCTCTGCGATGAGACTTGTATTCAACATCTTTTTCACCCTCACCATCCTTCACTCTGCTCGTAAGTACTCCCGATTGACTACTTTTTACTCTCCTATCATATTCAATTCAATATGAATCCAGAGGAAACTTTCCATTTCACTCCTCATCAACTCCTCACATTACTCGAAGACTCATTGGAAGTCAAAGTGATAAAAAGGGTCAATTTTCTCCCATCTTTCAAAATGGTCAATAGCCCAATATTAAAAACGCATATTACACCCTTTCGATAATCACATTGAGAAAATTGGCAATGAGTGAGGAAATTGAACAATTGCAAATCCCTTGCCCCAACACATAAATCAAGAGTTTGTGATGTAAATTCGTTAGTTAGTCGTGTTCTTTATTATTACGATCATATTAGTTAATATTTGTTATTGTGCCTAAAATACGTAATATAAATACGTAACGTGTTTATAATAAGCAGAATAAGGTTAAATACGAAGTGAAGGAAATGTAAATATGTAATAGTTGGAGGGCTCAAGAGCCGAAACAACTCTTCGACAAGTTCTGCTCGACTTTCTATGTACGGATTTCAATTCCACACGTGTAGTAGGAGCCAACTCCAATATAAATCATAATATGAGAACTGTGAAGCATAACCACTCCGTACATTCTCCTTCGTAATGAAAAGAATGAATGAAACAGGAATAATAAAAGGAATCCGGAAAGGGAGTAAATTGAGATAAGAAATTGAAGCACTTCGTATAATAATGTTGACCAACTTTAATATATTCTTTCATGAAATTTAAACAAAATACGCACACTTCAATTCATTACGATCGTCATTCGCCATATAACTTTAAGAATCATAATTTTTAATTACTTTGCTATCTACATCCAATTCAGTTTCTGATGCAGAGGTAATGTACAAATCCCTTGCATAGAATAAGTATTCATAGGACGTTGAGCTCTAGTTCATATTTTAAATATTTTTTCAAAAGGTCGACTAAATGTTTGAGGCATTTATAATCTTATTCTTAAATTGAGCGTATAAGACCATTTAAGTACGTAGTTTACGTTTACGCAAATTCCACACTTTAGTATCCCTATCCTTATTAAAGATTGATGTGCAAAGGCCCTATTTAAAAAATAAATTATAAGTATGCATTCGTATTATATGTATATCATATTACAATATTCTTAAATTAAATATGTTTTGATTGAAATAAATTGTGCAATTCAGTTTCACAAGATGATCCACTCGCCCTCGTTTCTGATGACTATTTTGACCGGGAGCCAGATAACACTACAGAGTATCCCAATGGAGTCAACACAATCCCTGGTACGTAATTTTAACACTTTATGCATTAGTTAATAGACAATAATATAAATATTTTGATAGTGCGAATTGATACAAATGAAATATTATAGTAGAAACAATAAAACTCACAGTGTTTATATTCACAATAATAGGAGAAGCCGGGATAGATTACCCAATATACACTTTCGTCCCTCGGACAAGTTTCGAGTGTAGAGGAAGGCCTGCCGGATTTTATGCTGGTAATTAATTATTTATTCCTAGTAAGGACTCCAATTGCTTAAGAAATATATTTAAATGCTTAAATTGATTACCTCTTATTTATTTATTTCCCTTCATTAACTATATAATGGGTCAATTTATGTAGACACTACAACGAGATGCCAATTATGGCATATTTGCGACCCAATGTCTCGTCAGCAGAGTTTCCTCTGCCCAAATGGAACAGTTTACTCTCAAACGAAGCGAGTCTGCGACTGGTGGTTCAATGTGAATTGTGAGGAAGCAGAAGTGAATTCCCTGTATGAGCGCAATAAAGATCTGTTCCTTGGCCCGCCATCAAAAGAAGAATTAGATCAACAGAATCATGAAGCTCCAAAAAATAAAGTCCCTCGACCTGACAAATTCCAAGGCCCAATCACGCATAACTTCCAAGGGCCAAGGGAGGCTCCGCCACCTCGTCCACAGCAACAAAGAATCATCAGTGAACACCGGAAGGATCCAAACTTTACGCCCATTCAAGCACCGGGAAACGTAAGACAGGAGGAAGTGAGACAGAAAAACAACCAGAGGAACCTTCACTCTTTTCCCACTCAATCATACGAGGAAGAGAGTCGAGAGTCTCAACCAAGCCAAAGGAATCCCATCCATCATAATTCTCAACCTCAGGGAAATCCGAGGTTCAATCAAAACCAACAGCAAAATTTCAATTCGGACCAAAGTCAACAGAGATTCAATGGAAATAATAATAATCAAAACAGACCGAATAGCTTTAACCAACAAAATAATTTCAATAACCAAAACAGGAACAATTTTGGAAGCTCAGAGACGGAAGAGTCCGAGTCACAAGAAGTTATTCATGAGAAAAACAATAGGAATTATCAGCCGTCAAATCAACCAAGAAACCAACAGCAGTTTAATCAGCAACAATCTCACAATGAGCCTCAGCCACAAAGACGGCCACCTCAACAGCAGCAAAATCCTCCTCGGCAGCCACAAGGGCGGAAGCAGCAGGTTCTTGTGAAGAATCCTTTAGAAGAGCAAAAGAAGATGGAAGCTGAGCTCCAAGCAAGGCTTTTGGAAGAACAGCGGCTTTCCCGAGTGAGAGAGGAAGTTTATCAACAGACGCTCCGAGAAGAAATCATTTTAAAGAGAATGCAAGAAGAAGAGCAGAAAAGATTAAAAGAAGAAGCCAGGCTTCAGCGACTCAGAGAGGAAGAAGACACGCGGCGAAGGAACATTGAAGCAATTGAGAGACAAAGAGAATTACTCAGAGCTGAGAAATTGAGGCAAGAAATGTTACAACAGGAGAAACTCCTCATTGAAAGACAAATCATTCAACAACGACTCATTGACGAACAAAATTCAAGAGTTGAAAATAACAATCAATTCGAGAATTCTCGTTCCTCCTCTTCCAGCGAAGAAAACTTTTCTCAACAGCCCCAAACTAAACAGCAAAGACCACGACCAACTCAACAACACCAACCACAGCAACAACAAATTCAAAGGCCAATACAGCAGCAACAACATCAGCAGCAACAACATCAGCAGAAACAACATCAACAGCCACAACATCAGCAGCAACGACCAACTCAACAACAACCACGACAACAACAACAACAGCAAAATCAGCAATTCCCTCAGCAGCAGCAACAACAACGACCTCAACAACAGCAAGGAAAACAGTCCCGAAATAGGCCAAATGAATCTCCTAAAAACTTTAACCAAGAGCAAGAAGCTTTACAACAAAAAGCTGTCCGAGCTGGGCCATCCCGACCAATTGCAACAACTCCACGACAAGGATCTGAATCTCGGACTCAACCTCCTATTGAAATTCCAGTTGAAGAACAGCCCAAAAATAAATTCAGACATAGCACACCCAGAAAACACAATGTTAAATTTGCCAATATTCCAGATGGATCAAGAGAAGAAAACAACAGAGAAAGGCAAATAAGACTCGAGAGTCAACATCAGCAAGGAGGATTTCCTATCCCGAATCTCTTAAGGCAACCTTCTTTCCAATCATCTCCCACTGACAACGGAGTAAACGGAGGAAATAATCAGTTCAATCCAATCCAACCTCAACCTCAGTTCGATAGAAGAAATCAACTCAAAGAGGAGTCCAGCGAAGAATCGGAGGAAGATCAAAAGGAACGTGAACAGAAGCTCGCTATTAAATTGAGACAAATTGCTCAACAAGAAAGACAACTTGCTCTCTTAGCCCAACAACAACGAGCATTACTCCAACAGCAACGACAACATCAACAAGAACTTGAAAACCACCAAAGGAAATCTTTATCCACCGAGGAAGACTCAGAGTCTTTAGAAATCATTCCTACTGTTCAACAACCCCAACAGCAACAATTCCCCACTCCACGACAAGTTCCTCGGAATCAAGGAGGAGGGCAAAATAAAAAACAAGCCATTTCATCACAACAGCAATTAATTAGGCAAATGAATATTCAACCTACTCTCAACTACAGACAAACTCCTCAAAGTCTATTGCAAGGTCCCCCCATTGACGAAGAACTCCCACAAGTGAAGCAAAACACTCAAGAGAATTCGAATGGCAACGGACGAGGGATGACCAAAAAGCAAATGAAGCATTTGAGAAGGCAAAAGATTCGCCAACAGGTTGAAATGGCCCTCCGTGGGCCAGTGAGTTCATCAGAAGAATTATTCGTTCCAACTACAACGCAAAGAGCAAGAGAACAACTTATAAGAGAGGAACTTCGCCAGGCCCCTGGAGCCAGAACCAGCGTTAGTGGGAGTTTCTCCGTTAAACCTCCAACGTCGCTCCCAAAGACCAATCTCATCACGACCTTCCGCCCCAACCCGAATGCTGCCACAAGGATTGTTGTAAAACAGCGAGCTAGAAATGGATCTCTTGTTCCTGTTGTTAAACAAGAATACCAAGCAGAGCAATCGAAAAATTCTCCTCAGCAGCTTCTTCAAAGAAGGCTCACAATGAACATGCAGACCATTTACCCAGCCCCGCTCGTCTCTTCTGAAGAGACGGATGCAAAAATCCGAGAACAAATCATTGGAGGAAATGTGAATTACGGAACGAGGAACTGAACTCATTCACCTCTTAACTACCTTATAAATTTATTTATTCTATGAGAATGGAAGCGGAAAAAAGTACATTCATATTCATATTACATTTTATAAGAGTAAGATTATAGTTAGAGAAGTGCATTCAGACGCATTCATTACACACGTGTGTGCGTGTGTTAATTGAGCCATGATAATATTGGAAGTCGTATGAGTATTTTACAATTGTGTATTATGACTAGAGAATGTGAGACTCGCACCTTAATGATTCTTCCTGTAATTGAGGAAACAAAGTTTTTACACGTTGGTGATGTATAAATCACATTCCCTCACAGCTCTAATTAGATATAGGAATTTACGCTAAGTATTTTTATACCTTTGTACAATGACAAAGTACTTGCGCCTTCCTTCTCATTACTCATTACATTTTAATTTTGCAACTTTTGACTTTTCCAATTTTTTTTAAAAAAAAGAATGAATGTGCAGTTTGAGTTAAGGCATTGAATGAAATCTTTCAAAAATCAAACTCCTTTTTTATTTCAACTCGACCCATATTTTGTGTGATTCGATAAGGCAATGATGAAGCAAATGAAAAAAAAACAGAAAACCTAATTATTATAATTACAATATAAAAAGAATAAAAGGAAGAAATACATACTTTCGCTTAAGAAATCGTCCTTTGTATGTATTTACTTATTACTACTGGTGTTTTTACCCCTCATTTATTTGCTATTGCATTCAATCTTAAAAACTCACTTAAACCATCTCATTGCTCATTGGTTCATGAACTTCATATAATATCAAGAATACTGCATAAGATAATCTATTTTAGCAAATACTCCAATGTAATAATATGTGCTAAAACAGAAAATAGAATTAATTGATTAATATAGATTTGTTCATGACAGTATTAAGTATAGGTACGGTTAGGTTAGGTAAACAATAAGTTGGTACGCATAATACAATTTGTACGCAAAGTTCATATGTGACATTTATCACACTTGCTATGTATGTATTATTGTAGTAGCTATTTGCATTGACATGACAGTTATTTAGGGTGATATATGACAAGTACAAGTGATATGTGTGGTCACTTGTCACATATGAATTTGACATCTAAATATTTTAGAAAGGCTTTAAGATACCCCACAGCGCACAGTGTGAAATGGATTCCCTATCCTAATACATCATTATTTTGTTCTCCACACCACCCAAGTCGAATTTTTTGACATAAGCTTTTCAATGATTTACAATATATCAGCATATAAAACTATATTATCAGGTGGAAAAGTGTCTCCTGAATGCTTAGTACTCAATTAGGTATTTTAATTTTGATAATTCATTTAAAATTCGATGGGCACGTGCGTATGAGTAAAATGTTTTAACGCCTAAATTAACTAAAAATCGGGATCTTCAAGGAAAAAATAATTCCAGAGTAGGGCAGGATAGGATACCCCGATTTTATATTATATGTAATAAATACTTATGTAGGTATGTATGTACACATACCACATACCGTTGTGTACCGAATACAGTACATTAATAATAAAGCCCACCACACATACCGTTATCGATGCCAAGCACCTGATTGCTCAGAGTAATTTTGAATTTCTTCGAAGTAAGAAATGAATTTCTTAGTTCTAAATCAAATCATTAGTATCTTTCTGGAGACGTCTTCGTTTGTCCAAAGAAATCTCGGATTAAGTGATGATGGGTTTCAATTGAACAAACCCATTAGTGACGTTATTTCTCGAAGCAAACGGTTTGTAAAATAATTAAAATTCACCTTATTTATTCAGCACTAATTATTTAAAAATCCATTTTATTTATTTTACTCTAGGAATGTCTTTTCCAGAAGAAATTCCGAATTTAATAGTTTCCCATTAGATGAACATTCACCTATTTACAATACACTAGATTACTATCCAAAAAGATATCAAGAAGTTCCATCAAATTTTCCAAACTCAAAGAGTAAATATAATGTCAATTGGATTCATAATCAATGGGATCGAACTGGAGAAGAAGGTTCAAAAAACGAAACTACAGAAGCGACTACAGAGAAATCCACAACCACGACAGCGAGATATAAAATTGAAGATGTTAAAGTTCCAGTAGAATTCTTGCGAATTGAATACATGATCGATTATGTGTTTTTGGGCATAATGTACGGAATGGGATTTTTTGTCTTTTTTCAATCCATCATCGTCCCCCTAATCAAAGGTCTCACTTTTATTTTATACACCTGGGGAATTTTCAATGGATTGATGAAGCCTGTAACAAAGGCCGAAGCCCTCGCTCAGGTTCCACCGAATTAATTATAATTATTTGCAATTAATTATTGATGGCTATACTTTTAAAAAATGTTTATGTAATTACTAGATAATATTTGTAGTACAATACTTTAGTACAAAATATAGTAATGCATAATGTAAATTTTTGTAAAATTTTATAATTTTGAGCACGTTTACTTATCCTAAATGTTTTTCCATATATTATGTACATTTTACTCCGGGTTCAAAGTCTTCTTGTTGTCCAATAGTATTTAAGCTAGGTCAATTTGCGTAAAGTATTCATTAAGAATCTTAACGACTTGACATTTATTATTGTAGGAAAGGCCGATTTCACGTGTTTATATTATGTGCGTGTAGGGAACGGGTTAGTTTGCATATTGTGTAAGTTGGGAGTTGTGGATCCTAAATGTATCTCATAAATGTGGAATATAATAGGAGCATACAATGCTGTATTCAATATATTCCTTACAACGCACCCTTTGTTGCCGGAGAACTCGAATGTGGCAGTGTAAGTAGGGAGAGAAAAGACCCATACGGGTCTACTGACAACGCCGAGTCTGAAAGCAGAAAACCCAGGTAGTCTTTTCAGAGAACACACATATTTATATATTAGATATACTTCCCAAGCTATACACATTTACATTACATATGAATGTATGGTAAGGCTTATCCTCTAGGACCCAGCTCCAATAAAGAAATAGGGAAAGAGCAGATGCTCATTTCCCCTTCCAAAGTGAAGCTCTCTCATGAATCCTATATTCACTTCTCCCATCGCCACTTTTAAAGATCCCAAAAAGCTACATCTCTGCCTTTTCCTCAACTAGTTAACTCTAATTAAAAGTGCAAATGAGGAAAAACAAA
Source organism: Neelides folsomi (assembly GCA_034687125.1). NCBI lineage: Eukaryota > Metazoa > Arthropoda > Collembola > Neelipleona > Neelidae > Neelides > Neelides folsomi. The sequence continues at coordinate 395,885 of JAQGBZ010000023.1, forward strand.
AATTTCGTCTTCGACCATATTTTTGATTCTCCAATTGAATCATAAAAAGTAATATTGAGGAAATCTCTCAATAAAACTCTTAAACAAAGTTAATAAAGTGTCGTTCCAAATCCTTGTCTCTTCACGAGTTTTTATTACATGCAATTAAATAATCTTGTGTATAATATCCCGTCTTGTTTCGGGTTTCATGAGGATATTTGTTCAATGCCTCTATTATCCTAATTTCTATATACTAATGTAATATACTAATTGAATAAATGAACCATTATTATTATTATTATTATTATTAATATTTATTGGGATATGGTAAGAGATTCTACATGAGTTTATATTATGCACTTTGCTAAGAATTCAATGATGTGATGACGAGTGAAGTGTCAAAGAGGAAATTGTATTGACAGAAGGACGCTTGTTGAAAGCTCTTGTCGCGTCAGTCACTACGAGACATTGTAAAGTGTTGTTAAAATCTCTCCAATTCTTAAGACTTTTAAAGTACATTTTATCCCATCTGGTCATTGCAAAAAACTTGTGCACAATACTCACGATTATTTACATGAGCATTTGAAAGGAGATTGGTGATTCCTGTGAAAAAGTTTATTTGCCAGGATCAAACTCTCCTCGTTAAGTTAAATGAACCACATGGTGTTTTGGGTGAACATTGGAGAGATAAACTAGTGAAAGAGATAATTCTCATCATCGGATCCTCTCCAGACGGAAATGGTCGTTGCGGCCAAAAGCAATAATGGGAATCGGAAGAGAAAATTCAATAATCCTCCGGTCGAGGAGAAAAAACGAAAAAATATCCCTGCGAGTATTAAAAAAAATCCTACAGGAAAGACTATTACTAAAGGATCCTCTCAAATAAAACCTCAACCGTAAGCTAACTAGCGTAATTATGAATTATTGGAGTTTTGTATCGATTAAATTCGATAATTGGTATCGTTATCATAAATAATTGAAATTTGTTAATTCAGAGTTCCTGTCGGAGTTGGAGCAAAAATCCAAGCTCAAAGGAAATTTGCCCAAGGTGTGAATGTAAATAGCCCGTCAACAACTCCAATAAAAATTCCGAGACAATCGAAACAAATTGCAAAGCCTCCGCCTTCACCTCCATATTTCGGATCAAGACGGCCAAAAACAGAAGACTTTCTCACATTTCTCTGCTTCAGAGGTTTATATTTATTATATATATATATATATATTCGTATTAGAATTAGAGAGTATATTTTAATTTGAGTCCTTAATTGACATTTCTTTTTGAAAAGGTACTCCTGTCCTTCCCCCAGAGCTAGAGTTTTTCAATTGCGAACCAATTGTTCACTCAGGATCTGAAAAGGTTGCAAAAAAGAAAAAGATTTGTGAAGCGAAACCTGAAACTTCCACGGCTTCAATCGGAACAGGAGATCCAATTGGAGAAACAAATGAAAAAAAGTCATTAGGGAAATCTTCAGAAGTGAACTTTTATAGCAAAAATAATAAAAATGGATCAAAGATTAGCAAAGGAAACACAGGGAATAAGCTTATAAATATAACTCAAAAATCTCGACCAGCCTTCACTGGTAGTAAAACAGACGAAGAAAAGCGAATCGAGTGTAATCTTCTTTCCACATTTAGTAAAGTGAAAAGTGAACAAAAATATTTAAAAAGTGATTTGATTCCAACGAGAATCAAAGAAGAAGATGCTGTTTTTGCTATGACCGCACTTAAGCTCAAAAAGAGTCTCAAGAGCTTGAAATTAAAATATCAAGAAAAGAGGCTTAAGAAAAACACTCCAGCACAAGCAGTAGTTTCCAAAATTGCGAAAAAAGGTAATATTTTTTATAGTACACTATAAAAATATAACTATAAACTACTAATAATATTTGTAAATATTACTATTTATATTCACGTCACTGACATTCCTCCAATTTTCACTTCACTAATCGCTCGCTAATCATAATTATTATTGTAATTTCAGTAAAAGACAGTGCGATATTGACGCGATCGAAAGCAAAGCAACCAATCAGTTCACTTAAGAAAAGTCCTAAATTCGATCTCAAAAAATCCCTTGCAAAGAAGAACTCAAGCGCTAATAAATTTATGTAAGTCAAAGTTGTAAAATTATATCAAATACACATTGTATCCGATTTGCAAAGATTCGTAATTTAATAAATGAATTTATATTCAGAACTCATTCTGGAAGAAATCTTCCATCTCCTGATATTATTTATGGATGTCGTAAAAAGAACTTAAACGATAAGATGGAAAAAGCTAAGACATCTTCTGAATCAGGTAATTTCAGTGTTCTTTTTATTGCATTTATACAATATAAATATTAATATGTATCTGTATAGGTATATGTATTACTAACTAGGTAGCTCACGAGGAGCGAGGTTTGGTACCTATGAAATTGGATTTTTTATGAATACTATACAGAAATGCTTAAGTAATGGGGTTAACCCAATTTTGAATATTTTTTCAATTTTAAAAATTATATTTTATCAAACACTTAAAACCTTTTTATACATAAGTCAGAGTATTAATAAAGAAAATGAATTTATCACCATTGAACATTGATTAGAGACATTGCATTGTTATAATGTATCGGTTTTATATTCTACATACCTAAATATACTTGTTAGTTAATAAATATAACTAATATTTCAATTCTTCTAATAAGAAATCGTAACTTCCTTATCAATTCCATTCTTATATGGAGTTCAAAACCATTAAATTAATTAAAAAAACCATGTCTAGCCAGCCGAATAATAATAACAAACCTAATCGCAAAGTGTCATGTTACACTTTAATAGCTTATAAATAAGTACTAACATATAAAGAAATAATCGAACATCAAAAAAGCTCTGACACATTCAATGTTCAATCAAACAATAACTCCATCAAGTATTTTATAATGACTTTCAAAGTAATAAAATATTTTTTACTTTCAGAGTCTTCAAGTTCCTCGTCTCAATATTCATCAGATTCATCGTCTGAAGAGAGTGAGATGGAATCCACAGTGAGATCTCTTCGAAGTGGAAAACCCCTTCCACCTCTCAAACCAGGGGAAAAGAACCGAGCGAAGATTGTTAAGAAAAAGAAAAAATCTCTCATACCTAGAAGAATTGGGACCAGAGCTGCTCATCGAAATTCAACTTCACCCTTGAGAGAACTTCCGATGTACGCCAAAAAATTGAAAATGAAGAAGAAGGCCATGCTAAAGAAAAAGGAACAAAAAAAGAGTAAAAACGAAAAGAATGAAAAGTCCGAAAAGATGGAAAAGAAGCTTAAGGACCAGAAAATGAAAAAGTTGAAAGAAAGGGCCGAAAAGAAAGAAAAGGATGAGAAACGAGAAAAGAAGGAGAAAGAGGAAAAGAGAGAAAAGAAGGAAAAGGAAGAAAAAAGAGAGAAGGAGAAGGAAGAAAAAAGAAAGGAGAAGGAAGAGAAAGAGAAAAAGAAAGAAAAGGAAGCTAAAAAGGACAAGGAGAAAGCCGATGATAAGAAAAAGCAGAAAGAAAAATATGAAGATAAAAAGAAATCAACAATTTCTTCTAAAAGGTAAGAAAATTATAATTGATTTATTTTATTTTAAAAAGGGCATTAAACTATTAACAATTTAAGTTTAATATTTTAAACTAATAATGTCGAAATTATTCTATTTAGTAGCTCTAACAAAGAACCTGGAAGGGCCATGAGAAAGTCGAAGGAATATGCGTCGATATATTTGGGGCTACTGACCAAGGACTTTAGTTCTGACGAAGATGAAGAAGAAGTGAAGAGAAGATCAGACGATGAAGAATCAATGGGCGATTCGAGTTCTTCAGAACAAAAATATTTAGAAAAGCAGTACAATTCTTCAATGAAGCGAGACGAAGAACGGATGAAAGTGAAGGACAAGAAAAAATCAATAACCAAAAAGGAAATTAAAAAGAAGGAGAACAAAAAGTCCGAGAGCGGGAAAAATTTAAAAGTGATAAAACGTAGTTTGAGAAGTCAAAGTAGTAAAGAGAAAGTGACAAAATCGTCTTCTGCAGTTCGAGTCACCAGAAGAAGGCAAACTGTTCCATTGCCTTCGTCCGAAATTAAAAGAACAGCAGGAGCAGCTCGAAAATCCGCCTCAATTGTGCCAAGTAAATATAAAAGTTATTCTTCCTCGTCCTCCGCCGATTTATCTTCAGAAGAAGATTCCGATGATGAAGATCATTCAGAAGTTGAAGAGCCTCCTTCCAAATTGAAAAAAGAGCAAAAAGTATCCGACCACGAGAGCTCAGATGATGAACCTCCTAAGAAGCAGAGAGGTCGAAAAAGAAAAGAATCCCATCAGAGCGAAGAGGAAGTGAAGAAAAAGCCACGGAGTTCTCATAAGATAGAAATGAAGAGTGAAGGAACTGATGCGCAAACGGATTTCATTCCCATCATCAGCATCTCAAGCTCCTCTCACGATGAAGAAACGAGTTCAGAAGAAGAGTCAGAAGACGAAAGACCTCCAGTTGTCAAAACTTCAATTGCCATTCAAGTAGACATGGACTTGGACGAAGGGATTATCACCGAGTCCCAAACTGAAGAAACTCCTGAAGAAATCGTGAACATTTACACTGAAGGTCATGGAGGTGATTCGACTAGTTCACTCCATACCACCACGAGTCATTCCACCATTGAACCCCCAGAAAGTGTTCGTTATCTCCATCCTCCTCATCATATCCCTCTTCATCATCATCCGGCACCTGAAATGAGTCTTCCGATTCCGACTCCCGACCGATATATTCATTCGTATGGTGGAGGTGAATATTACCCTTTGCCGATGGGACCACCACCTCCAATGATGAGCAACATCCAGTTAGTGACCTCCAGGGGAGGTGGAGATTACATGAGTATCCCCACCATGAGCTCTGGAATGCCGATGTCAATGCCCATGCCCATGCCAATGTCGATGCCTTCGATGCCCATGTTCTCAAATATTTCCAATTTAAATATGTCAGTTCTCGCTCCGAACCCGATGCATTGTCTTTCCTCGTCTTCCTTCTCTGCCTCGACGCTCGAGACACATATTCGAACAGTCGCTGCAAACTTGGATATTCCACTAGTGAGACCAATGATGGGACAAACGAGTGAGCCATTGTCACTCCCAACACTTTCTCCCCTTCGACCGCATCTCCACTTCTCGTCTAGTTCAATGAGGCCTCTCGGACCAATTTGGCCGACCGCAAACTTAGAAGGTCGATTCAACAGACATTCTTCAATCTCGCATCCTCATTTCCATTACTAATTTATCAATTGTGAATGGCTTCTGTATCTTAATCAATGAACTTTTCCACTATATTCAAGACCTACAAATCTTTATATTTCTACCGTAATCACAGCAAGATTTCTCCGTAGTCTTCTGTTGCCTCCTACCTTCTCATTTTCACGCAGCCCATTTTCTTTTGCAATTGATGCATTTGCAAAAATTGAAGTTGACTCGTCAATTTAGGTTCCACGTTCTTTTATCAACCTCATGTGGGATGGAAAAGAAATGAGCTGTTTTTATTAAGAGTGCCTCAAAATTCAATATTTTTTGCAATTCTGCCATATTTATCTTTTAAAGTAGTTTGTTCGTTCCGTGAATTTCTGCTCTTATTTTCCTCCATCTAGCATGAAATACTATTGACATTTAAAATTTTTAATTGCTTTAAAAATATAAAAAAAACTAAAAATTATTCTTGTGTAGTGAATAGTGTAATGTGAATTAACGTCTTTAACGTCCAAATTAAACATGTAGGTTACAGAGGACCACAAAATGAACACTATTCAGCGTTTCGAGCTCCTACTTTAATTCCTCAGCAGCCGATTAAAGTTTCAACTCCAAATAGTGTTCCAAAAAATGGTCAACAGTCAAAAGGTTCAACTTCGTTTCTTCGTAACATTGCCCCTTCAAGTTCAAAGCCGACAGCTCCCAAACAAACAATCGCTCCCAAACCCTCTCAAATTACTGAGATTAAAAAAGAGGTTAAAACGCCCAAACCTACAGGTATTGCCATACAAGCACAAGAAACTAAGCCTTCAACTATAACAACGACGACAGCAAGTAGCGTATCAACGGCTCAGAACCAGCAAGGATATTCAATTTTAAGTAGCTTGCCCAATGTGTCAATTGTTCCTAAATTCGACAGAAATTCAAAAACAGTTGTCAACCTTCCCAAAGAAGGTCTTCAAAAGCAAGAGCCGAGTCAAGTTAAGAAAACTCCATCGTTGAAAGAGGTAAAGAAAGAAGGAAAGCGAAAGAAAAAATTAATCATCCCAGCGCCTACAAGTCCTTTGACTGTGAGAAAGGATTCAGTTCCAATTACTTACGTTCGAACAACAACAAAAAAGTAAGCAGACAACTATAAAACTTTAAGTGTTATCCCAATTGTGACATTTTTAAATTTTATTATATATTATTATAGACAAACACCTTCAGAGAAAAAGATCGAAAAGGAAGAAGACGAAAAAGCCGTGACCTTCAATAAGCTTCTTCAACTTAAGAAATCAAAAGGCGAGGGAGGTGACGAGGAAAGTCATAAGAAAACCTCGTCACCGCGTCCTGGTCAATCGCGAGTTTCAAATGACGATTCGAGGTCTACAACTCCCAAGAGCAGTAGATCAACTCCAACAAAGATTAAAGAAGATTTTCAGAAGTTGCAAGACGTTCCAGCTTACTATCCTGATGAAGATCAATTTCAAGATCCTTTAAAGTACATTGAAGTAATCAGGAAAGAAGCTGAAAAATACGGAATTGCTCGCATTGTTCCACCAAGAAGCTTCAGGGTAAGAACTTTACAAACACTCATAGTAAATAAGTAGGTACCTAGTATTACAATGTATATATGTAAATACAATATGATTCTTAAATTATTATCATGTGTAATTCAAAATTTCATTAACAGCCGGAGTGTAAAGTTGAAGACGATATGAGATTCACTGCCTATAATCATTACATTCACAAAATGTTTCGAAGATGGGGAAGAAATGTTCACGAAACTCTTGGGATGAAAACTCATTTGAAAAAGTCAGACATTGATATCGGAAGTCCCCCCATGATTGGTGGAATGGAAGTTGATCTCTTCAACTTGTACCAAACTGTTAAGACTTTTGGAGGACTCGAAGACGTAATAGAAAAGCAAAAATGGAATAAAGTCTCTGATGCTATGCATATACCCAAAGCTGCCAATGATCGAGCTTCAAAGTTGGATGCCATATACGTCAAATATGTCCTACCATATGAAACTATGTCCGAAGGTAAGATTTCAATAATTTTAAATAAAACAAGTCTTGTAATTCTATGTTTTATTTAAAACAAGGTGAACGAAAGAAGCTTTTGGCTAATCTTGAGAAAAAATGGAAACAGAGAGAAAAGAGAAAAATAGACAACGTTAAGAAAGGCAAAGAAAGCGATTCAGAAGATTCTTTCGATGAACTCGATGAATGTATAGTCAAGGTATAAGAATCATCATTAGCTTAAATTAAATGTATTACATTCTTAAATTTTTAAAAAGATAATAATTTATGGACATTAAAATCATTAAATTATTATTTGCAGGGAAAAAGTACACCATTAAGTGCTTATTATCGAGTGGCTCGAAATACCCACAGTATGATATTCCACAATGCTACGAAAGGGGAGCCAAGTTGGGGAGAAGCCGAATCAGAATATTGGAAACTTGTGAGCGAGAGGAACAAGCATCTTTGTGTGTATTCTGGAAGCATTGACTGTGCGGGTGTCGGTTGGGGCTTCCCATTGCCCAAATCATCCGGAAAACATCCTTGGAATCTCAAAGTTTTAGCCAATAACGCTGGATCTGTGTTGAGAAGCATGGGACCCGTCATGGGTATAATTTCATGTCATATTACTAAATATTTACAAGTCCTCTTTCTCCTCATTAGCAAAAACTCTAAATGAAATTTTCGTTTGGTTATCAGGAGCTACAGTTCCAACTTTACATGTTGGAATGGTCTTTACTACATATTGTTGGTACCGGGATCCACATGGACTACCCTGGATCGAGTACTTACATTCAGGAGCAAACAAAATTTGGTAAATACAAGTATAAGTATAGAGGATGATAATAAGTTACACCAATCAAAATATTTTTAAAGGATAGTTTTGTATTTTTTTTAAAAAAAAAGGTATTCGGTTCCTGCTTCTGGAGAGGAATGTTTCAAAAAGGTTTTGACATCTCTAATGCCACTTCAATGCAAAAACAAGAAGATTTGGTTAACATCTGATTCAACAATGGTAATTACTACCTCAGCACGAAATAGAACGAAAAATCTTGGTTTGGTCTTGCATTTCATTTTGCCGTTCAGATCAGTTAATAAAAGTTAAAGGAGATGTGACCAAATATTAAAATTGTTCAATTTAAACAGTATAGTTATATTCCATGTTAAGTAATTTTATTAAAAATTATTATATAAATTCAGTACTTTTGTAAAATAAAGGAAGGGAAGGAAGTCCAAACCAAGATTTTTCGTTCTATTTCGTGCTGAGGTAGTATAATGCTTTTACATTCGTATTTTCGCATATTTATATAAAATTTTGGAATTTTAGTTAAAATCGTTATATTTATTAGGTTCCAATTGACTTATTACTTAATGCTGGAGTTCCATTATATCGAGCCGTTCAAAATCCTGGGGAATTTTTGGTTGTTTTCCCGAAAGTATTTACAAGTGCAATATGCACAAGTTACTTAATCTCTGAAAGCGTCTCCTTTGCTCCATTCACTTGGTTAAAATCGGTTCTTCAAACTTTTAAGGTGCATACATATTTGTAAAACTATTCACATTAAACCATATTTAGACTCAATACATAATATCCAAATAAAACAATTTTATCAATTGATTGACTATATATACTAATTAATTATTGATTATATAGGATCTCAAAGAAAGTAAAGAGCCTCCAGTTTTTGCTCTTGAAAAGTTGCTATATTCAATAATTCAAGATCAGCGAGCTTCTCCACGAGTCTTAAGTTTGGTAAGGAAGATAATTTTCACGATCCACGATTTTCAATATTTATGTTAAATTTAATCATATATCTGAATTAACCATATAATGTTATTTTAGGCAATTTCACAAATTGATGGAATAGTGAAGAAGGAATTTGAACTTAGAAAAAAGCTACTCGACATGGGAGTAAAAGTTGAAAAAGTCAATAAGAACGAAAAGAAGAAAAGCAAAAAAGATGAGGAAGATTTAAATCAATGTGATACTTGCAGCTACATACTCTTTCTTTCATATGTAAGTCCACACTTTGCTACTACACTAATGTTAACATGTTTAATGTTTATTTTATCCTATAAATGTCTTAATTAATTATCTTTTTTTGATTATGAATCTAGATGAGGAACAGAACTCAGGATTTAACATTTTGTCTTCCCCACGCCATTGACCATTTAACCAAATACAAGTCGCGTATTAAAACTTCATCGCTTATTTATGAATATTCGAAGGTACAAAATTAACATATAAAAAGTCTGTATACCTACGTACATAAAATAGTTAGTAGACTGCAAAATATCATACCTGTATTGTTTATTCATTTTTGTATATTAAAATAATGACATTTAAATCTACTTTTGACTTTTATAGGATGAGCTGAACTCGCAGATTCAAGGAGCTAAAGCTAGACTTGATAAGCGAGACCGTTGACCTAAGGAGCGTTATTTTATTTTAAGACTGATTTCATTTGTTTTATTTATGAGGCGTATTTTTATCTACATCCAACAGTGTTCATCTACGGAGTTCAAGAATTAAGTCAAGTGTTCAACATTTTTAAAATCGCATTCTTTTAATTTCTTGATATGAAACTAGTAGTGTTAAAAGTTAAAGCTTTCTAGACTTTCTACAGTTAGTGATTGTTCCAATATGTCATATTATTTAATTTTTTATATATTGCTATTAAAATATTTAAAAGAATGGATTATGGATACTAATAAAGTACTTTAGTAATATTTATTATCATATAAGTAAGGGATGTAAATAAAATATTGAATTTTCTAAACTAATATGAAGAATGTTGTACTTATGATTATACTTGAGATATACTATTATATATCTACTTATCTACTAAAATATGTAAATGTCTACTAACATTTATTTTACTTTTAGATAAATTATACTAAAAGTAAATCTAATTAGATAATACTTTTATTATATTATAATAAATATATTATACATACTATACATAAACCTACAAAGGTATCATCGTTTTTAAAGTGTTGAATTATAAGTGATTTAAAAAGAATATATTATTAACACGTATAAAAGAGATTTAAAATATTTGTTGAATTTTAAAGTCAATCTAAAAATTATCTTATGTGTTATGTTTTCACTAAAATACCAATGCTAAAGTTTTAATAAATATTTAAATAACTATTAAAATATTTAATAAAATATCATATTAAATACCAATTTGTCAAATAAAAAGTACAATCCATAACAAAAAATAATCCACTTTATTTCAAAAATTGAATTTAATCCCGTTAACTAAGTTTCCGGACACTTTCAAAATTGGTTTTTAGGTAACAATAACTATGAAATTCTGTATTTGAACTTAAATGAGGTTGAGGTTGACCATGTTGGCACCACGGGCTTTCTTGAGCTTTGCTAGGTTTACTCTACTTTATAAAAGCAGATAGATTAGTTTTTAATCAAAAGCATTTCGTCATCAAGTCATCTCTTCATAATAAATAAAAGCCATCTCTCATAATTTCATCGTTAAAATTGTAGTCGATTGACATTGAAGTTTTATAGTTTTTTGTAAGTGTAATTAAATACGACGTTCCTGTAAAACAATTTTTAGCAACATAATAAATATTGTAAATACATTATGAATAAATACTAAAATATCAATGTCTAAAGTAGGCAGTAGGAAAAAGAAAGGGAATATTAAAAACAATTTTTGATTAAATCTTTAAACATAAAATTTAGATATAATTAAATCAAAATGTAGAAAAATTAAATGATTTGTATGTTGTCTTCACGTTCATCTTCAAACATCATCCAAGCACGGGTCCATCATTTCAATTTAAAGAAATTTATTGTTTGTTCCATTGCGCATTGCATTATTTTATTTAACGGATATCAATTTATGAATGAAGAAATGTATTTATTTTTTGGAAATGCGAATCATTAAATGTTTTCTATTAAAATATTGTTTATTTTGTATTTTCGAAAAATTATTTTATTTGTTTTTAAGTAAAGAAATAATGAATATCTAATAATTTATAATCAGGCATTCAAAAGAAAATTATATTATTTAAAATTCGAGAAATATAGAAAAATTATCAAAATATGAAATTTCTTGTTGATAAATGAATTTTTATATTTTTTAAATGGTTTTTATTCTTTAAATGTATTTAGTGTATAAGTTTTTCGATCTAAAGTTAAAGGCATTAAAACTTACAATATTTTATTTATTAGTTTATTTATAATTACAAGTTTTGAATAATTTAATACCAAATTATATTATCTGTATTTTCGTTAGTTTCAAATGAGAAATATTGTATTGGACAAAAAAAATTTATAAATGAACTTCATCATAAATAACAGAAAATAATAAAGTATGCTGCAATTTATTTAAATTAAAATCTATAGATCTTATTGCGTAGTTGTTAAATGGTTTAATAAATGTTCAGATATTTATATCACTAACAAATTATATTTCATGGTGTCTTTTAAGAAATCAAAATATAATTTTAAACAATTGAAGGTACTCAATTGCTTAAACTATATAGTGGATTAGACAACTTTAATTATTTGAATAATTAAGCTTTAAGAATATGATCAAGCAATGATAAATAAATATTAATAAATTAGATTAAACGTACAAAATATCAATATTGTATAAATTAAATTCATTGTAAGCCGGATTAGGTTGAAAATTATAATTAGCACTAGTTATTATGTACATATAATATCAAAGCTATTTGGTAAATTGCTATTTTAGACAAGACATAACTGATTACATAATATCATAACTAATACTAATGAGATTTAAATAGTGGAGATGCACAGATAGGCGTGAGTATATTTAAACAGGACTAAATTACAAATAGTTTTAAAGGCTTTCTAAATACTAAAAAAGCAGAATTGTTCATTAGCTCATATATGCATTATTTTTACCAATATCAATTCTACATCGTCCAATTTCTCCTTTCATCTGGTATCAAAAAGAGCCTGCAAAATGAAGTGAAATTTTAGAGAACTTAAATTGTAAAAAATCCTGAGTTTATATTATTCATACATTAAGATTGCCATTAAGAGAAATTAGAATTGTTACATGTATTATACCTTTCTATTTTTTGTAAGGTGTGAAGCGTGAAGAAGATGGAGGATGAGTTGACCAAGTCGATTTTCCAGCTTGTCTCTTATGAGAACTCCAACTTGATCCCCCTTGATCTTCACCTATTATATTATCAATCATAGTTTGTATATCACCATTTAATAATTTTTGCTTGAACAGTTAAAGAAACATTAGGTAAATATCAATATTCATTACCATCACCGTATTGAAAATAATCTGATTCTCCGTATGGGTCAGCATCTTGATAATCGTAGGTAGTAGAAGGTCGAGTGTATGGTTTCTCAACTTCAGCGTAACTGTTTGATCTGGGAGTCGGTCGAGTGGCAATCCTGGCTTTTGCAATCATGCTCATTGCCCTAACTGATGGTTCGTGATGTGCTGGAGGAGCTGAAGGTCTTCGTGGAATTTCAGTTTCGTAATGTGGTTGTCCATAATATGACTTTGGTGGAGGTGGAGTGCTATCGCGACTATAGCTCTCCTAATTTTTAACATGATTGTTAAAATGTAAATATGATTTTAAATTTAAAAAAATAAAATGAGTTAATTATAATTAAGATTACATATCCTCGATGGTAAGGATCCTCTTCCACTTCGTAATGCGGAGCTGCATGTCTGGAAGCGTATGGGGGAGGTGGTCGACCCGGAGGACGTCTCGTGAATCGACCTGCTGGTGGCATATAACCATTTCCGCCATCCATATTAAGAGCCTCAATCCATGGTAAAGTCTCTAGCATTCTATTGTCGCTCATGACTTGTTGTCTCAGACATGTGATGGCATACGCGACTCTAGCATAAGCTTCAGCAGCTGGAGCGGTCACCTGAATTGCCACATGCATGTCTTCGTTGAGATGAAAATATTTTGGTTCTGTTCCTTGACGTAGAATTTCTTCCTATCAAATTAATTGAAACTCAATAAATCCATCATTTAACCCTTTGGCGTGAAGCGTTATAGATGTCTTACCACCTTAGAAACCTTCATTTTTATGGGCTGGTATCAATGCTTTACCGTTTATAAAGACGTCAAATTTGTGGACTGGTAAATATGTTTTACCAATTTAAATATGATGAATTTTATGGGATGGTAACACGTTCAAACCACTAACAAAACCTCTAAAAATATGGACTGGTTGCACGTTCATACCAGTCAAAAGGGAATTCGAATTCTCTATTGACTTTGCTCATCCATTAATTTTCTTTCCAATTTACATTAAATTAATCAACAAACCGACCCACCTGAGATAAATAAAGGTACTCTCGAGTCGTTTAAGCTCTTGACATCCCGCGTTTTTAGAACATGATTTAAAATATGCTAATATTAAATTCTCAAACTGCACTTTAATAATCAACAAACGTTATTATCATTAGAAACTGTATTATTTTAATTTAATCTGAAATTTCCTTTGTTTCCTTTGTTGTTTTTTGAAATGTAACCCAAACCAATTCAATAAGGTTAAACTCACAGTGCGTGGGGGAAGCCAAAGTATTTTGATATCTTCGAGTTTTCAACAACTTCATCCACGAGATACTTTGGTTCAACTGGTTTTTGCTTCCAAAGTTTTACAAGGGTTGGTTTGGTCAATGAATCAAATGATGATGAATGGTAAGGAATTTCAATTTCATGGGAAATGTTCCAAGAAACAGTGTCTTTTTTAAACTAAGAAAGAATTGGCATAATGTTGATGTTACCTGTATTATTAATATTGCATGCATAAATGTGTATTTATAAGGATAAATTAATAATACATAATAATTTCGAATTAAATTTTTTACAAATATAATATTTTATATTTTACCCTCTTTTTATGATAAGGTGCTTGGTCAAGCACCAAAACCGACTGATCCGGAACGATTTCCAATAGGCGTTTAAACCAATTTAAGTAACGCTAATGGTTCATATTTCCATGATAGTCCTTCGCGTGGTTTTTTGATATAAAAATGTCATCGGCACTATTCAAAAATCCATTTTCATTTCCAATATTAATAATTACACGTCCAGAATTCTTAAGCAAAAATCCGCCTGTTTTAATTTAAATCAATTAAAATAATGAACTTTTAATTTAATTAAATTGTAGAATTTCATATGCTGTAATTAATTATACTAAAATAATTCATCATCATGTAAAAAGGTAACAAACCAAGGTCCAACAAATTATTTTCTTTCTTGTGGAGTCATCATCATCTGCCATAAACATTTTCTCGATTGGTCTGGAGAGGCCCACGTTTCGTCTGAATAATATATATTGTATTTTTGCTTCCGGTAAAATCGAAATGCCTTTAAATAATTTTCCCGCTGTTGAACAATGTCAGATATTTCAAGTAATATTGGCTTTTTATTAATTTTTCTATATTTAAATTCACAAAATTTTTGTCAACCAAAGAAAAGGTTGTTTTTCTAACTTTAGGAAACAAAAGATCTTCAATGCACTTGTCAAGTAAAGTTTGAACGCTTGGGTAAGTTTTTTGGCATAAAACTCTTGGGTCGTCTTCCTTATCAAACTTTTTGTAAATTTTGAACGCTTGGGTAAGTTTTTTGGCATAAAACTCTTGGGTCGTCCTCCTTATCAAACTTTTTGTAAATTTTGAACGCTTGGGTAAGTTTTTTGGCATAAAACTCTTGGGTCGTCCTCCTTAT